>CM076975.1:33383598-33638598 GCA_039105355.1 Benthosema pterotum | reverse complement strand
GAGAGAGAGAGAGAGAGAGACAGAGCAAAAGAGAGAGATGAGCAGTAAAACAATGTTAGAGAACAAAAGAATGATGACTGCGGAAGAGAATGAAGAGAAAAAAAGAGTAAAAGATATTATGCGTAAACAAAAAAAGCCACAACTTGATTTATAAAGCAAAGAGTCATAGTTTGTTCACTCGCCCAAAACTCTTCACTTGTTCTCAGCCCTTCAGCGAAAGAAAAGGAGGGAAAAAAGACATCCCTGGAGGCTCTATGTGGACGACGTGCAAATTAATCAGATAGAATTATTACAACTGCAATTTAGTTTGCTTTTCTCAATTGGCCAGGTTTTATATAATATATAATGGGTTAAGTCCCGGTTAACTCCCATGCTGTGGTTGAGCCGTGGTTAAACGTGGATGACATGTCCTTCTTTGTTCAGTATAGTGGGAGCAGAGCCATCCCCTCTCTCCACATAGACAACAGGATCCCAAGCCAGGTTCCTTTCTATACGCATACCGCTGTATATACTATACGCTGCAGCCGGGGCTGCACTCGCTGACCCCATCCGGGCAGAAGAAGCAAGAGTATTAATTTAATAAGCAGCCCGGAGGGGAGGAATAAACCTCAGTGTCTCCCCCCTCCTCTTCCTTTTCAGAGTTTACTGCAGAAGCAGCCCAGTGTGGCTTGGACACAGGTCTTACTAGCTAAACCCGCAGTGTGGTTTTCTGCAGCTAGACTCGCAGCTCTCTCTCTCTTTCTCTCTCTCTCTCTCTCCTTCTCTCTTATTCTGAAATGACACCCATTGGGCCGTAGCACTGCATTCATTAATCATTTCAACACAAACAGCCCCGGTATAAATTCTCCTCGCTACTGTCCGCGCTCGCGGAACCGTGCGGACCATACGCCAGGAGTTATACTGACAGTCGGACTAAATAACGCACCTACAAATGCCCGAATCGTACGCCCGTGTATAGGTCATTTATTACATCCACGGCAACTCTTGTAAACCTATGCGTTTATACATTCTTGACAGGCTTTATGGGCCTTTTTTCCCCGCCTCTCTGGTCCTTTCAGAATGTGTCTTTTAGCCACTTTGGAGAACAGCTTCAGGGTGGTCCAGAAGATCTGCGTCTTAATTCCACCGTATACGGCGAGAAAGATTCCTCATCTACAACTGACACCATCCATTCCATGCTTCATGCACAAACCTGCAATTTGGCCGGGCACCCGACCGGACCGGCCCTCGCAAGGTCTTAAGAAAAGCACAGGGTTTTTTCTCCCTCTCTCCTCCTCCTCCTCCTCTTTTTATGGGAGTGTGTCTTGTAGTCCGAGCACGTCTAAGCGCTGTTTGTTTTGGAGTTGGTGTTCCAAGCTCCAAGATGTGTCCCAGTGACATGAAACAGTAGCCTCTCCGTGTTGCCGTGGACTCACGCTGAGTACATTCACAGGCCTGAAACCTTGGGGCTATGAGTTTTGGCCCGGTTTAGGCAAACCGTCTGATTTGAGAATATTTTACTGTTGTGATTTCACTTTGAAATGCGAGATATGCTGGTGTTTCGTGTCAGTTTAAGAAGTTTCTGTTCAGAATCAGGCAGACTTTTCTGTATTCCCTGTGATTAGGGGGGGGGCAGAGTAGATGCTCATGGTAAAACATTTGTTTGGTATTGTTAAGGAAGGCATCTTAAAGTGCTAACAATGGAAATCTTATCTCAGCATCTGTCAAAGTCAGGCTGTCAAAGTCAGCTCTGTCTTTGACAGGATCTGTATACTATAAAGGTCATGGCGAGTCTAGGGTCTGGGAGACCCCCTGTTGTACTTCAGGGGGTAGTGGGGTTCATCTTGCCCTTAAATGATTGATAGTTAGGAATCGAATGGCCCCTTGTCCATTCAAATCCTCAGAGAGTTTTGCCAATGGCAAAAGGAACCAAATGGAATGGACCTTGAAGTTGTGGTTCCAAAAATGAAGCAGTATTTAATGTGTAATGTCCATTATATTTACATTTGAATGGCCAGCTGGAAAGTGTCAAACTATTGGTTGGACACTGCGGAGAGGGCGGGGCTTACTGCAAGGTCTATTGTAACACTAAGGATTTTACTATGTAGTTTAGATTTTTTTTTTATCTAATCATGTAGATTTCAGTATTGACATGGGAAGGGCATGGCTAGGGCTCCTTGAACTTAAAGGGGAATTCCACCCATTTTCAAAATGGGTGGAAAATGGGTGGTTCACATTTGTATCCTGAGAGGATACAAATGTGAACCAAATGGACCCTAGCGGGTACATTTGGTTCCATTTCCTCTCAGGGAAAAGGGGTCTGAAAGAAAAATCATTAACGTGGTGAAATACATTTTGATGATGTCATCAGATGTATTTCACCATGTTAATGATTTTTCCAGACCTCCATTTTTAGGAAATACAGAATTGGGGGAACTTTTTAATCATGTCCAGGGTATGTCCAAGGTATATCAATGACATATTAAAATGTTGAAAATGGGTGGAGTTCCCCTTTAAACAGTTTGAGAATCCCTGACCCAGGCATTACGGGACACAAAGATACAGTATAGAAACAAAGTCCCCTGTTTAAACAAGGGAGCCTTGTAGAACTTGACAAGGAACGGAAACCATGTTTTTTCAAAGTGATCCATGACCTTCCCTGCTCTCTTAGAGTCCTTCCTTTGCAGAGGAGCAGGTATAGGGGAGGGAAGGTCAGCCCCAGCGGACCAATCAAACATTCTGCTGAGCTCCAGAGATCCTGAGTCCATTCACTCCTAACAGACGGATCAAAGGAACGGACAACAGGGAAAATATTAAAGTGAGAAGGAAGGAGGGAGAGAGAGAGAGATAGAGAGAGAGAGAGAGAGAGAGAGAGAGAGTATAACGGTAGTGTGGGAGTGAGGAGGGAGTTACAGTAGCAGTTGTTTTGATGTAGACATCTGTTCTCCTCACTGCTGTCACTCATCTCCACCTAATGTTTTCACATGGTGGCTGAGATAGCACGCTACCACTGTGACCAGAGTGGAGAGAACTCTTGAGACCCACACAGAGACACAAAGATCAGGGTGTTTATTTAACTCTTAGACCGTTAATTCCTTAAGCAACAAAGTACACTTTGTTGTCAGGCAAATTGTGAAAATATCAGATTCTGTTGGTCTGTTAAAATAGCTGATGTTGTAAAATAGTTGTATTTCTATAGCACATATTGTGCAAAACAATTATATGGTGACTTTAAGATGCCCAAAGCAAGATGAAAGTGAAGATTTACAGATACATTACAGCGCATAAGAGTAGGATGAATGGCTCAATCATAGGCAAATAGAAAGGTCTTCTGTCCATTTCTTGGTCCATTATTTTTTACAGTTTTTTTAGGATGTCACTATGTGTGTAAGGTATGCAGCAGTGTTTAACACTGAGAGTCTAGGGACCTAAAGTAATAAACAACAACGAAAGAGGCATACATTGTGTCTGTGTAGTTTATTAATGGCGGCATCGTTGGCACTTGGCACACGCTGTTTCTCTGAAGGTTGTGTCAACATAGATTGTATCCTTTAATATTGTTTTTTAATGCGTTATTCTCATCTCTCTATTGGATAGAGAGATGGGAAACCTACTGTAGGCCAGAGAGACATGGGGGAGACAGGTCTGTAGTAGTATTCATACTTTACAACTCACAGGGAGTATACTGTATGGTCAGTGGGCTAGCTGTCTGAGCCGTACCAGGCACCCCTTCAACACATTGTTAATGCAAGAATCATGTATTGCAGGTGATGCATGACTGCATTCCTCTCCCTCTGTCTCTCCCTCTCCCTCTGTCTCTCCCTCTCTGTCTCTCTCTCTCTCCTTTTCATCACTGTAGTTATGCTGTTTATGTAGCTTGGTAAAGTAGGAGTGTTTACTGTTTGACAGATGCACACATACAGCACCCTATATGTGTGTAGATTACATCATACTGCACAACATTTGAACACACACACACACGCACACGCACACACACACACACACACACACACACACACACACACACACACACACACACACTTGAACACACACACACACACACACACACACACTGGGGTGCCATTCGAAGCAGAAGATTCTTTGTCCTGCTCCGGGGGGGACAATTATGGAAGAGGTCCTTGATTGCAAGAATCTTGGACTAGCGGATATGCTGCTCTGATACCGGATACACGGACTAATGCCAGCCCCATAGAAAAACACTATTTCCTTCGCCTTCCAAAGCCTTTGTTTCTTATCTCTGTTCAATTGTGCTTTAGAGTACACACAGATGGAGAGAGCCCCGAGATCACAGGAAGCATGAACACACCAGATGCTGGCTCTGCCTCTGTGGATGGTGGCTGACATAATGTATGCAGGGGCGGATCTAGGCATAGGCATGGGGGGGCTAAATGCCCAGTCTGCCCCACCAAACATGAGGGCATGCAAAACAACCCAAGATATTTCAGTGCTTATATTTCAAAGTATTTGAAACACTACCGAAAAATGGTATGGGTGCGGCTTCATCGCCGCCCCCTTACCATTTTCTTCTGCCCCCCCAATTGGGAAATGTTATATCCGCCCCTGAATGTATGCTGTGTGTACTATCTAAAGCTGGCCTCCAATCAGCATCCAGATAATGGCTAATCCCTCTGTAGTTAGCCTTAGTTGCCACAGCGAAAACCCCGTAATTGCAGCGAAGAACTTTTGTTGAGACTGTTGTGGCTTTTATATCAGGGGTTACTAACACATGTTCTGATTACAACAAACCTACAACGTATATACTGCGCACATGCACGCACGCACAGGCGCGTCCGTACAAGCTCACAATGAGCTTATGAGCTTGTAGATCTGCTATTTTCGCTTTTGTTCCCATCTTTCTTGTATCATTTGACAATTTGACCAATGTTCAGTTTTTATACGGTATAGTATTAAAGGTTTAAGGTGAATTCCACCCATTTTAAAAAAATTCCTGTGAGGATACAAACGTGAACCAAATGGACCCTAGTGGGTCCATTTGGTTCCATTTGTACCCTCTCAGGAAAAAGGGGTCTGAAAGAAAAATCATTTAACATGGTGAAATACATCTTGATGCTGTCATCATATGTATTTCACCATGTTAATGATTTTTTCAGACCTCCATTTTTAGGAAATACAGCATTGGGGGAACTTTTTTTTATCATGTCCACACAACATCTCTAAAGGTATATTAATGACATATTAAGATGTTGAAAATGGGTGGAGTTCCCCTTTAATAAGACCCTTAATACTACTAAAAATATTTTGGGATCCCGCCTGCTGCAGAATGTGACACCCACTGCTGTGGAAATCCAACATACTTAGCAGATATAAGGCCCAAAGTGGGTCATGAGATTGTAGATCAAGGCCCAAAGTGGGTCGTGAGATACTCTCAAGCCTGAGGAGTTCCGGGAACGTGTAAAGGGATGGTATTTACGTCCTTGCGTTGGGAATCCTGACTTATTGGGTGCTGAAATTTTAAAAAAAGAAACCGTGTAGTTTAGTGTAGCTGCCCTGCACACTTTATATGGTGCGACTGGTCTTTATGGTTTCTAGTGCAGTGAGACTGGTAGTTAGTGAGGTCAGTGTGTCAGGCTGTGAGGACTGGGAGGGAGCAGCTCTCTGGATGGCTTCTTTAAGACAGCCTGCGGCTTGTTGATGAATTCAGCAATCCACTTCAATTTCCCCAAACAGGCCCCCTTCCTTGATTATACTGTACACCATCGCAGCACCGCTCTGACTCGCTTTTATACTCTGACGGCAATTATGTGCGTGACCTGCCAACCCCCGAGAAGTTGATTAGCTCCATTGTTAACGTCCAAGTCCTCCCTAAAGACCAGGCTGAATGTGAGGGTTCTGCTGCGCGCGCGCGCACACACACACACACACACACACACACACACACACACACACACACACACACACACACACACACACACACACACACACACACACACAGACCACAATGGAAATAATCACTCGAAACCTTTCCTCAAAGTGTGTCTCTTTGACAGATGTGTACAAACAAATGTTACATACATTGTGGCAAATAGCAAAATGTCAATCAATCAGTCATTAAAAACAATCATGTGTTGGTCGCACATCGCGTATGCTTTTCTCTTTCCTATACGAAAGGATGTCCACAGAGGATGTTGCATAGCTAAAAGTATACAGGCCACATGATGTGGTTTTATATAAACTCAAACACATCATAATGAAGAGGTAAAAGAATGAGTGATGTACAGTAAGGCTACCGTATAAGTATAGCCTGCGGTGTGGAGAAGCGAACAAAGAAAGACACGGGAAGAACCAGACTCAGCAGTTCTTCTGAGAGACTCAGGGGCGGATCTAGGCATGGGCATGGGGGGGCAATGCCCCCCTAAATATCCAGTCTGCCCCAGCAAACATGATGTCATGCAAAACAACCCAAATATTTCAAATTAAAGTGATTTGAAACTCTACTACTACTACTAACTAACTACAGTTGTGGAAACACTAAACCAACAGAATTTCATCATTGAAAACAAGAAAACTCTCTGAGTCAGACCTTTATCTTTATGCATGCTGCGTGTCTGTTAGAACTTCAACAACAACTGATGATATTATCGATGCTTTACTTGCCTAATAAAAGTCCTGTAACTGAAAATGGTCTGGGTGCGACCATACCATTTTCTCCTGCCCCCCCAATTGAGAAATGCTATATCCGCCCCTGGAGAGACTCAGATGATGTGGAGGCTGCTGCTGGAGCGATGGGAGAGATGAAGAGGGATGGAGGCGATAAAAAGGGAGAAAAGGGGCTGATGACTTCATGGAGTGTGAAAGAACGCAGAAACCCTTACAGTGGTGGTACCAATGGTTGCCATGACGACCAGAGGCAGGAGAAAAAAGGAGGGCAGAGAGGGTGTGGCCGGACCCATTCATCACTTCTACTGCTTGTTCCGTGTGTGTGTGTGTGTGTGTGTGTGTGTGTGTGTGTGTGTGTGTGTGTGTGTGTGTGTGTGTGTGTGTGTGTGTGTGTGTGTGTGTGTGTGTGTGTGTGTGTGTGTGTGTGTCAACTCGTTGGTCATATCATATCAGTCTCAGAGACCGCACCCTTGAACCACACATAGGCGCATGCACGAGTGCACACACACACACACACACACACACACACACACACACACACACACACACACACACACACACACACACACACACACACACACACACACAGTATAAAAAGTAGCACCTTGTGTTGGAGAGCTGTCCTGCAGGGCAGTCATCCATGTAGGGCAGTGAGTGGTTTTCAACCAGTGGTCCGGGGACCACCGGTGGTCCTTGAGAGGGTTCCAGGTGGTCCCCAGGCTAAATGATGGACAGTTGGTTAACCAGGTGTAACTCTTCGAGAGTGTAAACATGAAGCCAAATGAACCCTTGCGGGTCCATTTGTTTTCATGTTTACACTTTAGCCCAAGTCTACACAACTAAAGAATGTAGAAGATTAAAGGGGCTTACAGACGGCGAGGAATAAATCGCCCACTAATTCATTCTCAATGGGCCGGCGTTTTTTAGCACAAAAGTTCAAAAATCGACCCGCGTTCAAGAGAGCGTTTAACGCCGGTCGTTTTCCGCCCGGCGTCACTGATTTTTGCCGCGCGCGCGTGCACGAAACGAGCACGCACGCGCGAGTTCAATTCAAGTTCAATTCCAGTGAACTTTTTGTAAAACGCTTGGCGATTTATAGCAAACAAACATTGAGGAGTGACTGAGGACCCTCTACCAGTAGACCTGCACAGTGCCGTTTCTGTTCCAGGAAGGAGTGGATTCCCTAATCATTTGGCGCAGCCGAGCCTATGAGCCGAGCCAGGGCCGGATATAGCCAGCCCTACTAGGGTGGGCTGGAAGAATGGCAGGGTGGGCAACTCTAAAGTTTTTCATAAGGAGCAGTGCTTTTGAACATTTTTGATACCAGGGCCCACTATTTATTCGGCCTTTGAGTCACGGAACACCATTTGAGGATATTTTAGCCCCACAGACCCCAAAGCTAAACCCCTGCCCACCCATGCCACCTCTAGATCCGGCCCTGTGCCGAGCCATGACGTGAGTTGTGGCAATTCTGCTCTAACGTTCTAATGTTTACAACGCATTTTTGCCCGACGTGTTGTGAGTTTGTCACGGCCACGCTATATGACAAAGTGAAGCATGTTGATGTTGGTTACATGCTTTTAGCCTGCAGAGTTTATTATACAACATATTTAAACCGTGCTGGATGCTGCCCATCTTATTTTAGCCTACACACCTTGGAATAATTATAGTCTACGTTCAAATATCAACCTCTAGCCATCATTATAGGTGAGTCATTAATTCATTGTAAATGAATTGTAAATTCAGCGTGATCATGATCAGGTAGCCTGCTTCACCGGAGCCAGCCCCCCTCCCCTCCCCTCCGACATAAAACGCTCGGCGTTTATCGACGGCGCGATTTTCCTTATGTCGGCAAAGAAACTCGCCCGACGATAACGCCGGCGTTTATCGTTGCCGTCTGGAAGCCCCTTAATGGTCATTTTGATCTGCTTGTTTGACTGTTTTGTTTCCCAAATCCAGCATGGTATTTAAAGCAAAAGAAATGATTAGTTTTGGAGGTCTGTGGGGCTAAAAAATGTCCCCAAATGGTAGTCCGTGGCTCAAATGATGAATAAAAAGTGGGCCCTGGTATCAAAAATGTTGAAAAACACTGATGTAGGGTGTCTGCTGGAAGGGCTGTCGTTCTCACTGGAGCGCACAGTGAAACCCACTGTGCTATTTCAGCTTCTCACAAGGGTCAGTTGGTGCACTTCTCTCTGAGCTAAATGAACACGGTGTAAGAGACGGACAAATGCTTCTCCTCACGCGTTGCCCTCTCACCAACAATGTCTCAGACGCTGCCATCGATTCAGCCGTCCATAGAGGAGAATGCTATCGCTGCATGGCAGGCTGCACAGACACACAGACAGCCATATAATGATTAGATCACAATTGTGGATGCAATTGGTGTGGATGTGAAAGAATGGGAGCTTATCTTCTGCTGCAAAAGTAGGACACACTGATGTGTATAAAGAAAGAGGGCAGGTGTGTGCACGTGTGTGTGTGTGTGTGTGCATGTGTACGTACGTACATGTAGGCATAGGGGAATCTCCTGCTCCAGAGGTATTTGTCACGCCTGTCAGATGCAGAGTGGGGTCATGTTTTTGGGCAAAGAGAGACAGACAGAGACAGAGAGAGAGAGAGAGAGAGACAGACAGACGGTGCTCACACACACCCACACACACACGTGAAGAATGACGGCCATTACCTCATACTGATAGTGTGATAGTTGTGTGTCTGGTACGGTATGCATGTGTTCATCCGTCTGTGTGTGTGTGTGTGTGTGTGTGTGTGTGGTGGAGTGAGTGGGGGTTGAGGGCAGGGGGCATGATGGTCTTTCAAGGTCCAAGCCCCATCGCTCAGGGGTAACCATGGTAACAAAACTGTCAGGACTGGAGAGAGAGAGAGAGAGAGAGAGACTGTGTGTGTGTGTGTGTGTGTGTGTGTGTGTGTGTGTGTGTGTGTGTGTGTGTGTGTGTGTGTGTGTGTGTGTGTGTGTGTGTGTGTGTGTGTGTGTGTGTGGTGTGTGTGTGTGTGTGTGTGTGTGTGTGTGTGTGTGTGTGTGTGTGTGTGTGCGTGAAAGGGAGACGGAGTGAGAGAGAAGGAAAATGGAATTCAGAGTGTAAAGGGAGAGGCAGGCGTGATGGAGAATTGGGTTACCTCTCTGCGCTGCATGTTAAAATGTGGAATCTGTCCTCAATCAGAGATGATTGTGTTCTCAACCGGTATATGGAAGAAGATAGTCTTTCCTTTTCCACATGGTTTCATATGAAAGATTAACCTCCTGGGGTTTTCGTTGGAACAGAGAGATATAGAGGGAATTCATCGAATAGCACTGACATGCAACATGCATCGGCTGGGAATCGATCCCACGGCATATCACTGTGTGTGTGTGTGTGCCTGCGTGCATGGACTGTAAACTGCACATGTACTGTACTGTACTATATGCTCCATTTGGTTATACTACAGTATATATTCTCAGAGTTAAATATCAGTCCCTCATAGATCATTCCTGCTTTCTTACAGTAATGCACTAAAGCTTAAAGGTAATGGAGGCAACTTTAGTGTGCGCAAACACTGTTTGTAAACACTGTTTTAACTCCACCTCACCTCCACTCTATCGAAGCAACATAGAGGGGAGGAAAGGCAAAACATAGAGCTATATATCTATTCAGTTTTTTGGCTAAAAAGGTACCTCTATTACATTTTTTAATATATATATATATATATATATATATTTTTTACCTTTAATACCTACCTTTATAGTTCCCAATGGCAGTAGCATAGTAGTAAGAAACACTATCAGAACTATATTGATATCAACACTATACTGTAGTGTATACTGTACTGATGTGTTGTATTTCTAATGATACTGTAGTAACCAAGTATACAGTATGTTGAGAATAATCATGAGAAAGGACATACTGACATATTAACCATACATACATAAACAGTAAATTGTAAATTGTGCATTTATACAGCACAAAGGACATGCTATCGTCCTTCTGCGGAGGGTACAGGTATGATGGATCGGCCTCTCTTGAGGCTGAGTTTCCACCCTCTATCTCCTTCAAGCTTGTTCAGTTTACTATAGTGCCTCTTACATTGGCGACGTCACTCCACCACCGCCATGCAATTACCATGAAGAGGGCACTATAGCTACTGCGGACTTACTGTAGAGGACGTCTTTGTTATCCTACCAACTCAGCACTTTCTCTAAAGTGTACACCTAGAAACATGTAAGTGTCCTCAATCTCCCAGCAACTCCCTGTGGATGTTCAGAAAATAAATAAATAAAAGGAACGACCACTTTGTGGGTCCTTTATGTAGATTGCAGGAAACTGCAGACAGGTGCTCTTTGGAGAGGGTTCACAACAGTAGACGTCAACAGTAACAGCACAATCTGAGGCTACTCTGTGCAGTTGAAGTAGAAAAGGCTTTTCTTTCATCGTAATTAATAAACACCTGGGATTACAGGGATTGTGACATTAATCCCTGTTTAATTAATCCTATTGTTTTAGGTATTCTGAGCTCAATTGCACCCATACAACTTCAACTGTACAGAGCTGGATCATCGTTAAACATTTGCCATCTTCTGAGACCCTTCCACATTGATTTCTGACTTATTCAAAGGTATTATAGAACTTTTACAGAACTGTACCCTGTGGGATGTTGGGGACATGGCTTGTGTGGAAGTCCAGCACCTGGCCTTGCTTTGTTGTTGAGACGGTGATGGTTACTGACACACCACCTCGCGTAACGTTTCCACCAGTTGTTGCGATCGTTCGTGTTGACATCGGCGCCATAACAGCGAGCAAGGTAGAGTATGCTCTATAGTACAGTAAATCCATCTTAAGACGATGGCTTCACACTTCACAGAAGTGGTGAATTTGGGCCAAAATACACCAGGGACCAGTAAACCCCTTTATTTACGTCCATAGGAAATTGCTCCTAATCCTGTACGCGAATCGACTGCGTCCATCTCGCAAAACACGTGCGTGTGTGTGTTAAAGTGTTGTAGCTGACGTGTGCATTGTGTGTACTGCATGATTACATGTGCATGCTTGCAAATTGAGCGTGAAGGCAAGCCCATGCCTGCGTATGTCTTGTGGGTGTTTGTGCATGTGTAATAAGTACAGGGATAATTGCACGCACATGCCGAACCAATTGTGTGAATGTACGCACGCATTTTGTTTGAGCGCGGCGGTCACTTACCTGCCTTTTCCAACAGGCCGTGCAGTGACTCAACACGCAGCTATAATGATCCCTATAGGCAGCAGAAAAAGAAAAAAGGCTCTCTCCGAATTTTATTTGCCTCACCTTGAATCCCCACGGTCCGCCTTTATTTTTTGCTTTGAGGTAAACTGAGGTAATGCGTACCAGGGGTTTCCACAAGCTATAAATACACCGTATGTGCGAGAGCCAGATCGACTGGCACGGCACAAAGCCGTGGTTTTAATTAGGAAAGAAACGGCGAATTCGCTTCATTCCCCATGTCCACTATTTTCTTTTTTCTTTTTTTTAATCTACGTAGTCTTTTATTTGCGCTTCCTTGTAACTCCCTCTGTCCGTTTTTTCCTCGCTCATCTCTGCATCACATCAGCAGCGCTTCTTTCTTCCCAGGCCTCTGCATATGCTTTCTGTTTAAAGTCAATGGAGGGGAGCTGTCAGAAGACGAAGAGTTGAGAAGCTCACAAACAAGAACACATGTGCAAGCACACACACACACACACACAAAAATGTTGCTCCCGCGTGCAAAAACTCGCTCGCTCGCTCGCTCGCTCGCTCGCTCGCTCGCTCGCTCATGCATGTGTGTGCACACACACAGACACACGGACATGCACACATACACAGGGCACACAAAGAGCCAGCCTGCGGCCCCAAATTGAGTTCTAACTGGGCTTCTTTGTTTTCCAAATTGTCACATTAAACTTGTCACTCTTTTTTCAATAGAACTCGCGCAGCACTCGCATGCCAGCTGCCAGCCCACTCAACGACGTGGAGAGGATTTATACATACACACAAACACCCAGCATCCTCCTTCTCGCACACAATCACACACACACACACACACACACACACACACACACACACACACACACACACACACACACACGCACACACGCACACACACTCACACTCACACAACACAGACGGCAAGGTGCGGATAGGAGGCCGAGAAGGAATCATCTTTTGTCTGTCAAGCGAAGTGAAATCTGGAAGGACCCATCTGGCAACGATCACCTTACACACACACACTGCCTCAGTTTCTCACTTGAATGTGTGAGAAAAATGTACAAGTGTGTTTTTAACTGTACCTGTGTGTGGGGTGCCCCCCCTCCCCCACCTCCCCCCTGGGTATGAGAGCGTTCTCCATACGTGAATACATGCATGGGGCGGGGTGCCCTCGCACCTTAAAGTGTGTGCGTGTGTGTATAGCCTAAGCCAGTGGTTTTGCACCTTTTTCATACCAGGGCCCACTATTCATTCAGAATTTGAGCCACGGACCACCATTGGATGACATTTTAGCCCCACAGACCCCAAAACTAAAGATTTATTTTGCTTTTGTCCACAATTCCAGGATGGATTTGGGGAAACAAAACAGTTAAACATACAAATGACCATTAATGACCATTAATCTTCTACATCCTCTAGTTGTGTAGACTTGGGCTAATTCACATAATGAATATTTTAACTCTTGAGAGTGTATACATGAAACTAAATGGAAATTTCATGTTCCAAATTTGGTTTCATGTTTGCGCTCTCAAAGAGTTACATCTGGTTAAGCAACTTTCCATCATTTAGCCCGGGGACCACCTGGAATCCTCTCAGGGACCACTGGTGGTCCCCGGACCGCCTGTTGAAACCCCCCGGCCTAAGCGAACACATGCACGCATGCTTTTGGTAAATCCCCCGAGTGCCACCACCAAAAAAAGCCCCATCCATCGCCGGGGCCTGTCTGTGAAGTATGAACCTCGAGGAGCAGGAGGAGGAGGAGGAGGAGGAGGCTTCCCTCTAAAATGGAAAACTGCCACATGCAATCGAGGGGCTCTAGTGCACCAGCCCCCCACCCCTCCCCTGCCTCCCTTCCTCTTCCCTTCCCTCTGGGTGATTATTCTTTTATATTTATCTGCCCGGTCCCAGGCCACTCACACGTTCTCCCATTTTTACACATTTCGTCCCAGCCGTTCGTTCCTGCTTGGCCCCGACTGTACGTCGCTCTCGAGTCTCGTTCATGGCCAAGACACACAATACACGCCTTTATTTCTCACAGCAGGACTGACCCCCCCTCGCGCCCCCCTCGCCCTCCCAACCACCTCGTTCCTTGATGAATGCTGTAGGATGTGAACAACGTGAATGAATAATCATTTGGCTTAATGAACGCCCCGCCCTCCTCCTCCTCCTCCTCCCGCGCCTGCCTCCCCTGAAGCCAGGTATAATTACCAGCGCTGAGCGGGTGCTGTGATGGAGATTTGCGGCATCCGAGTCTTTCTTTCTTGGTTTTAAAATCCCGGAGAGCTCAGAGCTCGCCGTGTTTTATTATTGGGTCCCGCGGGAGCCAATCGGCGGCTCACTTTGCAATCCCCAGGTGGGACATCCCATCCCCCGTGGGCGATCGATAAGGGTATACTACGCATAGATAATGAAAAGTCGAGTCAGCAGCCGCAAAAGATAGTGTCTTTATAGTTCAAAGCCGCTGAATCGCGAGCCTCGACGTGTCACGATTATTTTGTCAATGAACGGGCGATGAAGTTCAGCGTCATCATAATATACGGCTATATTTAAAATTCAATCAAACGGGGGACGGGGTGACTATTCTATTTTTAAAACTGAAAGAATGCGTTCTTTCCCGACATCGTATTACCCCTCCTTCCTCCATCCACCATTTCTCTTCATCTCTTGCCTGGTTTCCATCACGGCTCCATAGTATACCACTCTGTATGTGTGTGTGTGCGTGTGTGTGTGTGTGTGTGTGTGTGTGTGTGTGCATGTGTGCGCGCCTGCGCGGGTGTGTAATCAAGCGATTTGGCCTCCTTCTCTCCCACTGCCAATTCATCCCAGTGATTTAGAAGAGTGTAAGTCAGGTCCAGATTTGCACGAGTCTCGCTTAGATGAGTAAGACTCTCCCATTCTCTCTCTCTTTCTCTCTATCTCTCTCTCTCTCTCTCTCTCTCTCTCTCTCTCTCTCTCTCTCTCTCTCTCTCTCCGTCTTCGTGAGCCTTCCCTCCAGGGGCGGATCTAGGCATGGGCATGGGGGGGCAGTGCCCCCCTAAATACCCATTCTGCCCCCCCAAACACGATGCCATGCAAAACAACCCAAGATATTTCAAATTAAAGTGCTTATATTTACAATTTTGGCACCACTAAACCAACACCATTTCACCATTGAAAACAGAAAACTCTCTGAGTCAGACCTTCAGCTTTATGCGTGCTGCGTGTCTGTTACAACTTCTACAACAACTGATGTTATTTTTGATGCTTTACTTGACTAATAAAAGTCCTGTACCCGAAAATGGTATGAGGGCGGCTTCATCGCCCGTGACGCTTCGCGTCACGGGCAATGAAGCCGCCCTCATACCATTTTCTCTTGCCCCTCCAACATGTTCTCTTGCCCCCCCCCCCCCCCCCCAAATGGGAAATGTTATATCCGCCCCTGCTTCCCTCTCACCCTTTGGACTTGCATCAGCCAGACCTGATATACACCAGAGAAAGGTTGGCAGGGAAGCCAAGTGACCCAGATTCAGTAAGTAATTGTAACAGATAACATTATTACCTACAACAACCAGAACTTTTGTAATGTTGAAGCAATGGACATAATATGTATGACGTCTGTAAGTTGTGAAACATCGAAGCCAGTACAACTACGAAGCCCTCAATGATTTGGATAACAGAATCCACTTCATGCATTTTTTAGGACCAATGTACATAACACAAGCAGTTTGATCATGTGAATCTATTTCTGTGGAATCTTCGAACACATACTGTAATGCCATAGCTTACATATGATTTATGCATGCACAGAAATCATACACTGCATAAAGTATGTATTACTCGACCCGATCTCACATAGTATAGTATACATGAAAGGAATTGGTATTCCCTATACTATAGATAAACAACTAATAGAGCCCAACGTCTGTTCTTACTGTTTGAGGGAGCCAGTGGGGCGTGGATTTCACAAACACAGAGTACACGGTTTTATAATTTATATTATTCTGTCCCTATCAGATCCCAACTCAGACGGGGCTCATATCAGACTGTTTCCTTCCTTCGTTGTCAATGGGGAGGTATTTCAGTATAATATGAACAGACCTTTGGTGGAATGATGTCAATTCTGTTCATGTATACTATATTACATGAGATCGGATTTGAATTCTACAAGCTCACAACGTGTTGCAATAGATTCAGAGGTCATCACACATGTTGGCTGAGGGTGGACAATTTTTTGCCAACATTCCATTTTTGCCAGGAACGTACAGAACAAGTGGACGATAATATTAGTAGAAAAACATACTGTAAATGTAGATTATAGCCCTGAATGACCATAACAGATAACTATAGCTCTGCTGAAGTTAAAGGGAGTCTAATGAAAATTTGAGAAGCACTAGAGCTAGCGGACTCTATAACGTGTCACAGTGGCATAATAAATAATTTCCATACTTATTCTGGAGAAAATTCAGTGAAATTCAGTATAGAGTGGGTGTTATGACAAACATTAGAACATTGTAATGGTGTGTGAAACAGAAAATCACCTCCCCTCGCCCCAAAACCAATTGCCTTGGACAAAAGCCGAGTCTCGGGCACATTTTGTCCGTGAATACGGACATGTTGGTGAGCCCTGTGATAACTGGCGGCCATGGCTGTGGCACCATCGTATGACAGGGTGTAAATAGTGCACAGGGCTGGTATAGTGAGAGAGGCAGACAAGCAGATGGGTAAACAGTAACACACTAACACCAGTCTCTATCGTTAACAGTTTGGTATGTGTGACTGGAGCTGCATTGGTGGTCTCTTACTACGGTTTGCACACCGAGTGTTCCATTAACCCAGCTATGTCGCACGTCACCCACTCCAACACATGCACGAATCATGTATACACACACACACACTGTCACACGCACGTGTGTGCGTGTGCACGTACACACATACACACACTGTTACGGTACGGACAGACATACACACAGTCGCACACATGTACAAACATGCTCTCACTCACACGCGTGCACACATGCAGAACATCAACAAAGATCCATTGCCAAGATAGCGGAGGACTGTGGCCATTATACACCCAATAAATCAGTCACACACATACAAGGGCTTTCACTGCACGCCCTCACCCTCACACACACACACACACACACACACACACACACACACACACACACACACACACACACACACACACACAC
The DNA here is from genome assembly GCA_039105355.1 of Benthosema pterotum. Classification (NCBI taxonomy): domain Eukaryota; kingdom Metazoa; phylum Chordata; class Actinopteri; order Myctophiformes; family Myctophidae; genus Benthosema; species Benthosema pterotum. The sequence continues at coordinate 33,621,592 of CM076975.1, read as the reverse complement.
ACACACACACACACACACACAAACGTGCACTTAAATATGTATGCAAATGCTTTCAGCTTGTGTAATCATTTTCATTTAATGGCCGCATAGCCTGACAAACACACTCAAAGATCGTCCCACTCGCATACACATACTGTATACATGATACACATACAAACACAGCATCACAGATGAAAAAAAAATAACACCCCCGTCCCATCCGCACACACATGCACACACACGCATGCCTGCACACACGCGCACACACACACACACACACACACCTACACTAACCCTCCCGATGGCTGTCTTATGAAGTGAGTTTGAGTGGTGGTACCATGCCCTGTCAACGTCTCACCTCACTGGCAGAGGCAAAGAGGAGACATGTCTGACTGAGTCTCTGGTGTCACTGTGCTGGGATCAGTCAGGAGAGGAGACATGCAGCCTCTGTCACATCCCTGGCTGGTAGTGACACTGTATATTGTTTAGCTCGGCAGGATCTTCCCTCTTGATTTAACTCGTCCGGCTCTGTTTATACCGAGTTACGAGTTCTGGTGTTGAGCGAAAATTACTCTTGTTACTCTAATTTTGCTGATTGCCTGGGACGCCTGAAACTGGTGTGTGCGCGTTGAAACACGGTGCTGTGTGTCCGGTCATCAACTTACCAATTTTTTCCATTTTGAGTTATTTGAGTTTTACACCCCTGTAGGCTATAGTCATGACCTGGGTGGACCAATAGAGAGTCTTCGATATCATTTGCTCGGCCTAACCTGAAATGATTTTGATCTCACCAACATGTTGTCATCCCCAGCCCCTCCACTGCTATTCTACATCACATTATTTGGAGCGATGTCCAACCCGAAAGGTTGGCTACCGTGGCTAACAAATTAGTCCAGGCTTTCCATGTTCCCACAACGCGGATGAAAATGAAAGCCTGAGTGTCAAGGCAACTACAGTATATCACTGACCAGGGATCAGTCTAGGGGTATATCCATGACCTGGGTGGACCAATACAGAGGCTAATACAGTATATCACTGACCAGGGATCAGTCTAGGGGTATATCCATGACCTGGGTGGACCAATACAGAGGCTAATACAGTATATCACTGACCAGGGATCAGTGCTCAGGTCCTGCTTTAGTCATCCTTTATTCATTCTGGTCAACAGTACTGCAGTCATGCTCTGAGCTTTATAGTGGCAAATTCTGTACATACATCCCACATAATGTCATACTTTATGTGTTATTTCATTCCAAAGGATGTTTATTTTAGACATAATTTGGCCACTCAGCAGATAGTCGTTCACATTACACTGCACTCTAACATACATTACCCTAGTCTTACGTATAGATAGATTGAGAGCAAGAGTTAGCGCTCTAGGTTGGATCATATTCTCTTCTCTGGGTCACATCAGGAGAAGGGTGAATGTGTGTGTGCGTGTGTGTGTGTGTGTGTGTGTGTGTGTGTGTGTGTGTGTGTGTGTGTGTGTGTGTGTGTGTGTGTGTGTGTGTGTGTGTGTGTGTGTGTGTGTGTGTGTGTGTGTGTGTGTGTGTGTGTGTGTGTGTGTGTGTGTGTGTGTGTGTGTGCGTGCGCGTGCGTGTGCGGTATTAGTTTCCTCTCTATAAACATGACTTAGGAGTCAGTGTTGGTTAGCATGGCAGACCACAGAGACAGGGCAGAGGTAACGTGAGAGGGACTCCGTACGGGAACCGGACCAGCTCAGTCCGTATGGAATGAGGGGGCTGAGACCAGCGTCGTCGTCCACTCCACGGTCCAGCCAGCGAGACAGATTTAAACAGCGCTGTAAAGCGGAGAGTCCCATGTCCCCCTCCTTATGGCAACCTGACCTGGCCTCAAAGAGAACCTATTACTGTGATTTACTGTGGAGTGGATACGAGGTGACCACATTCTCTCTCTCTCTCTCTGTGCGTGTGCGTGCGTGCTGCCTATGCCGCCTCCCCACACACACATGCACATACTTGCACGAAATCTATACCACCACTCCCTAAGTACCTGTGATGCAGAGATCTGCTTTTATTTTTTATTGATATGTCTCTTTCTGTCCGTTAATTCTATTCCTAGTGCTTTCATTTCCTTCTTTCTGCATCTCAACAATATGCAGCCAAAACGCAGTGTTCTAGTACAGTGGTTTTCAACCATTCTGATAGCAGGGCACACTATTTATTTAGCATTTGATGCCCATGGACGACCATTTGATGACATTTTCACCCCGGAGAGCCAGAACTAAGGATTTCTTTTGGTTTTGTCCATAATTCCAGGCTGGATTTGGGAAATAAAACAGGAAAATGTAGATGACAATTACCTGATGATTCTTTTACATTCTCTTAATTGTGTAGACTTCTTAATTAAGTGGGGCTAATTCAGTTGATGAATATTTTAACTCTTGAGGGCAGAACATGAAACCAAATGGACCCGCAAGGGTCCATTTGGTTTCATGTTTACGCCCTCAAGAGTTACATCTGGCTATCCAACTTTCTAGCATTTAGCTTTAGAAAACCACGGTTTTAGTACTACGTTCCATTATGCACAAAAATGCTACCCGTGTGTAACCTAACCATGTTGTCTCAGTGTGCACACATGGGATCCAGTGTAGCATTTCCCCCCGCAGGGTTTTGCAGGGGTTAAGGATAGGGGTCTCGTGTAACCTGCCCCGTCCCCTGGTTTTACCAACAAACAACCCCAACCGAGCGACCGAACCCTCTACTCTCCACCTCATCCGGACCGATGTCCAGATCGCTTATGTAGCGGCGAATATCTGCCGTAATCACACAAGGCAGGCCCATTTCCTCTGTCAGGTCAATTCTTTCTCCTCTACTCTCTCTCTCCGACACCCCTCCCTCACGTGACCTCTAATACGTGACCCCCTTCCCACGTTCCAATCTGCACTCCTAATTCTCTCGGTGGTGAGCCCCGACTTGGCACCGTCGTATAGCAGTTGATTTACGCTTGTACCTCACCGGGGTTTGTTGTCTCCACCAGGTCGAAGCAGGGGCAGATATAACATTTCCCAATTGGGGGGGCAGGAGAAAATGGTATGGGGGCGGCTTCATCGCCTGCGTCGCTTCGCACCACGGGCGATGAAGCCGCACCCATACCATTTTTGGTTACAGGACTTTTATTACAGGACTTTTATTAGGACAGTCTAAGCATCGATAATAACATCAGTTAGTTAGTAGCAGTAGTAGTGTTTCAAATTATTTTTAATATAGGCATTTTGAAATATCTTGGGTTGTTTTACATGCCATCGTGTTTGGTGGGGCAAACAGGGCATTTAGGGGGGCATTGCCCCGTCATGCCCATGCCTAGATCTGCCCCTGGGTCGAAGGCATGGGGAGCTGTGAGTATGTTTTGCAGCTCCATCCGCGTATCCGTCCGTTCATCCGTCCTGCCTTCCATCCGTCCGTCCGTTACCAGCTAATCTCCGGCACCGTTGGCCCGATCCATGCCAAACGGTGCACACAGTTTGCCCCAAATATTCCCACAATGCCCTGTTATGGTGCCACCGTGACCAAGGTTTTGGCAGAACACATTTCTGTATTATTACTCATACATGTTTGATCAAATACATCACACATTTCGATCTATACTATCTCCATTGTCATATGGTCAACACGGATCTGCACCATTTCTCTTCTTCCATCCTGATTGGCTAAGGGTCGTTTGCACCAAGAGAGTTTAAATAAAGCTTAGTTTAGTGCTAATCACAGATTTGTTGATCAGAGATTAATTTTAATTCGAGTTGTGTTGCACCACTTAATTTTAAGCATTGCTTAACAGATCTGTGATTAAATCCATAACCTCTGATTAAAATCCATTAAACGGAGATTAAAACTAGAAACTCTGATTAATTCATGGATTAAAGTTTGTTCTGTGTCCGCCATCTTGTTTTTGCGATGTAAACAAGCAGCAGCCTAGAGCCTTTATCCATTAGCGTTACTATTCCATTCAGATTTGAGAACATGGACAGGAGTTTATGTTTAATTAAATAAAATATTGTGCCCCAGCAAAAAACAGAAGAAAAAGAAAAGCCTGCTTGCTTGCTAAAGAGACAACAGACGTTCGCTTCACTCTGTGGTGCTCAGTACAAGGAGTAGGACAATGACAGTAGGCTATCAGCAGCAATAATGTGTACATTAACATTTCTATGGACGATCGAGTCAACAGCTAGGTCAACACGTATGGTACGCTAATGTTTTCACATTAGCATACCAATGGAAAGCAGGCACAGCGCAGCCATCAGGTAGAAGAGTTGCGACATTGAGGGGGTCAGAAACTGAGCGCTAGAGTGCTGTTCATGCCGCCTGAATAGGGACAAACGGTTTTAACGAACGTGGTGTTATTTTCAGTCAAATCATGCGACACAGTGCCTTTTAAATTCACCATTATCATAAAATTCAACTGGATTCAAACAGCCCCCTGTGTTTATTTGAGCTGCGCCTTTGTTTTCTCTTTCATTTTCATGAATCCATCTGATACATGCTGCCATGTTTACATTTAAACCACCTCTACTGCAGGTTTAGAATTAAGCCCTTATTGGTACTTAAATCAAAGTGTAAAGTTGTGGTGCAACAGGTTTGACATTAATCCAGGTTTACTGTGAAAAATAAATCCACACTTAAAAAACAAAAGCCAAGATTAAAAGGATGGTTTAAAACTAAACCAGATTATTGAAATCTAGGTTTAAAGTTTGGTGCAACTGAAATTATAGATGATCCTTGATTTAAACCAGTTTAGGGTTTAATCCTTCTTGGTGCAAACGACCCTAAGATTGGCTTAGAGAGCACGCATTATTGGTCCACTTTGGGCAAAATGCCTCAAATCCCTCTCCTACTCATCCAAAATTCGACATGCATTATTTTGTGTGGATTTGCGGAATCCTTATTTTATTATACTTAGCTGTATAGACCTTTGGTGGAATAATGTGCAGTAAGTAGTCATAAAATAAGGATTCTGAAAATCCACACACAAAATACTAGTATATAGTCGCCCGCCACATGGCATTCAGATCTTCTTGGTGATTTAAGGTGTGGTACAGTATCACATGTGGAACTCATACTGTATCACAATACGCTCTGACTCATACTGTATGTCCATATGCTGGACATCATGCCTGTTTAATAAAATGATGATGTTTTCATTTGAGTCACAATAACACTCTATTACCTTAACTCAATAATTAGCTCAACCTGCCGCTCCCCTAATTAAGTCTGCCTTTATTTGCACACTTGCAAGCAATCACTGCACGCAAACACACACACACACCGCACACACACACACACACACACACACCCATGCACAAGTTTCCATTTTCTCCACATTACTGTCCGCAAATTGAAACGGTGGGAAAAAATTGAATTATCAACAATGATCTCAGTGTAACCGCTACAGCGAGTGGACTCTCCATCTGGAGCACAGTTCAGACACGCTGCTGCCTCCAGGGCTAGTCAGCTGTGAGGAAATTAGACTAATTACTGATCCCAGATCTCAGTGCTGAATGGCTGCTGGGTAGAGGAGAGGAGAGGAGGAGAGGAGAGGAGAGGAGAGGAGGGGAGGGGAGGGGAGGGGAGGGGAGGGGAGGGGAGAGGAGAGGAGAGGAGAGGAGAGGAGAGGAGAGGAGGGAGGGGAGGGAGGGGAGGGGGGGGGGGAGGGGAGGGGAGAGGAGAGGAGAGGAGGAGGAGAGGAGGGAGGGGAGGGGAGGGGAGGGGAGAGAGGAGAGGAGAGGAGAGATAAAAGGACGAGATCAGAGAAGAAAACATGCAGCAGAAGAAGAGACAGGATTGGATGGGAGATGAGAGGCAAAATGCCTTTAGAAAAGAGGAGGAACTTTTAAAAGGGCTCCACTCTGAATTTTAAGTTTTTTGAGATGTGTGTGGGTGTTTTTTTTTTTTTTACCATCCCCAGTGTATTTTTACTAGCCTGGCCAAAGCCAGACTGAATCAGCTGTTGGCAAAACAAAAAAAAAGCCTGCCAGCAGGTCTGCAATTGTACACCCACTTCCTACTGCAGAGAACTGGGGTGGCCAATCACGAAATAGTATTCATAGTAACCCTAGTGTCCACCTGGACAGTAACTGTACAGGCCCCTGTATAAGGCTGCCAAGCCAGCTGAGCAGTGCGCCGTGGGTTCGAGGCCGGCAGCCTTTGCTGCATGTCACTGCCCATCTCTTTACCACCTTTCTGTACTGAATCCTATCAATAAAGGCAAAACACATATCTTTAGATAAAACCGTAGCGGTGAACAGGGAACCTATATAGAAGGAGAAAACACAACCCTCTCTCCTCTACAGCAAGACAACAGCACCTGCGTAAATTATTCCTTCGCTCCATTCCTCCGCGGCCTTTATGTTAATCATCCCATATCGTTCTATCTGTCTGTATTTAGGTTCATCAGTGTCATCCTCCTCCTCCGCCCCATGCGATGAGAGATCGATCCAGCAGATGTATGTAAATATCCACATGTGTGCTGAGTCTGTTTTAGCCATCCCTGTGATTAGGTTAAGGCCTGCGCCTGGAGGTTGGAGCCGGGGCTGGGGCTCCGCTACTCACGCGAGGCGGTGAGTGGGGACCCCGAGCCATCTGTCAGACCTGTCTCCCTCACATAATGTGTACACACACACACACACACACACACACACACACACACACACACACACACACACACACACTGGGGCAGGGGCCCTTCTCTACCATCAAGCAAAAACCCCGAAGGAGAGTTTACATAACATAACTTGATAACTCCACCTCCACCAGCTAATAATACTAACTTTCAATCTAACTCAAAATCACTTGAACCAGAGGTTTTCAACCTTTTATTTAACAGGGCCCACTATTGCCTTATGCATTTTAGCCACGGAGGACCACCATTTGATACAGTATACCCCAAAGATTTGCTACTGTATACCAATCGAGAGAGAAAGCAGTGTGTGTGTGTGTGTGTGTGTGTGTGTGTGTGTGTGTGTGTGTGTGTGTGTGTGTGTGTGTGTGTGTGTGTGTGTGTGTGTGGTGTGTGTGTGTGTGTGTGTGTGTGTGTGTGTGTGCCATGCACGGGTGCTGTGCATAGTGTATGTTTTCCGGAGAGTCATGAAGGTTAAGTGAGAGTTCATAGGTCAGACAGGTCTGGAATGTACACATGGAAGTTGTCAATATAAAGGCGTTAATACAGTAAGAGAAGCATGACACACACACACACACACACACACACACACACACACACACACACACACACACACACACACACACACACACACACACACACACACACACACACACACACACACACACACACACACACACATACACACACTTCCTCTCTCTCCTTCTCTTTCACCATCTACACTCGCTCTTTCCATCTGGGCCTCATATAGAGGTCCAATGAATAAAGAAAGAAAGAAAAACCCTATACTTGTTCCCTGGGTTCATAATGTTTCTTAATCTCCTCATCTCCTTTTTGCCCAGTGTTACCAGCTAGCATATTATTGACTACTAGAGCAGATCCGTTTCCTTCATCATAAAAAAAAGACCCTATCGACTTACTCCTGTCATAAAGAGCAGACTGGCCTCCCCTTATCTGTAGACCAACAGCCACTCCAGCCAGCACAGCTGTCATTAGAAAACCCAACTGGAGTTTATTGCGGGGAGGTGGGTGGGTTGGGGTGCATGGAACCAAAGATATGCTAACCTCAGGGTCAAGCCCTGCTTCCTGCAGCCTCGTGTGGTACTGCTGCACGGGGAGTTGTTTGAGCGTGTGTGTGTGTGTGTGTGTGTGTGTGTGTGTGTGTGTGTGTGTGTGTGTGTGTGTGTGTGTGTGTGTGTGTGTGTGTGTGTGTGTGTGTGCAGCCATGTTTGTTTGAGTTCCCTGTGTGAGTGTATATAAGTGAAATGTGAATGACATGGACTTTTAGAGCTCAGTGAAGGGCACTGCTTGTGTACATAGGAGTCTATGTAGGTAGGGTGTGTGTGTGTGTGTGTGCGTGTGTGTGTGTGTGTGTTTGTGTGTGTGTGTGTGTGTCCGAGAGAGAGAGAGAGAGAGAGTAATCTCCCATGTCAACATTTGTTGAATGGGAAGCCAGGCTGTGAGCTATGTAATGGTTATATGTAAACAAGTGGTGGTTAATGTGTGTTCACGCGTGCCTATGCATGCGTGTGCGTGCTTACCGTACATGCGTGCGTAGCGTACATACGGTATATATACGTGCATGTATGAGACACACACAGAGAGACAGACATGTGAAGAAAAAGTGCCAGTGATGTTGCTTATATGTCAGTGTTTACTTAAAGACTAGTGTTATTGATGAGACGTTGGATATCACATGTGTCTCGCCGAATCTTCTGTGAAGACCAGCATAAACTTTGTCTGGTGTCTTTGCATCTGTCTATCATCACTCTCCTCTTATTTTGTTCAGTCTGTTCTCTCTCTCAATCTCTTTCTCTCCTTCTACCTCCCTGTCTTTCTTACATACAGTACACCATCGTATTGAGTGACAGACAGGGCAATTAATAATGCTGACTGCCTCACTGCTAGCACCACTCCCCCCCCCCCCACCCACGCACACACACATGCACACACAGACACACCTCCACCCTATCTCTTGGGCTTGGGTTTCACTCTATCGCTTCAATATTTGATGCCCCTCGCAGCGATTCTGCTGAAACGCTTACAGCGCAATCGATCATTTGCCAGCAACATCCCACTACACAGTAAAATCCTCTGTGTTAATTTGTCCATTAGTACGCAGAACTATACAGGAGTGGGCTGTAAATATGAGTATAGCGAGTGGAAGCCAGAGATGAAGGTGCCTGTAAGCTCAGTCATACAACGGTGTACCTGGCCTGTGCCACAAATAGCTGGTCAACAAGCTCTCAGTCTAACCACATGTAGTTGCCTTTTGTACATTCTCAGAGTTAAACGGTGCAATGAAATCGAATCAGAGAGCATTTTACAAGTTTCCCTGAAATGTTGGCTCTGAAGTTCCTGAACCAATCAGAGTGTTGCATCCCTACAGGCTATGGGTTTTTGATCTGTAACTCCTGCCTCCTGGGGATTATGTCTAAGCTACACAGAAAACTAGCTGTGTTTGGTGGACAATGCAGTGATGTGAATAAAACAGTGAGTTTAATTTCCATTGGCTGTTATTGATGTGGTAGTCGAAACACACAGCACACAGCACGTTTTCAAGGATTAATTAAAAGTCGATTTTTATGGACTATTGATATAAAAATTAACATTTTTTTGGCCTTCATGTTGGCTTTGGCCATATAATGGCCACAGATCCGGTCTAAAAGTGCGAAATACTTATTTTTCATTGCACCGGGATTTTAAACTAACACTTGACTTTGACTGTGTAGCCTACTAGGCTTCAAAGTGTCGCCTCTAAAGCCAACTACACGACTCTCACGTCCTCACTCTCCTTGGTGTTCAGTCTGTGGAGGTTTTCTTGTAGTGCGTATGTGGTATGCTGTACGTGTGTGCCTTCCACCATTGGTGTCAGCCCAACGTCGACAGCCCCAAGTACCGAAGAGTTATTACTCACCCCTGTATCTGAGCTGTACCACTCTGGAAGTCATTACCTTGAATTACCCTGGCTTCAAAGTCCCTGACTCTGATGACAAAATCGACCAGTATAAATCCTGCCTGGTGAATTACTCTGTGTTCGGTGCGCCGGCATGATGAGGAAGTCGTATACGTATTCTGTCTTTTATGCTCTTGTTTTGGATTAATAACAGAGCCAAACGTTTCCATATACCATCATTCTATTCTTGGTTCCATAGAGTAGAACTAAAAACAGAGGGCTCCATTTTCATTACATGCTAAACCCCTTATCCCAAACTCCTTATCCCCCCCCTTTTTTTTTTTTTTTTTTTTTACTATTTTTAGAAACTTTTGGGAATAGTTCAATGTGCCAATCTATTGACACATTGTGAGCATGTAGACTGGCCATTTGAACTATTGAAAAAATGTTTTTTTTTTAAATAGTTTAATAAGGCAAAGAAGTTAAGGGATAAGGGATTTAGCAGTGACGAAAATCTAGGCCAAAGTTCCTAACTATCTCTGTAGAGTGTAGATTCCACAAACCGATTCCACACTTTGTGCAGCAAATTTAGCATGTTTTAGAAAATATGAAAAAACAGTGGTTTAATTACTTGATTTAAAACAATGTCAATGTATTTTAAATAGTTACTATGTCGATTTCAAATCAGTGATTGTGTGAATGTGAATGGCAGTGAATGTGTTAACACGTAATGCCAGAACTGGTCAGTACCGTTCATATCCACAAGGGGACACTCGCAGCAGGGCGAGCAAGCTTTCACAACAGAAGAGATGAAATAATATTTATTTAACATGATTTAACGAGTAATAATCAGATCAGAAGTTGTAACCCGGTTAAAAATAATGGAGTGACAAGTGTGTTATTCCATCTGTACAAACAGAACATATTTGATAGCTGTCCATCAAAAATCATTCATGCTGTTTTATTTGCTCGGAAATCAAGTCATGTGCATTCACATCGAACAAGCTGAAATAATCACCTGGCTGGAAATCATGGAGATGGATGGATGGATGCCCGCTGGCGTCATGTTATGACCGCGGAATGTGCTCTGGCCTGTTTAGATGGACCAGGGCCGGAGATGGACCAGGGCCTGGTTTAGATGGACCAGGGCCTGGTTGAGATGGACCAGGGCCTAGCTGGCCATGTGGCTGCATGCACTGCACACACTCACACACAGCTGTGTACCACAGCCCTTTAGCACGCATCGCTTTGCTTTGCTGTGTTTTAGCTCAGTGGTTTTCAACCCTTTTCATACCAGGGTCACTATTTATTCAGAATTTGAGCCGCGGACCACCATTTGATGACATTTTAGCCCCACAGACCCCAAAAATACCAGGCTGGATTTCGGAAAAAATGAAACAGTGAAACATACTGTAGCTACAGACCAAAATGACCTGTAATCTTCTACATTCTCTAGTTGTGTAGACTTGGCTAATTCAGATGGTGCATATTTTAACTCTTAGGAGTGTAAATATGAAACCAATTAAATATGAAACCAATTGGGGACCCCCCCCCCCCCCCCCCCCCCCCCCCCCCTCTCTTAACAGTAAGAGATTTGGGGGGGGGGGGGGTTCAAAGAAAATGGCAATTTAATGTCATTTCTATCTCTGGGAAACCCCAATGACATTGTAAAATCAATGCTGCTTTAACTCTGAGAGTGTGCAATGTCCAAAGGGACCTGTTATAGGGTCCGTTTGGTTCCATAAAAACTATTAAACATGAGAGGCAGCCGTGCCTAATTCGTCTGATAATAATGTGTTTTTACTTCCAGTTGTGCAGTCCCCCTCCCCCCCCCCCCCCCCCCCCCCCCAGGTTGATAATTATTTGATGTTCGGTTATTCGTTTGACAGTCCTATATGGTCCGTTTGGTTACCGCCTGTCTAGCCTGGGCTGTCTAGACAGCCAGAAAGGAAGGAAAAAAAAGAATACAAATATGATAAACACCCCGTTCTGCACGGTGGCCCTGCGCACATGCACAGTATGTGTGTGTAGGTGTGTGCATGTGTGTGTGTGTGTGTGTGTGTGCGTGCATGAACCCTCTCCCTCTCTGTGTGGCTCTTGTGTCGCCATAGCAACAGACAGTGAGACAGAGGCTGTGTCGGGGGACCATTTTCCTTTCTGAAGTGTCTCCATTGGCGTTGCTTGCTTCCCCCCACACTCTCCTGATCGAATCCCATTTTCGTACATCATTATCGCTATTATTGGAAAGCCGTCCCCACCACACATGCACGCAAATAACACTGGTCCCGTCGCGCACGCACACACACAGGCACATTGCATTGACATACAGACACACACACACACACACACAGACACTCCCAATGACACATATTCTCCCCGCAGTCTCCCAGTGAGCTTGCCTGTCCAGCAGCAGCCATCTGTTTGATTAAGGCTGTATGAATGTTCCAGATGTGTTGCTGCTGCTGCTGGCTGCTGCTGCTGCTGCTTCGCCTCCCTCCGCTATAAACCAATGAAAGGCCTGTTTCATGTGGGCCCTCCGTCTGAGCGACTCCGCCCATCTTTTCTTCTTTATTATTCCACCGTGGTCGCGCTCATGGCGGCCGCAGATCGGCTTCCTTACCTAATCCACCGACGCCTCGCCACCGCCTGTCCGTCTGCCTGTCAGTGCGCGTGCAGGCGCGGCGGCGCGCATACATACGCCTACCTCTTACTGTATATACGTTTAAACGCAGGGAAATCGATGCAAGCGCGCCTGTGCAGAAAATGAAAACACGGGGCTAACCGATAACCGCTATGTACATTATGCTGTCCTACACGCGCATTCACACATGAACCCCCATGGTTCTTCAGTTTTCCCTGCAGTGCCACAGCGGTGGGTATAAGCAGGAAAATCACACCTAATCAAGTTTGATTGACATGTGCCCCCTTTGTCCTTGTCAGTAATGAGGTTTGCCCAGCAAATGGGAATGACAGATTCACACACCGTGGAGCCAAGGAGAGAGGGAGAGAGAGAGAGAGAGAGAGAGAGAGAGAGAGAGAGAGAGAGGAGAGAGAGAGAGAGAGAGAGAGAGAGAGAGACAAAGAGGCACAGAGAAAGTGTTAAAACGAGAGAGAACTCTGCTAAAATGCAGTCCAAGCCCCATACACTCATGCCAAACGAATGTTTTCCCGTCTCTGATGAATGGCTACCGCAATGCGATTCCAATGTGAGTCACTTGAGTCATGGTTTGACCAAACATTAGTGTTTGATGGGGCAGCAATCAGCTCTCAAACCAAACTAATGTTTGGTTGTGTGAAACCATGGCGGCCGGCGACTCCCTATGGAATTGTATGGTGTCATGCAGCCATTCATTAAACACTGGTGGAAAGAAACAAAGAACAATCGTTTGACACGTGTGTTTGAGGCCTCAATCATTATTTGCCTGCTCTGGGGCTTTTAGAAGCACCATGCTGTATCTCTATGTTTGCTGCATGCGCCTGTGTCTGAGGAGGTGTGTGTGTGTGTGTGTGTGTGTGTGTGTGTGTGTGTGTGTGTGTGTGTGTGTGTGTGTGGCATCCTCTATTGTTCCTCCCTGCCGCTGTGCTTTTCATGTGTGTTAAATCAGAGATGGGGGCGATGTGGGGCGCCGTACGGACGAGATGCCGAGGGTAGGACAAAACAACATGGTTCCTCCAGAGGCGAGGTTTCTGCATTAAAAAGAGAAAGAAGGGGGCTTAATTGAATCACCAGAGAGGAGGTGTGAAATGTGGCTTCTGCCTGGCGGTGGAAGTCGTCTGGTGTGGGAGGGAGGGCTGTTTGAGTCGCTGTGGAATTACTCTGCTGCTGCCGGAGGGTTGGCATTAACCTGCAGACGTGAAAACTAGACGAGAAGAACCAGACCGGATGCATAAAAAAAGGAAGGAAATTGATAAACATCAAAAAGATAATAATCGAATCGACAATCATACTACCACATGTGTGTGCTGCCCGTAGACGGGTCTAAAAAATTATGGGTCTCTGGGCCGCTGCCAGCTAAAGGGCCCCCCTACCCCTATTCCAGATTTTTCTTCCTGATGTGGTGCATATAGTGTCTGGACACACGCATATCAATTATGACATACTGTATACGCATGCGATATTCACCTCATTTCAGCAGGATTTACAGCAAAGGATTGCTTAAAAAACAGACAAAATAAAACTAAACTAAACATCAAATGGTGCTCCATGGCTAAAATGCAGAATATAGTGGGCCCTAGTATGAAAAAGGTTGAAAACCACTGCCTTAAAATAAGGCAAATACCATGGTGCGTAATGCACTGTACATTCATTTGCAGCTTTTTGCCTGGTCTGCTTTCTTATAGAAATTCTTATTGTACTGAAACGGTCATTAAAAATGTTATAATTGGCATACTGTATTATGACTATGATCTCCAGAGGCAATCATTGCATTGGGCTCAACTACTCCTCTCCTCAGCTGATCCACTTGAGGCCTTTTGTAGCTTATTGCTTCATATTTGGGTCTTTATAGGGTCCAGTTATTAGAAAGAGATGGGGGAGTGACTCAGGAGTCGAACCTGTGACACGCTGTCCGGCTGGCTTGGCAGCCTATAGGTGCCCAGATGGTTGAGCTAACCACGCTCCAGATCTGTCTGTGTGTAGGCCAGGGGTGCAGAGAGCATTTCATAACTGGGGAGTGGCATTTTTAGGGAAATATCTCCAGGAAGGGCGAGATCCAGTAGTGACCAACCACCACGTTGCAACCCAGGGGTGGATCTAGGCATGGGCATGGGGGGGCAATGCCCCCCTAAATGCCCAGACTGCCCCATCAAACATGATGGCAAAACAACCCAAGATATTTCAAATTAAAGTGATGTGATTATTGATGCTTGATTGCCTAATATAAATCCTGTAACTGAAAATGGTATGGGTGTGGCTGCATCGCACAAAGCGACACGGGCGATGAGGCCGCCCCCATACCATTTTCTCCTGCCCCCCCCCCCCATTTGGAAAATGTTACATCCACCCCTGTTGCAACCAGGTTTCAACTTGTTGCAAGGGTAATGTTTTAGTTGTGTTAAGGGTTAGGGCTGGGGTTTGGTTTGGTTAGGGCAGGGGTCGCAACCCAAAATGTTGAAAGAGCCATTTTCGACCCAAAATTAAATTCAAAATCTGTCTGGAGGCCGCATTTTATTATTTTTTTTCCTGAGAGTGTGCAAATGTGAACCAAATGGACCCTGGCGGGTCCATTTGGTTCCATTTGCACACTCTCAGGAAAAAAGGTCCTCAAAGAAAAATCATTAACATGGTGAAACACAACCTTTCTTCAGAAATGGAGTTTCTAAAAAAATAAAAGGAGTTTTACAGAACTCCATTTCTAGTCTAGTAAACTGAGTAAACCTTTGAAAATGGGTGGTTCAGAATGAAAGCTCCACCTCTGCGCAACACGTTTTGGGTGACTGAAATGTTTATATTATTTTGGTGTGGATCACCCCAGTGTGTGTATGTAATAATGCTACAGCCATTGAGCCACTAGGGCTGTGTTCTGGAGCCGCATGCGGCTCCTGAGCCGCAGGTTGCTGAGGTCTGGTTAGGGTAAGGGTATATTGCAACTATAAACAAGTTGCAACCAGGTTGGTTGCAAATAGTGCAACTAGTGGTGACCAGGTTGCAACCTGGTTCACTGTCTCAATATTTGGTGCGCAGAGTTTGGGAAAAAGTGGGGATGCCCTGCTCACTTTTGGGGATATCCCCCCACTTTTGTGCTGAGGTGGGTGGGCATATCCCCACCCACTTATGAGCAAAATTACACAGATATCCATGTAAAACACTGCTAACACTGTTGCTGAATTGCACCTCATAAAATTGTGTGTGTGTGTGTGTGTGTGGGGGGGGGGGGGGGGGGGGGGGGGGGGGGGTGGGGGGGGGGGGGTGATTACTTGCTATTTGCTATTGAGAAATGTCGTTTCTGGGTAGATCCACTTTTCCTCCTTGTTATCCTGTTTCATTAGTGCAGCTAATACCAGTACTGTAGTGTATGATTGTCTCCTCTCTCTCTCTCTCTCTCTCTCTCTCTCTCTCTCTCTCTCTCTCTCTCTCTCTCTCTCTCTCTCTCTCTTCTCTCTCTCTCTCTCTCTCTCTCTCTCTCTCTCTCTCTCTCTCTCTCTCTCTCTCTCTCTCTCTCTCTCTCTCTCTCTCTCTCTCTCTCTCTCTCTCCACACACCAGAGAGAGCCAGGCAGGGCCAGCCATCTGCGTCACAAAGCACAACCACCCCCTTTTAAAGACTTTGTATTTCCACGACACAATAAAAAAACACAGCCATGTTACCTCTTAATCTATGGCAAGCCAATAACGGCTCCCAGCAGCCACACAGCAAGTCAATGTATGTTATTCATTATCTGGGAAATCACAAGCCTCCGTTTATGTTTTCATAAAGGGAAATTTGGCGCCGACTGACATCCCTCCTTTTCCTTGTTTATGATTAATAGTTTTGTGGGGTTTGTTATTGGCATAATAATAACGTTGGGACGTTGGGTCTGACAAATTCTCCTAGCTTTGTTTCATTATTTCTATAAAATTGTGAGCTCACTGTTTCCCCCCTTGTCGGTCGGACATATTAGGACAATTAAGTAGCGCAACGGACGGTCGATTATCAGCCTGTTGATCACTGGCAGTGATCAGAGGATATCCTTTGATTTCTTTTATCTGCCGAGGAGGAGGTTCACACGCACGCGTGCACGCGCGCACACACACACACACACACACACACACACACACACACACACACACACACACTGGATAATCACATACAGTAGAGAGTGCTGTATTTTGCCGTCAAGGTCAAAGTGCCTTTGTGTTACTATGTTCAAACTCCTGTAAAATAAGTACTTTCTAAAGCCAAGAAATTGTTCTGAAGACGGAATTCTTGCAGATGGAAGTTTAAAAAAAACCTTTGAGGAAATGGGTGGCTTGGCTTTGTGCGTGTGTACGTGTGTGCATGTGTGCGCATGTGTGCGTGTTTGTGTATGTGTGTACTGTATGTCTGTGCATGCGCCTGTGTTTGTGTGTGTGTCTATGTGTGTTTTGACTCTGTGATATCTTAAGACAAGTAATCTCGGTCGCAATTTTGGTGTGCCTGTGTGTGTGTGTGTGTGTGTGTGCGTGTGTGTGTGTGTGTGTGTGCGTGTGCGTGTGCGTGTGTGTGTGTGTGTGTGTGCGCGTGTGTGTGCGTGCGTCTCATGTCTTGTGAGACAGCGTCTACACGGTGGCCTGTAGCTCTGAGGCGTATCGCGGGGAGCAGAGCTTCCGTCTCCAGTCCTAACAATAGCGAGACTTCCTGTTTTATCGCATCACTTCCTGCCGTGCTTCTAATACAGTCTCACACCGCAGTGTCCGGTCTGACAGAGTGGAAAACCACACACAACCACGAGGAAGGGATTATAATTTAACTCTTGAGAGCGTAAAATGAAACCAAATGGACCCATAAGGGTCCATTTGGTTTCATTTTAACACTCTCAAGAGTTACAGATCTATAAGGGTCCAAGTGCTGGGAGGAATGTCATGTGATCTACCTGCATGGTCTGTGTGATCTGCTGGTAGATCAGGATCTACCTTTTTTACACACCTGGTGTAAGGACATACAGAAACGTTTCTTTAATAGTTTGGCGATGTTATGCGTTAAATCAGTGTTTTTCAACCTTTTTCATACCAGGGCCCACTACTTATTCAGCATTTGAGCACGGACCACCATTTGACGGCATTTTAGTCCCACACAGACCTCAAAACTAAAGATTTATTTTTGCTTTTGTCCACAATTCCAGGATGGATTTGCGAAACAAAACAGTCACAGATCAAAATGGCCATTATTCTTCCACATTCTCTAGTTGTGTAGACTTGGGCTGATTCAGATGATGAATATTTTAACTCTTGAGTAGCCTGACCTCAGTCTGAATTGTCATTTCGTTTCACTTCATTATTGAACTGAATCACAGGGAAAGAATGAGCTATTTTTAATGTGCTGATTCAGGGCTGAGCCTGGCTAACTCTTGAGAGTATAAACATGAAACCAAATGGACCCTTGCGGGTCCATTTGGTTTCATGTTTACGCTCTCAAAGACATCTGGTTATAGCCAACTTCCCATCATTTAGCCTGGGGACCACCTGTAACTCTCTCAAGGACCAACAGGTGGTCCCCGGACCACCTGTTGAAAACCCCCGCATTAGATCAATAAATACAATAAAAAAGGAAACTTTCTTCTTACTTGTTGTTCCCTAATCCCTTAATCACTTAATCTCCCAAAAGCCAGACGCCAGACCGATCCGACTAGATCCGATTTTCACACATAACGTCCATAGTGTAATGACATTACCAAAAAAAACAGGGGCCCCGAGTTGAAAGCGATTAAAGTTCAAAAGGGCATTTTGGTTTACTCATTACACATAGTATCATATTAGCATTCATATCATACCGTATGGATGGAGGTTGTCCAAATGTCTTGTAGCCAAATTACATTTACACACCTGTAATCAAAACAACGAGCCATGATCAATACAGTAGTGCTTACAAGGATGCGATAGAAATGCATTTGTACAGCACACGCGCATGCACGTGCGTGCGCGCACACACACACACACAGAGGAAGGTCAAACTGGAGTGACGTTGTCATGTCTCCTATTTGTTGTAACAGTGGAACGATAATCCCTGCGGTCACATTACCAGCCAACATTTCTCTCCTGTTACACAGAACAGTAATGCTGCTGTTATGGTGCTGCACGTTTCTGCAGGGCTTGCAGGCATGC
Source organism: Benthosema pterotum (assembly GCA_039105355.1). Taxonomy (NCBI): domain Eukaryota; kingdom Metazoa; phylum Chordata; class Actinopteri; order Myctophiformes; family Myctophidae; genus Benthosema; species Benthosema pterotum. The sequence continues at coordinate 33,603,307 of CM076975.1, read as the reverse complement.
ATGCATGCATGCATGAATATCTTTTGCCTGTGTGAGTGTGTGTGAGTCAGGGCGGATATAACATTTCCCATTTGGGGGGGGGGGGGGGGGGGGGACGGTATGGGGGCGACTTCATCACCTGTGGTGCGAAGCGACACGATGAAGTCGCACCCATACCATTTTCGGTTACAGGACTTATATTAGGCAAGTAAAGCATCAATAACAACATCAGTTGTAACACGCAGAATTCATAAATTCATAAAGTTCTGACTCAGAGAGTTTTCTGTTTTCAATGATGAAATGGCACAATTGTAGTTAGTTGGTAGCAGTAGTTTCAAATAATTTTAATTACAAGCACTTTAATTTGAAATATTTTGGGTTCTTTTTTTGCATGACATAATGTTTGGTGGGGCAGTCATGGCATTTAGGGGGGAATTGCCCCCGCCTGCCCATGCCTAGATCCGCCCCTGTGCCTTCTGTGCACACACGTGCCTGGCAGCGATGGAGAAGAATGTATGTGTTTTATAGGTCTTCTGTTATCAAGCCCTTCGGTTTCTATACCCTGCGGTTTTATTTCTGAACCCATGTACGGCAAATCATCCAGGAATTCTCCACATTCACAAGCCATGGAGCTCTGGTTAACCTGGCTCCATTGCTTCTGAATGGAGTGGAGCAGGCTGGTGTAGGACACGCTGTAAAAGAGGAGAGCTCATGCCTGTAAACTCATCGGTTCAACTCTGTGGCCCACGTCAAGGAAAAAACCTCAGTGTGTTACGTTGGCGAACGGAGAAACGCTCCATCAGCAGCTGCTTTTTCTCTGTCTTTGAGCAAGGCACAACACGGGAATATACCGCAACCTGGGGCTATGGTAGAGTAGATAGTCGTAAATGCATTGTGAAATTAAATGTTTTTCTTTCTATTTTTCGTTTTTCTTTTAGGTTTTATGATCTCAATTACCCCCAGGAAACCTGAACTTTGAACACTCTGGATTTTCTGTGGTGTGGAGTTTTCCGTGGGGCTCGGAAGGCTTTTGAGCTGCAGTGAAAACAGGCAAAACAGTGGAAACAGACAGTGACGTCTGCTGTGGCAGACTTTCCATTGAGACGTTTAGGTTTTTTGGGTGCAATAGGGCACCGCAGTGACATCAGCGTGCCTGTTTCTGGAAGTGAATTCCCTGTTCATTTTCCTTTATAGACTTTTCAAAAAGTATATACGGTATATATGACGTTTACGCCGCGGACAAACCAAACTGGAGTCGTGACAAGTCATGACAACCAACACAATATTTTGACCCGGTCAAATAAGAAGAAGAAAAAAATGGCAGGATACAATGAAATCCCAATGAATGGGTAATTCTGTTCTGGAATTGGATAAAGGGCTGCGGCGCCCTATTGAGCTCAGAAAACCCTGTAGAAAAAGTACCAAAACTTTTTTGTTGAATGTCACAATCCCTTTAAAGGTGAAACAACTAATTCCGGCATGAAGGTCGGTTTCTCTCTTCTGCTTTAAAGTCTCAGAATCGTCCTGGCTGTTAGCCCAGTATTGGTCCTGTGTGATGAAAGCTGCAGAGACTCACTCTGTGATTCAGAGGATGATGCAGTCGGGTTAAAGTAGGACAGGCTCCTAAACTAAGGCCTCGCTGACAGGCCAATCTTGACCGCCCTCTTCATCCACGACTCAGGGATTATACGGAGCAAAGCAGCGGCTCCAGCAGCACAGTCCAGTCCAGGGGTAATGTACTGTGCTGTTGTTGCACGGTGTATGCACCTGTGGCAGGAATAAACTGAGACGCCGCTGGAAGGATACTAGAGACGAGCTGGAGGTTCTTCTGTGGCTAGTTCTTTTCAGGGGCGGATCTAGGCATGGGCACGGAGGGGGGGGAATGCCCCCCCAAACACGATGCCATGCAAAACAACCCAAGATATTTCAAATTAAAGTGATTATATTTAAAATGATTTGAAACACTACTACTGCTCTATTAACTACGATTTTGGCCCACCAAACCAACAGCATGAAAACAGAAATCTCTCTGAGTCAGACCTTTATCTTTTTGCATGCTGCGTGTCTGCTGCGTGTCTCTTCAACAACAAGTGATGTTATTATTGATGTTATACTTGACTAATAAAAGTCCTGTAACCTCTTGACTAATAAAAGTCCTGTATCGCCCGTGTCGCTTCGCGCCACGGGCGATGAAGCCGCACCCATACCATTTTCTCTTGCCCCTCCAACATGTTCTCTTGCCCCCCCAAATGGGACAAGTTATATCCGCCCCTGGTTCTTTTCTCGTTTTTCTTACAAGGCTGGATGTGAATGTTTGATCTCGCCCCGGGAAGTATAATCTAATGAGATCATAATAATATGAGTCTAGTCATTGCCGAGGACCGCCAGATACAAACCTGTGTCCAATTGTGTGTCCTAATCCATATTCAGTCTGCTCAGTGTTACAAGGCTTTTGGAGGTGAAAGTTGACACGGTGTCATTACGTGTGTGCGTGTGTGCGTGTGTGTGTGTGTGTGTGTGTGTGTGTGTGTGTGTGTGTGATGTGTGTGTGTGTGTGTGTGTATGGATAGGGTCCCGGGCTGTGTATGTGCATGAGTGAGTGTTTGTGTGTCCGTGCGTGCATGTTGGCAGCCGGAGGGAGGAAAATTTCATCATGAGTATTAGTGTGCCTTTCGCAAAGTAAGGGCTCCATTTTCGTTACATGCTAAACCCCTTATCCCAAATCCCTTATTTCTTTTTTACTATTTTGAAACACTTTGTGAGCTTGTAGACTGGCCATTTGAACTACTAACTACTATTTTTTTTTTCAATAGTTTAAAAATGCAAGAAGTAAGGGATAAGGGTTTAGCGGTAACGAAAATGGAGCCCTAAGTGCGTGTGTGTGCGTGTGTGTGTGTGTGTGTGTGTGTGTGTGTGTGGTGTGTGTGTGTGTGTGTGTGTGTGTGTGTGTTGTGTGTGTGTGTGTGTGTGTGTCTGTGTGTGTCTGTGTGTGTGTGTGTGTGTGTGCGTGTGCGCGCGTGTGTGCGGATTTAACCCCACTCAGCCCTTCTCCATCCTTTGTGCTTATGCAGTCTGAACCCGACACTGTTGAGTTAGCTGTTCTGATTAAAACCCACGAGTCACAGAATCCAGCCCGTCGGTGTATAAGACCCAGGATGGAGTTACACTGATTGTTTTATTGCTTTTAGCCCGAATATGAGCTCTGAATATTCGTCATGTTGATGAGAAGGCTATAATGTTGCCAAAATCCGTGTGAGCATACACTATATATACAGCAAAGTGGATCTGCTGTAACAAATCTGCCTGTGTAGGTTTTTTATGTTATGTGGCATGTGTTCTCTTAGGGATATGCACATTTTGCAACATGATAATCCCAAACTGCATGTCCGCCGTGCTTCTTTGCATGTTGGAACGTCTTGTTTTGCATGCGCTCACATGTGCATTCGTAATGTTTCTGTTTGATTGTCTATGCAGTGATCATGTAAATGTAGTAACATTATACTGTTGGAGTCTATGTTCGCCTGATTGCATAGCTCAAGGGTTAGGCTAAATAATGGACAGTTGGTTAACCAGATGTAACTGATGTAAAATAATTTCATCATCTGAATTAGCCCAAGTCTACACAACTAGAGAAAGTAGATGAAATGGTGATGGTCATTTTGATCTGTATGTTTGGCTGTTTTGTTTCCGAAATCCAGGATGGAACTGTGGAAAAAAATCCAAAGAAATCTTTTGGTATCTGTGGGGCTAAAATGTCATCAAATGGTGGTCCGTGGCTCAAATGGTGAATAAATAGTTGGGCCCCTGGCATAGCTGCATATACAGTAGGCTGGCAGTGTGCTTACATGCACGCGTGGCATGCGTGTGCAGGGACGTGCACACATAGACATCATAGAGGGGTTCAGCCCCTGAAGGAAATGCACATGCTACTCCTTTGTGTCTGCGTGTGTGTGAGAGAGAGAGAGAGAGAGAGAGAGAGAGGAGAGAGAGAGAGAGAGAGAGAGAGAGAGAGAGAGAGAGAGAGAGAGAGAGAGAGAGAGAGAGAGAGAGAGAGAGAGAGAGAGAGAGAGAGAGAGAGAGAGAGAGAGAGAGAGAGAGAGAAGGCACAGCCTCTTTGTACTGTAGCTCAGTGCCAGTGTGTGCCATCCATGGGGGAGTACATGAGATTACATGGATCAAAGCAGAGTTTGCAGGGTTGACTGCAGCTCTACCGCCCCGCCCACAACCACCACAGAACAAAGGACCAGGAGGCAGGACAAACCAGAGCAGGGCAGGACAGCTAGGACAGGACAGGGACAGGACAGGATTGGACAAGACAGGACAGGACAGAACAGGGAGAGCAGAGGACAGAAGGGAAAGAAAGAGAGAGAGAGAGAGAGAAAGAAAGAAGATTGATAAGAATAGGAAAAGAAGAAAGATTAGTCAGAAACGAGTAGAGATGCTGTGATTGTCAGCTGGTGATTGCTGGCCATGTTGGCCAATATTGACTCCGATCTGCAAATCAATTTACACTATCTATGATCAGCAATTTACTCTTATCTGGAGAAACTCTTTTACTCTATATGGGTTGTGTAAATATCAATCAGGTGTAGTATATCATTTGCATCTTATCTCAAATCAATCAAATGAAAATATTAAAATTTTCCTTCAGACACAAAATCTGATTGGTGTCGGCCAATCATGAGAAAAAGAGTTGGTGACCCAGCACAGTCTCATCGGTACCATAAGTCTGTTCATAATATTACTACTGTGTACAGAGGCGTGACTTTCATAAATGTCACAAACCCGGAAGCACAATTTCACCACAGCTGTTTTCAGGTTTCAGTTTTTATAATATTTATTATTCATTGCCTATATGTGACTAAACTCCACCCACGTTGAGTCATTCTCGGGGAAATGAAGTTGTCAGTAGAGGGTCTAAACTTGATTTCTCTGAATTTTTATTATCTGTGAAAAATGACCTGAAGCAACTTTATTAGTTGTTTCATACTAAAGCATACATGAGGTGAATGTTAGACCTTTAAAACGCCGTGTAAACATGTTATAATTGAATTAATGTGAACTGTAATGACAGTTCTGACCATTATTACCTCATTCCTCCGGGCCGCGATCGGGCCGTTAGCTTAATTAGCTTAAAATGCTAACGGTTGTAATCTGATAAGTGCCTCTAGTTCTGTAAATATGCGATGCCCGCCGTCATCAACAGAACGCGGACTTCGCGTGATTTTGAGCTCACATAACAGCCAGGTGGCATTCCACATAACCTATTAGTAGCGACGTTCTGTTAGTAAATCCATGTATAAAATATCAAAACATTGGATTCTTCTTCGTGGCGTTTTTTTAGAGCCGGAACTACGTCACTATTCTCAGAGGAAACAGACAAAGGGTTGCCATGTTGGCTTGTTGGCTTGTTTTCCGTCCATGTTAACCAACATTTTATTGGATATTATCCTCATCTGTTTCTGGTGACTACTATGTGTGATTGTATAATAATGGCAAAAAATCACCCTAGATACATAGTATTTATAATGATAATGCATCACAATTATTGTTGTTGTTCCATTCATGCATACATTCATGCATACAAACAATGGACTGTGGGGATGGTTATCTAAAAAAAAAAAAACGTGGAGTAAGTACCTGCAAATTGGCCAATGTACTCAATGTCCATAACAATTGAACTGTAGTAGGCTACTGTTGGCATTCCTGCACAGCATACTATTAATTATAGACATACAGTACATGTGCCTAGCAGGGTTATTATAGTTATGGCTTTTCATTCTACTTTAGTTTTAATTGTTTTTTTTTTCCTACTAGTTTTTACTTTAAGAAAAAAGTTATCGTTTTGCTTTTTTTCGTTAGTTTTAGTTAACTATAAAAACCCGGATGCCTAGTAGTATTTTTCAACTATACAATATTATTGGACTTTTTGGCGTTATTGGCTTACTTCTCTCCAAATACTTGGCAACAACAGAGAAGAGACGAAGAGAGAAGAGAGTCAAGTTGGAGTTGGAAATACGTTCTATACAACGAGGGCGGCGCAAATAAGACAAACAACTAAAGTCTCTACATGTTTATCTTTTATTATTACTACAAAACGATCTAAAATAAAGAGATCTAGGTGGACCGTTGCTGAGTTCAATGCATTTCTGCATAGACCTACTTTCGGTCCAGGACTTGTCTTTATTTGTTGACCCATTCTCAATACAAGTTTATACAACATACCCGCGGTAAATAATAAAAATAAGAGTCGCGTTATTTGTAGACTTAATAAGAACCAAAGTGCAGTACATTATGAACATTAACCACGTTATGTTGTTTAATAGATTACGTTTTTAAACATTTTGGAACAAGAGAAGCAGTTGTTGTTGTGAACATCTGGGATAGGCTCTGGCCATTGTCACCTTCTTGAAAGTGGTACATTAACACATTGTGAACCACTAGATCAATACAACAAAAGCAAATACTTAATTTAATATGCATTAACCACTGTATGAATGGACACTAGTTAAAGGGGAATTCTACCCATTTTCTGTTACTGTCAATATACCTTTTTTCCTAGAAATGGAGGTCTGGGGGAAAAAAACATTAGCATGGTGAAACACAACTTCACGACAATAGAGTTGTGTTTCACCATGTACACTTGTATAATGGTTACTATGTATAAGTATTCTTTTAAAGTAAAAATAGCCGTATAAAGGCGAAATGTATTACTATATTCATTTTAGCTACTATTATTAGGCTACTATTCAAACACCTTGACTCAACAATGCCCCCCCAGTATTGAGGAGGTGTTCTCATGCCCAAACTGTTCAGCAAAGAAGAGGAAACAGCGCCCCCCTCAATGCCCAGACCAAGAACTACATCTTTAAAAGCCAAATTCTCAAATTCCTGTTTCTCTGCAAGACATTACTCTATAAACCATATCTCAAAAACTGGTGGGTCAAATTGCACAACCAATATGTCAAATTGTAGCTATGACTCTCTGCTTTCACATGACATGATAAAACAAAAATGAGAATTTCCTCAAAGACTCAACCTGGGTGGTGCTGGGACACATATGTGCATCGTAACACGGCGGCTGAGTCGACTCTACTGAACTAAGCAACGCTCAGCACAGCGACTCGGTTGGCTCCCTCAGTGGTGCTTCACGTGGCTAAAATCTGGTAGAGACGCCATTGTCAATGCATGGGTAGACATTTCAGTCCACTGCGAACGGCCTTCTGTTTCTATTTGTAGATTATGTACGGAAAGTGGCTCTGCGGTGTTTCAACGACTAGGGGTGAGACCAGGTCGGGCGATCGGGATCGCTCCCAAAGAAACGAGGAACGAGCCAACATAGAGGTGGGTTAGGGAACCCCCAGGGCATTGCAACGGACATGGCAACTACGAATTAAATGAATATAAAGATGGAAATTGACCTGGAACTTGTTATATCTGCCTCTGTGTTTCTATTCTTCTTTCTTCCCCTCCTTCGTAGCAGTGAAACTGAGAGGAAGTGTTGGTTTGTGGTCACTGAACCACTTCATCTTCCCAGATCCACTTACGGCACACACATGCTTGTACTTCCAAACCCAGTTTATCTTCTTTCCTTTTTTTTCTCCCCTCCTTGCATATTTGGATATTTGTATCATGCCGAGAGAGTCATATTTTAAACAGCGGTTGTGTGTAGTTATATTGAAAGGGACGATCCTGACTAGATGAAACCAAGTGACGTTCTTTCAGCACTTTTCCCTGCACTTTTGAATGAAATGTAAAAAAAAAAGAATAGAAAAGTAGGGTCAAATAAATCATCCATTGAATACTTTTAGGATACACTTTTGGGGGTCACACAAAAACCAAAATTAGAGTGTGCTGAAACCCACCTCTGAAAGTAGTGCAGTAGCAGGACACGCCCTGTCTGAGATCTCACAATGTGAAATCTAAACACAAATCACCACTACTGCAGTGGTTTTCAACCTTTTTGATACCAGGGCCCACTATTTATTCAGCATTTGAGCCACAGACCACCATTTGAGGACACTTTGGCCCCACAGACGCCCCAAAAAATCCAGACTGGATTTTGGAAACAAAAACATCCAGATCAAAATGACCATTCGTCTTCTACATTCTCTAGTTGTGTAGACTTGGGCTAATTCACATGATAAAATTATTATAACTCTTGAGAGTGGAAACATGAAACCAAATGGACCCACAAGGGTCCATTTGGTTTCATCTTTACACTCTCAAAGAGTTACATCATGTTAACCAACTTTCCATCATATGGCCTGGGGACCACCTGGAACTCTCTCAAGGACCACTGGTGGTTCCCGGACCGCTGGTTGAAAACCACTGCTCTACTGCAGTGCACCCTGAAATAAAAGACTTGACACACGACGTGTGTGTGGTGCGATCTATAGGGAGAGACTGCATCGTCAGACGAGTGCAAAAAGAGAAGCGCAATAAGAGGAAAAGGCATGATGCATCGGGTATCCTATCAATGGAGTTAATCAGGCAATTAGCCAAGCCACCCCGAGGGCCCGACACTCAGCGCGGAAAATTGCACACGCTTGCCTTAAAGTCCCGAGCGTCGATAGTGGGTAGGAAGAGGATGGGAGAGGAGGAGGAGGAGGAGGAGCGAGGAGCAAGGGAGCGTGGTGCTGAGGAGATAAAAGATGCGGGGGCTATGGAAGGAACGCGGGATGATCGATGCGAGTGCAAATGTCTATCTGGACACAGGAATTCATGTAACAAATCAAACAGCATGGAAGAGAAGAGAGTAAAAAAAGCATACACATGTGAAGTCCATCAATATATTGTACAGTCTATCAAAAAGAAGTGTCTGTGGGCGTGCAATGTGCATGCATGTGTGTTCGTTCGTCGCGCATGGCGAGGTTACCCGGCGTGTGCAGGTGTTGCTTCTTGGCTTTATGGTCTTCAGTGTCTAACCTCATGCTGTTCGCCTCCACTTGACGGAGAAGGCATGTCCAAGAAGCAACAGCACGTCAGTGCAGAGACGGTCCCTCGCGGGCCGTGTTTAAAATGGGGGGTTTAGGAGGGAAAGCGGGCCGCGAGATGGACGTGGAGAAGGTTTAGCTTGGCCCCCATGCACACAAGGCGCCATTGTCCCTTCTAGAACACGACCTATAAGCGGGTTTGACAGCCCTGTTTTAACTGGCCCCTCGGGGAGCAATGTGTTTAGGGTAGAAGGTTTTTAACGGGAGCCATGTTGTTTCTCCATTGTACACCGCCAGCTGCTGCTGTCTTTTTCCTGTAGACCCCCGGTCCCCGACGCCGGGCCTCGCTTTCATGCCTCATGTCCCACAAGAGACGCACGCGGGAGGGAGGTTTATACATCCTATAGTCGCTCACGTGTTGCTGTGTGTACCGCAGAGGGAAATATAAACATCCCTGACTAGCTTAGCTTCAATTATTCACTGTTGGAGGATTTTCTTTTTTTGGACATTTAGTCAAGGTCAGGGTTGTGGGTTGTGGGGGGTTGGGGCTTAGTGGATATGCATGTAGTGCACACGTGTGTGTGTGTGTGTGTGTGTGTGTGTGTGTGTGTGTGTGTGTGTGTGTGTGTGTGTGTGTGTGTGTGTGTGTGTGTGTGTGTGTGTGTGTGTGTGTGTGTGTGTGTGTGTGTGTGTGTGTGTCCCAAACGGCCGTATCTATCAGACATCTACAACCCTTCAGAACACAGCTGCAAGATTTACTTTCTCACTACAGCTAAAGAAAGCCAAACACATTACAGATCTTGGGATGGATTTTTAAAATATTTTTCGTTGTCGTCTTTAAATGACTTCATGGTTTAATGTGCCAAACACACTCGCTGTCTTGCGTTTACATTATAGGAAGGAACCCTTGAGAAAAATCGTCAGGTTGTACTGCACTGCTGGACAGTTTCCAGTGTTAGAAATAAACATGCTGAGGCAGTGTTCTCTTTACATACTGTATGTATGTATGCCACACATACTTACAGTATGTACTGTATGTTGCATTACAATCTGATGACCCAACAGCGAATACTTCCAGTCTAAAAACTGTTATTGTTCGCCGCTGGCGTTTATTAGTGAAAAACACATTTAGTGCACACATTTACAGCACCTACATATTGGCTGTGCGTGTGTGCGTGTGTGCGTGCGTGCGTGCGTGCGTGCGTGCGTGTGTGCGCGCGTGCGTGTGTACGTGTGTGTACGTGTGTGTGTGTGTGTGTGTGTGTGTGTGTGTGTGTGTGTGTGTGTGTGTGTGTGTGTGTGTGTGTGTGTGTGTGTGTGTGTGTACGTGTACGTGTGGGTATGCCACTTGTTATGTTTAGCGAGTTCACACCTGGACGAGTCAAGTGAAGTGAACCGAGAGCAGCATGTGTGTGTGTGAGGTGGAACTGCTGCTGTGTGCGTGCGTGCCTGCCTGCGTGCGTGCGTGCGTGTGTGTGTGTGTGTGTGTGTGTGTGTGTGTGTGTGCGCGCGCGTGCGTGCGTGTCAGGCAGCAGGTTCAAACCCCAGGAGACAGTATAGTGTGCAGTGTCAACATAGTGTCAGGTAATGAAAGACAAAACCAATAAGATTTTATAGACAACAGGGGGCCCAGCCCCCCCCCCCCCTCTGTTTGAACAATACCTCCACCTCTGTTCCCTCCATCTTTACATCCTCTCCTCTCTTTATTGCTCTCCCCTCCATCCCTCTCTGTCTCTCTCTCTCTCATTCCCCATAGAGTTTTTGCTACTCTATCCCTATCTCAGACTCCTTAGCTAAGCGCTGAGCTGGGCTGAACATGACCCATGCAGGGTTGGTGAGGTTTGCTGAGCCAGAGTCCAGCCGCAGTGGGTGATGGAGGTGGGGGGCATGGGGTGCTATAGATGCGGTATATACACTATACCAGGGGGTTGGTTTAGTTGGGGGGTATCCAGGATTAGGCAGGGTTTGCTGTCTTAGGGTAATCAAATGCTATGTGAACTGGACTCCAGGCGCAGCGGGGTGAAGGGATCTGCTAGGGAGAGGAAAATCAATTTCACCTACAGTACGTTTATCATTACATTATATATAACCTGTTATACCAGATAAAAAACAACATGTACAGTATATGTGGGTTTTGACCTGCCCATGTCCTTCCACAGAACATATACAGTGTACAGTATACACTACCCGATGCAAACAGGCCCACATGTAACATTTCCCAATTGGGGGGGGGGCAGGCAAAAAATGGCATGAGGGCGGCTTCATCGCCTGGGTTGCTTCACACGATGAAGCCACCCCCACATTTTCATTTAAATTCTTTAAATTCTCTGTGACCGACAAGATTTATATCTTGTACAGGACTTAGGCAAGTAATCATCAATGATAACATCAGTTGTTGTTTAAGTTGCAACAGACACGCAGCATGCATAAAGCTAGAGGTGTGACTCAGAGAGTTTTCTGTTTTAAATGATGAAATGCTGTTGGTTTAGTGGTGACACAGCTGTAGTTAGTCAGTAGCAGTAGTAGTGTTTCAAATAATTTGAAATAGAAGCACCTTAATTTGACATATGGTTGAAATTTGGGTTGTGTTTTTCATGCCATCATGTTTGGTGGGGCAGTCTGAGCTTTTAGGGGCGCATTGCCCCTCATGTCCATGCCTAGATCCGGCCCTGATACATACAACCTAGGGAGTGGGCATATACGGTACTTGCAAGCACACGTGCACACACACACACACACACACACACACACACACACACACACACACACACACACACACACACACACACACACACACACACACACACACACACACACACACACACACACAGGGGAGGGGACAGTCGGTGAAGATGAGCGGTGGAGTGTAATGGAGGGACATTCATTGGCCTTGTGCCAGGACGTAGAGCAGGAGGAACATCATTATGTGGACGTCTTTGGGACGGGGTCAAACCAATACATCAAAGGCTAAGAAAACAGAGGGAGGAAGGAAGGAAGGAGAGGAGGCAGCACAGAGCCAGGCAGGCATGAGCAGGGGCGGATCTAGGCATGGGCATGGGGGGGGGCAATGCCCACCCAGTCTGCCCCCCCCCCAAACACGATGCCCTGCAAAACAAACAATTTCAAATTAAAGTGCTTATAATTAAAAATCATTACTACTACTACTACTACTAACTAACTACAGCTGTGTCACCACTAAACCAACAGCATTCCATCATTGAAAACAGAAAACTCTCTGAGTCAGACCTTTAACTTTATGCATGCTGCGTGTCTGTTGCAACTTCAACCTAAAAATGGTATGGGTGCGACTTCATCGCCCCCATGGTATGGGGGCGATGAAGCCGCCCCCATACCATCCCCCCCCCCCCAAACGGGACATGTTACATCCGCCCTGGGCATGAGGAGGACATGAGGAGCTGTTTTTGGCAGCGCTCAGCGGAGCAGCGGGACACGAAGTCTGTCGCACCAGGTGTGTGCTGAAAGATTTGGTTAAGACCACTTCTCTGGGGACTGAATTAGAGAGAGAACTGCCTGCCAGTAGGAGCTGCTGCCTGTTGGCTGTTGGCTTATAGCATAGTGTCCAATGCTCTGTGTTATACACAGACAGCAACATGTGCAAGAGTAGGAGAACCATAGCCTCCAAATCTGTGTGTTTTGGTATCATTATGACTCCATAAGCCCTTTTCATTCCATGGTTTATAGTCCAAAATGTCTAAATTATACTCGAACTCCCCCAGAGTTAGTGTCAGGGGCGGATTGGCCATCTGGAGTACAGGGAGTTTTCCCGGTGGCCTGCGCCACCTAGTGGCCTGGACAGTTTTTTTTTTCTTTCTTTTTTTTTTTGAAAAGTCCAGGGCAGGCCAGGGCGCCAGGCCCAGACCAGGCAAACTCGTGTTTCTATCCTTCAAAAAAGAAAAGGTGTTAATCTACTACATTCTCTAGTTGTGTAGACTAAAAGTTGGGCTAATTCACATGATGAACATTATAACTCTTGAGGGTGTAAAAATAAAACCAAATGGACCCGCAAGGGTCCATTTGGTTTAATTTTTACGCTCTCAAAGAGTTACATCTGGTTAACCAGCTGCCCCCACCAGGGTGGCCTGGCAAAGGCAAAATTGTCCCGGTGGGAAAATATGTGCCAATCCGCCCCTGGTTAGTGTCGATGTGTCCCTGAGGGAGGCACTTAAATGCAGTAAATGCTATACAGTGCGCTTCTTATATATGAGTCTGTGTATGAGTGCTAAGGTCAGTTAAGGTCTAAGTGATTTGCTCATGGGACACTTTGACACATTCATTGGGAGTTGGGGAGTAAACCTGTGACCTCCTGATTATCAAACAGCCTTTTAGTCATTAGGATACTGTGTCCTTTCCCCATCCATTTCACCCTCTCTATAGCCATTTACACAGTGAAATCCCCGGTTTTAATTGAACTCCCGCAGTGTCCAATTTGGCCGTACGCACACCCATCTGGGTCAAATGAACTTTGCTGTATTTCGCAGTGTGTACTATGTAGTGTTCTCATTAAGGAAAGAGACAAAAAGCCATGTAGCACTTTGAGAGTTTGGAACACCTGTGGTAGATTTGGTCTGTAGTGGAAACAAAAGGACCAGTCTGGGGTTCTGGTGCGTCTGCCCAGTATGTGTCTAGAGTGTTTGTGTTTAAAGCTACTACTGTGCTGCCGTAGGTCTCTCTGTATGTGTGTGCGTGCGTGCGTGCGTGCGTGCGTGCGTGCGTGCGTGCGTGCGTGCGTGCGTGCGTGCGTGTGTGTGTGTGTGTGTGTGTGTGTGTGTGTGTGTGTGTTTGTGTGCACTGAGAAGTGGTTTCCCAGTGAGTTGACTGATGAAGTGTGGACGCGCGGCTGATTTAAGACTTCTTTCCACACATCTGTAGGTGTGCTAGTCTGCATTACCCGTAGCTCCCCAACCTCTCTCTCTCTCTCTCTCTCTCTCTCTCTCTCTCTCTCTCTCTCTCTCCCTTCTCTTCATCACTGCCTGATTCTTACAATTCCCTCCCTGCTGGACTTGGCGGGTTCACTCTGACCCGGCGGCTGCATCGCGCCTCCTGGCCAACCTGTTTTTCTTGGACATTCTTGTTGCCTGAGGTAGCCAGGGTGACAGGATGATACTATACTTGCCTCCTGTGTGTGCTCGCGTGTGTGTGTTGTGTGTATTCGTGTCTTGTATGCGGTATTTGAGAGGGAACGTGTGTTGTTGCACGTCATCGGGGCACAGAGTACTATGCACGAGTGCACACAGGCGCGTGTACTGCAGGCAGCGGTGTTGATACAGCGCGTACAGTACATCACTGACAAACTCAATTACCCACAGTCCTTTGCGCTCTGTGCGGTCCCGCTTGCAGCACCTGCACTTTACACTAACGTAATGGCTTCCATGCCGTCCCGTTGATTGTCTACATTTCACGGTTGTCCACACTATAAACTGTCAAAAGGTCCGTTTTCTAATCCATTCTTTGGCCAATATTTTCATGTCGTTTTAAAAAAAAGCGTTCATGAAAGAGTTCAGTAGGGGGCAAAGAGGACAGAGGGAAATCTAGAATAGGTTTAACCACTTATATTGAGCCCTGACTTGAACGTCGTCAAGTTATCTTTTTGAAGATGTTTGTTTTTTTATTTTAACATTCTTTGCCCAAAATAGGGGATGTCAGGGTTAGAGTGGACTTAGGCTACAAGATGAGCACTTTGAGACAGAACACTTTATCCAGAGGATCTCCTGCTCTGCTCAGATCTAAGCTGGACCCTAAACCCTCTGGGATCAGACCCTGGTGCAGGGGCGGATGTAAAATGTCCTAGTAGGGGTGTTTCAAATCATTTTAAATAAAAGCACTTTAATTTGAAATATCTTGGGTTGTTTTGCATGGCATCAAGTTTGGGGGGGGCAGTCTGGGTATTTAGGGGGGCATTGCCCCCTCCATGCCCATGCCTAGATCTGCCCCTGCCCTGGTCGCTGCTGCTGCTGGACTGGACCATCTCACAACAAGGTGCTTTATAGGATAGTCAGGATGGCAGGATGGAGTTGTTATCCTAACTTCCTCACACATGTGTGCACATTCAGGAAATTAATTTAGCGAGGATGAGCGGGTATTATTCCACGTCCTCAGGCTGGGAATTATTTGATGGACGACGGTATTCGCGTAGTGCAGTGGTTTTCAACCAGTGGTCCGGTGTCCACCAGGCTGAGCGATGGAAAGTTGGTTAACTCAGATGTAACTCTTTGAGATGATCCATTTGGTTTCATGTTTACACTCTCAAGAGTTAAAATATTTATCATCTGAGTTAATCTACACAACTAGAGAATGTAGGAGAATTGTTTGCCTGTTTTGTTTCCCAAATCCAGCCTGGTATTGTGGACAAAAGCAAAAGAAATCATTTTGGGTCTGTGGTGCTAAAATGTCATCAAATGGTGGTCCGTTGCTCAAATGCTGAATAAATAGTGGGCCCTGGTATCGAAAAGGTTGAAAACCAACGGCGTAGTGATTCATTTTGTTTCACACATACTCATGGGTGTGCGTGTGTGTCTGCAGGCGTTTGTGAACAATACATGTGTGTGCATTTGTTTAACAGCGACACATTGCACACAATGCACAGCGACAATTTTTCACTTTAACAACGTCAGAAGAACAGCCACAGGCCACACCAATACAATAACAGCTGGAACCCTTGACCTTTAGGCTTTGACCAGGTGACCTCCACCAGTTGAACCCTCTCCACATTAAATTTCACTAACTACGTTTGGCGTCATCTTACCGCTGACCCTCCACTAATGAGCATTAATAACACAGGGAAGGCCCTCCTCCTGCATCTCCTCCAGTGCCGGCCAGGGGCGGATCTAGGCATAGGCATAGGGGGGGCAATGCCCCCTAAATGGCCAGACCACCTCACCAAACATGATGCCATGCAAAACAACCCAAGATATTTCAGTGCTTATATTTAAAAGTATTTGAAGCACTACTGAAAATGGTATGGGTGCGGCTTCTTCGTTCGCGCCACGGGAGATGAAGCTGCCCTCTTACCATTTTCTTGTGCCCCCCCCAATTGGGAAATGTTACATCCGCCCCTGCCGGTCTGTTTGACCCGTCCCTGACTCGCTCTGTGGTTCAGGACTCGGTCATCGGCTAATGCAATTATCACAGCACCCGCGTAACTGCTAACGGCTCAATCTATATTGTCAGATACGGGGCGCAGAAGGTCATATGTCTTATTCTAATTTCTATGGCAACGTCTTATGGGCCACACAAATGGAGCCATGTCCAAGGAAGTCTGTATACCATTTATACATGGTTTCAAATGATCCATTTTATAGGATTCAAGCGTAGATATGCATGACGAACCTTGCCATAATTTACTATCTTAATTAAACAAAGAAAAAGTCCTTATTCACAGGTGTCGGATAACCGGAACAGGAGTCGTAGAAGCAGGAGAAAATGGAATCTCGCACAGCGTCTTCACGTACAGTACATTCGTGCATTTCATTGAGCAACGTTCAGGCATGTTCTTTCGAAAACCCAAGCTTACAGCATGAAGTATGACATTAATTTGAATGTAAAACGTATCCATTTTCTTATGAAAACATTCTCTTCAGATTAGCATATACTGTAGTACATATAATTGGACACAGAAACTTACTGTATGTGCTGTACAGTACATAAAGACACACACACACACACACACACACACACACACCCCCCACACACACACACAGCCATATACAGTAAACACACGCAGACACACACTTGCACGCACGTCCGTTAATGAACACAATCGGAACACATGCACACATGAACACAAAACACCACCAGCTGTAATTAAATATCTCCTATTAGGTAAATGACAGGGTGGATCATGTTTCGCTGCCTCTCTCTCCAGAGGCCCATCCGGGGGCCCATGGCAGACATTTAATTATTGTTGCAATTTTAGCTGAAGGCATTAGTCTCTTTCTTTTTTAAAGTGAGGGTTAGCGAGTTGACGTGCATGTGCTGCATTCGTGGACGATTGTCTATATTTGGGTCGGAACGTATGTTTGCCTCTAGTTGCCTCATTGTGTCCCGCAGGCCCGGATTTAGCCAAACCCTACTAGGGTGTGCACGAGGAATGGCAGGGTGGGCGCCTCCAACGTTTTTCATATGTAGCGGTGGTTTTCAATCTCTTTGACACCGGGACCCACTATTTATTCGGCATTTGAGCCACGGACCACCATTTGATGACATTTTAGCCCCACAGACCCCAAAACTAAAGATTTCTTTTGATTTTGTCCACAATACCAGACTGGATTTGAGAAACGAAACAGTGAAACATACAGATCAAAATGAGTATTAATCTTCCATATTCTCAAGTTGTGTAGACTTGGGCTAATTCTGTTGATGAATATTTTAACTCTTGAGAGTGTAAAAATGAAACCAAATGGACCCGCAAGGGTCCATTTGGTTTCATTTTTACGCTCTCAAAGAGTTACATCTGGTTAACCAACTTTCCACAACTCTCTCAAGGACCACTGGTGGTACCTAGACCCCTGATGAAAACCACTGATATTACCTTTCATTGGGTGGGCAGGATGCACATTTGGGTGGGCCCTGCCCACCCTGGCCCCCCTCTAGATCCGGCCCTGGTGTCCTGTGTGTGTGTCAGTGAAGGATTGCAGTGACTGTGCGGACCGTGTCCCACCCCCCTTTCCCCTGCATTCTGTCCTTTGTTTCACCCTCATTAAAGACATGTAGTCTGTCTAATGGCTCTATATTGTACGTACAGTACTCTACATGCGCTATAGGATTACAGACCCCAACTCACGTTTATCCCCCACTCTCTCTCCCTTACCTTTTGAAGTCCGCCGTTGCTTTATCAACAAACCGACAGATGAAGACAATGTGTAGAGACATGCCAGAGACATACTGCTGCACGGGGCGGATGTAACATTTCCCGATTGGGGGGCAGGAGAAAATGGTATGGGGGCATCTTCGCGCCACCGGCGATGAAGCCGCACCCATATCATTTTTGGTTACAGGACTTTTATTAGTCAAGTAAAGCATCAATAATAACATCAGTTATTGTTGAAGTTGCAACAGACACGCAGCATGCATAAAGCTAAAGGTCTGACTCAGAGAGTTTTCTGTTTTCATTGATGAAATGCTGTTGGTTTGGTGGTGCCACAGCTGTGTAGTTAGGTAGTAGCAATAGTAGTGTTTCAAATCATTTTAATGATAAGATCTTTAATTTGAAATATCTTTGAAATTTGGGATGCCACCATGTTTGGTGGGGCAGTCATGGCATTTCGGGGGGCATTGCCCCCCCATGCCCATGCCTAGATCTGCCCCTGCTGCTGCATTGTGCACAGTGCAGCAGCACACAAGCACACATGTCATGCACACAAGGACAGACACTCATAAAACATGTGCATACACACACACACACACACACACACACACACACACACACACACACACACACACACACACACACACACACACACACACACACACACACACACACACACAAAGCACACCTCTGTTATTTTTAATGTCCGGTGTGTGTGTCTCTCTCTCCAGTCTTAACCACATGAGGGTCCCTATTCTCCGCAATGTCACAATACGTTAACATTGGCCAAAAATAGCTAAGCCCGTAAATCAGCCATTTAGTGGGGCGAGTGGAGAATAGGAGCGGACAAACTATAGGCCCAGGGGGTGATGGGGGAGTGGCGGTATACGGGGCTATCAAAGCAGTATTATAGGGTTTAAGGCCGTAGTAACGTGACACCAGATTGAAGCTTAAAGCCATCAGAGATGAGGCTGCTGTTATCTTTTTCTGTCATCACCGCTCCGATGTGAAGGTCACTAAATGGCTGGCCTCTGGAGGAACAACAGACCAGGAGAGAGAGAGAGGGTCCTGGGCTGCAGTATGGGCGCTTGTTCATGCAAATAGTAAATGCTCTGCGTTGATATATAGTACCTTCTTCCCAAAGTGCTTTTACTACTACGCATGCATTACATTCACACGCACACATTGGTAACAGTAGAAGCAGCCAAGAAACTCTTGCACACACACACGGGCATGCCCAGCACAGTTTAACAATTATTTGTTTACATCCATAGTGAAGCACTTTGGGAAAACGTTCTACATCCACACAGGGACACGCATATTTTGGGTCCGCTTTCACAAACTCATATGGATATGTCCTTATGATAAAATACGCATATCACTCAGCACTGTCTGGACACAAGTAGTTCCACCATATAATCAGTGTTGTGAATAACGCAAGGGATTACTTTTTTCAGTAACTTCTAACGTAACTCCTTACATTTCTCAAATTCATAACGGCATTATGATTAGTGTACCATCGTTACTATCATTACTTCACGGCGGCGGCAGGACTCGCTGCACTGTGTGCTCTGTCTTCTTCAGCTCGCTTCTTCACTGTCTAACATAGAGTATATTGAATAGAGAAGGCACCGAAGGAAAGTTCCCCTTCGTCCACTTGCATTGTTTCCTCCGGATGCCTGATCTAGTTTTAATATATCTATGTGTGTCACGTGATAAGTATAAGCCAATCAGAGCCAGTCTTATTCGTTGAGCAGAGCAGAGCCATCTAGTAGAACAGCTGTGACATTGAGGGGCCGAAAAAAATACTTATGATCCCATAGACTTAAATGCATCCGGTAACCTCGGTTGTCCCAATTCAATAGAAGTGTATATAGATGAGCCGCCATTGAAGTGGCGCCATGAAGTGAACAGGGTTTTCGTGTAACTAAAGGCTCTGGCCTCTTGTAAGGAAACAGACACAACCAGGAGTGTTGCTTCGCACACACACTAGCATTTGAGCTGCGGTAAAATACGCTCTCAGACGCAATGATACGAGGACGACAGCGTGAATGGAGCCTTTGCAGCGCGGAAATATAAACACTATTTTACATTCTTGCTGGTAAAGCAGGGGTTTTCAACAGGTGGTCCGGGGAGGATTCCAGGTGGTCCTCACACTAAATGATGGAAAGTTGGTTAACCAGATGCAATTCTTTGAGAGTGTAAATATGAAACCAAACGCATTTGGTTTCATGTTTACAAGAGTTAAAATAATCATCATCTGAATTAGCCCAAGTCTACACAAGTAGAGAATGTAGAAGTTTAATGGTTCTTTATATCTGTATGTTTGACTGTTTTGTTTTTTAAATCCAGCCTGATATTGTGGAAAAAAGAAAATAAATCTTTAGTTTTGGGGTCTGTGAGGCCAAAATGTCCTCAAATGGTGGTCCGTGGCTAAATGCAGAATAAACAGTGGGCCCTGGTATGAAAAAAGGTTGAAAACGACTGTGGTATAGGACGTGGACGAAAACAAAAACATTGAGGTGAAGTGTAGACAGCAAGCATTGTCCTCAGCAAAGAAATTAAAGGGGAATTCCAACCCGTTTTTAAAAAAAGGTCCTAAAAGAAAAATCATTAACATGGCGAAACACAACCTCCATTTCTAGTAAACACAGAATGGGGAGATCTTTGTCTTGTCCACGCAACATCTCTAAGGCATATTAATGTCAGTAAAATGTTGAAAATGGGAAGAATTTCACTTCAAACTTGTAAGCACAAATACTACAGAAAAACACCCCTTTTTTGTATGTTTTTAAAAAAAAGTAAAGTAAAGTAAAGTAACGCCCTTACTTTCATAATTTAGTAAGGAATAAAGTAACTAGTTACTTTTTTAGGGAAGTAACTATAACTATAATGCCCTTACTTTTTAAAAGTAACTTCCCCAACACTGCATATAATGGCAGCAGAGACGGCACAATACTTTGGCCATTTTTGTGCCTCGTTTTTGGGCATCCAAAGCCGTTGAAACTGTCTTTTATGTAGAGCAGAGGTTCCCAACCACTGGTGCTAGTAGTGCTACTGGTAATTCTCAAGTAATTGGTTGAAATAAACTCGAGAGGAGCCGCCAGGTAGCTTCAACTGTTGGTAGCTTCCACCGGCGTAGTGTCACTGCACCTACTATGGTAGTTACAGCTAAGCTAGTAAGGCCCAGACACTAGGACCACACACACGCACGCATACACACACTCACATACTATTGGTGGTAATACATCTCTGCTCCTCTTGTAACCCACTTGTGTAAGTAACACACTATCACATCCTTAATTAATATGGACTCTTAACGTGAATATTTCTGGACGTCGATGTTGGAAGGTAGTTTAGTCTGTCGCCAATGAACGCCTAGTTTACCGTTGGCTGTAAACATACTCAACTTTATTAGGGCGTACCTCCCACATAGCTGGTGTGTTAGTTTACAGACCGGGAAATTAAATGACACCATAACATAAATGTTTATACACAGGGGAGGAAAAAAAGCATATCCCAACCATCCTGGAAGCACGTATCCATCTATGAAAGGAGACTGGTGTGGTTGCGATGGAGGGTTGAAATTTGATTTGTCCATGATTAGGTTTGTATTGGAAATATGTCGGCATATAATGTTTTCACTCATGTGTATTAACATTTATTGTATTCTTCCCCTGAACGCATTTTGGTGTTTTAGCTGTTGAAAAATAGCAGATCTACAAGCTCATATCGCGCCACCGAGTGGCGCGATATGAGCTTGTAGTTCTGCTATTTTTAAAACATTGTGAAAATGTGGTGCAAATCTTTGTATTTGGAAGCAAACATTTTCACTCAAATCTTTGCTTCTAGGGATCCCTAGAACATGTTTTTAGATGATGTTCTGCAGCTAAATAATAGATATTCTGGGTCGTCCTTCCTATGAAATATGTTAAGCATCACTGACACAGAAAGAGATTTTTCCAGAAAAACTAGAATCTCGCACAGGACTAGAATTTAGTGTCACAAACTAGAATCTAGTGTCATGGACTAGAATCTAGTGTCAGAAACTGGAATCTAACTTCAGAAACTACAGTTAGTAACTAAAAATCTACTGAGAGGAACTAGAATCTACCGTGGGGACTAGAATCTGACATGAGGAACTAGAATCTAGCATCAGAAACTAGAATACACAATGGGTTAACATTTATTGTATTCTTCCCCTGTGGGCAGTGCTACTGACAGATAAATAGGAAGGTAATGTAATAAAGGCACTGCGCTAAAGTCTTCCATCTGGGATGTTAGCATTCTGCACCTATAAACAGGAGGCAGTGCCTGCCTGGGGCCTGTGGCGTGAGAGATTGGTGTGTCAGTGACTTACTGA
Source organism: Benthosema pterotum (assembly GCA_039105355.1). Lineage (NCBI taxonomy): Eukaryota > Metazoa > Chordata > Actinopteri > Myctophiformes > Myctophidae > Benthosema > Benthosema pterotum. The sequence continues at coordinate 33,581,205 of CM076975.1, read as the reverse complement.
CTTCTGATGTTTATTTGGAGTTGAATTCTGCGTTCAAGACTTATTTTATGTATATCCATGACTGCCCTGCAGGGTTTAGGGTTTGTCAAAATAGGTAATAGGTGGGGTGGGTGACACTGGTTTTGGGGAAGGGGGGGCAGAGGTTTGCAAGGATTGCTGGTGTTGACATACGTGAACTTTTGTGAAGTTTGGCTTTGACTTTGAGTGTTCTGTGAGCCAGCTCCCAAACTTTTCCATGTCCAGGACCCTCAATTTGACACGTACCGTATTAGGCCACATTTGAAAAGATATGCCAGGGACCGCTGTATGAGAGAAGATTTTTTACATTTTAACTCAGGGAGTATGTAAATGCATCACATCAGGGTTCATAAGGTTTTGTTTGGTTCCAAACAAATAATTTAGCTGCGGACACCCAAAGTGGGATCCTCCTCGGATCACCCAAGAGTGTTTTAGTATAATACAGTGGTTTTCAACCTTTTTCTATACCAGGATCCACTATTTATTCAGGATTTGAGCCACGGACCACCATTTGATGACATTTTAGCCCCACAGACCCAAAACCCAAAGATTTCTTCTGTTTTTATCTACAATTCCAGGCTGGATTTCGGAAACATAACTGGCAAACCTACTGTAGAGTTGTTCTGATTTGGGCTAATTCAGATGATGAATATTTGAACTCTTGTGAGCTCTCAAAGAGTTACATCTGGTTAACTAACTTTCCATCATTTACCTGGGGACCACCTGGAACATTCTCAAGGACCACTGGTGGTCCTCAGACCACGGGTTGAAAACCACTGTTGTGGAAAAACATGTACAGACACACTGTCTAGTACCATATGAATAACAAAAACTAACTTTTTTTTCCTGATAATTGGTGTGTATTTCTCACCTTGGTACCTCTCTGTCTCCGCGGAGTGTGACACATTGTTGTCAAAGTCACCAACAAGAGCATGACGGAACTGTCCCCCAGGCAGTGTGGGATCAGTCAGGAAGCATGACTAAATGGGTGGAGGGCTCTGGGGGATTACTGACACTATCTGGGTTTAATGGGGCTGAGCCGTGCAATCAACAGGGATATGCTGTGTTGTGTCTATATCTCTGTTTGGGTTTATACAGTTAACTGTAATCTCACCCGCCACCATGGAAGTGAGGCAGTGAGCATGTAATTGCGTACAATGTGTACAAGCGCAAAAAAAAAAAAAATGTGTGTTGCTGCTGCCTTGCTGTTAGGGTAATCATATAACGTACAGTTTTGTTTTTTGGGATTTTTTTTTTTTTTGGGGGGGGGGGGTTACTGTGCCTGTCATAGGTATGACGTCACAGGAGATTTTCACTGCCTGAGGCTTAGAAACGCCACTGGTTTTTGTTGCTGTTAATTGCTAGTCACTTATTATAAAAGTCAATTTATCAAGCTATATATAATATGGGTGGTGGAGTTATGTTTTCAGAGATTTGAAATAACCTAGCCAATATCTCCTGGATATACAGTATACATACAGGATTTGCAAGTAGCTGGCAGTACTCCAGTAGTTGGTCATAGCCAATGGAGCAACCTTTCAATTCAAAGAGACTAATTACCCCTAAATGGGAATTACACGGGAATGTACTGTAAGGGATTAAAGAGGCGAAAACACAGCGTAGAAAAAGCTGGTTGAGCACGACATTGTCATATCTGCAAGCTCAATGGGGCAAAGCCTCTGCGAACTCAGTATGTGTGGAAGGCAGCAGCTCTGTTACAGAGCAGATTGCTGGGAGAATGTGCTGTAAACACTGAGGTGATTGAACACATTCTGGGAGGTATACGGTACTACCCTTTCACAGTTACAGAGCTTTCACTTCAATGTTTAGTAAGCTAGTGTGACGTTTTTTCCCCCCACATCCGACCAGCTTATTTTTCTTGTGATTCGGTTGAAAACATGTTTTTCGGTCACGACTCGCTGCACCAGGCGTATACATGAAATAATTGGAAGGAGATTTCCCCTGAATACACTGACACTCACTGTTCCCTCACTCTGCCCCTGCTTCGTCTGGTTCTCTATAGCTGTCTCCCTGATACTCAGTTCCATTTAAATCAGCTGATCTTATCCTCAGTGTTGTGGTCTCAGTCTGGCTGGGTGGTGTGTGACAATCCAATCGACGTGTTCCTTAGGTAAGCCGGTGGGCCCTGGGAGGAGGACCCCACCGCGACACAGAGAGCGTATCACACTTCACGAAGTTCACAGAGTTCATTACACAGACAGCGGAAACAGACAGATGACGATAGGTGACAATATAAGATATGAGACATACAGAAATGTGACATAATTGGAACATGGCTGACCTCACTGGCGACAACTAACAGATCGTATCAGTGAAGAACATGCAAGCTGTACTATCACGTATCAAGATGGGCCTTAGAGTATAGATAGAGTTATGCAAACTCTGTTCACTTCACAGGGCCAGTCCAATGTTGACTCTTCTACATAGACTTCTATTAAGAATAGGGACAAAATAGTGACAACCAAAAGTTGTGGAATGCATCAGAGTCTATGGGCTTGTGTGAGTATATAAACAGCGTGATCTATATCTACAAGTAGATCTGTATCTACTGTATCTACAAGTTTAAGTACATGGATTTCATTATATCTACAGGGACAAATCATTAACATAAACCGTAACTCTTGCAAACGGACCAGTCAATATTGATGATGAATACTCTGTAGTGTAGGCCTATAGTGTACATTTTTGCACGCATGCACGCACGCACCTACACGCATGCACACAAGCAAGCACAATAGTTTGTATTGTATGTAATAATATTTACAGTACACTTCCTTTTTTCTCCAGGCAGGGGTCTGCAGAAATGAGTGATTAACACTCAAATAAAAACACACAAACAACACAGTCACACACATAGCAGTGCATAGTGTAAGAGCAGAGCCGTGCGGAGCCCAGTGCTTCCTCTCCCTGTGTGACTCTCTCCACGCAGGCATGCTTTGAACATGAAATACAAATTGAAACAATAACCAACAGCCAGGCATTCTGGTGAGACCCCGCTGCTTCTTTGAGCGGCGCAGCGGTCGGAGACTCCCACAAACTCGTTAGAGACAAAATACAGTCCTGTGGTGTCCCAAGAGGGAACGTACTGTAGCGCGGGGGGGCAGGGGAGGGGGGTTAGGACAAAGACAGATTCCAATGCTTTCCATCTCTACTCTGTCTCTCTGTTTTCATTGGGTAAACCGCTGAAATGCCCAAACTTAAAATACACACATACACACATGCACACGCCACACTTGCAGACATGCACACACACACACACACACACACACACACACACACACACACACACACACACACACACACACACACACACACACACACACACACACACAGGCCCTGCCTGCGTCCAAACTGGCATAATTCCTGAGGGCTGCAGGCGCAGATGCTCCGATGTACCAAAAATGCTTTCGCCCGCACACACACACATTCCAGGAAGCGAGAGATGTGGAATTACCCTGCACTGGAGCGGTATATCCCAGAGGGACGGGACGGACCGAAGGGGGTCCCCTCGCCCCCCCTCAACCACCTCCCCGTCATTGCTCTGTCCATCATTCATCCTCCTGTCTGTGCTGTCATCCGGTCCAGTCCGCGGTCGTCTGTTATAGCCCCGCCTCTCTGTCTGCCGTTTGCTTTTTTACATGCTTAATTACAGTTTTCCCCCATTCTTTTTCTGCAAGCCCTTCATCTCTGCAGCTAAATTACGACCATATAGGACAATACATGATAATCATTGCTCTCTCTCTCTCTCTCTCTCTGCCTCTCTCTCTGTCTCTCGTATGTGCAAATCACAGGCGGCAGGCTCTAAAACAAAGGGAGCACTTCTTTTATATCTTTTTGTTCCTGTCCCTCTTTCTCTCTGTCTTATATCAGCCTTGGGACCTGACATGTTTACTGCCGGCAGTTATGACTGTTTCCAAAGATACACTAGGCAGAATCTGAAGGTCCATGCAGTGTGTGTTGGAATGATGCTGCTCAATCAGCTTTAAGTGTAACCTGTGTTTGATAAAGTCCAACCACTTAACTACAGGGCTTTGTAGAGAGATCTCCCTTATTATGCACTTAAAAGGAAACCAAAAAGAGTAGTCCTGAATTAGTGTGGATCCTGGATGAAATATCCCACAACATCTTCGGGGGTAAACGTATGCCAGCATTGTTAAAATGTTAAGACAGTGAAACGGATTGGCTCCAGATGCAACCTTTAGCATGGACAATGATGACCAAGGGGAGTGAATGCATCGGGCAACGTTTTTTTGTTTTTAGTTGCCACCGTAGGTGGTGGACACTAAACGCTCACCCGTCCATTGGCCTTTGACCCCCTGACCCCTCCGATCTCCTTGTTAGCTTTTCAGTTAGTGGGTAGCGGTCCTCAACATCCACTTAAAATGGGGATTCAAGTTGTGTTTCACCATTTACTTAAAACGGTGAAACACAACTTGATGACATCATCAAGTTGTGTTTCACCATGTTATTGCTTTTTCTTTTAGGACCTTTTAGGTCCATTTGGTTCACATTTGTACACTCAGGAAAAACATGACAATGGGTAGAATTCCCCTTTAAAGGTAATAGAGGAAACTTCTTAGCTAAAAATCAAAATAGATATATAGCTAGATTTTTTGCGTTTTTCCCTTCTACATTGCTTCTACTTTAATTCTGCAGCTGTTTCCCTGCAGACAATCACAGCACAGCACAGCAGTCTCCAGCAGATTGATAATGAGCCAATAGAGTGGAGGTGAGGTGGAGTTTCATTCTGTTTACAAACACCGTGTTCATACACACTAAAGTTGCCTCTATTACCTTTAAATTCACAGGTATGCTGGACCTACAGCTGTATAGCAACTTGTGGGTGGGTGGCTGATTTGGTGAAAGGCATGCCCGACAAGAGAGCCGTGGGGATTTAAACGTGTATAAATATTTAACAGGGAGTAAAAATAGGGCTGATTTCTGCACTCATTAGGCTGGCTGTCCATCAGCAGCAGCGGCAGCAGACCCTGTTCTCTGTGGGGTTGGCTATGAAATGGATTTCTTTAAAAAGAAAGAAATGGGTTGCGCCCACGCACACATGCACAATATGCACGGCAGTCATTCATAGCCTAAACTAGAGTAGAACCCTGCACAAAGACAGATGAGCGCACGTGCACACTGCACAGACACACACACTCATGCACCTCTGTGCACGGTACACACGCATGAGTACAGAGTTGCAGCATTACAGGGCTTTGTGCTAGATAAAGATTCTGCCATGTAAATTCCTATCACGTCTTATCGCTCTCAGGAGTGCGTTGGGGTGAGGTCATCCCTCATTGTTCTCTCTCTCTATCCCTTTATCCATCCATCCAACCCCTTTAACTAGCCTTTTATCTCTCCCTGACCCCTGTCTTAACCTCCATTCTCCTCCGTCTCCTCTGTCCGGATCGTTTGTCCAGCCTGTGGAGAAAAAACAACAAACAACGACGAGATAACGGTTAATTCTCTGCCGCACTCACGGCGACAGAAGGACCTGCGATTATAGAAACTGGATGCCATCGCTAAATGAAGCTCATTCTTGCTTTTAAAAGAAAATAACAACATGCTCAGCGCGTCTGTCATAGTTCCACAAAAAGGGCGAGACTCGTGGCGGCTGGAACGGGAATAGCGCTTAGGCTGGAGCACGTTCTTTCGATGCCAGTGTTTAATTAGTTTATTTTCTCAATGTGGAAGGGAAACGATGACACACCGTAACCGCCGCTCCGTCAGTATTGTGATGGAAAGTGCACGGCGAGGCGAGTTGCCCCCACTGCGGCATCGATCGCAGCTCAGCGGATTAGAGCAGATCGCTATCTGGGAATCCGTCATTTTCTTTCTAAAACTCCGTCCCCGTGAGCTAGCGTGAGCAACAGGGCCGCGAAGGCACTGACAGCGCGCTGTTGTTAAACTATACATGATGAGTACGCCAGGCCATGCTAGGGTGCTTCAGACGTCAGATTCAGCCCAGAGATAAAACCTCCCCATAACGCACACCACATGTACACAAACTAGATTCCACCGGCCAAGCAGTAAACTCCACCGTTTACTCCAAGGCTCCACTTGTGGAACGTCTAGAGTTGCTGGTTTGTTTGTACACACCGTTGTGTGCGTGCTTGTGTGTTTATACAGTAGTTATGTGCATGTGCCCGTGCATGTGTGTGCACACATGCATGGACATGTGCAAGCGTGCGTCTGTGCGCGTGTGTGTGTGTGTGTGTATGTGCGTGCGTGTGTATAGAGGGACAGTATATGAAAGGGGAAGAGAAAGTATTTGTGGTTACTCTTATTGCGCTGTTCATTACTGATATTAGTGTTTACCAAATATAGAAGTCTCCCTCTCTTTCCTTCATCTTCTTAATACTGTTCACCTCCTCCCACCTCTCTCTCCTCTCTCTCTCTCTCTCTCTCTCTCTCTCTCTCTCTCTCTCTCTCTCTCTCTCTCTCCTGCATCGGTTTGATGTTCCTAATCATTTCCAGCTGTGAACTCCACATGAAAGACAACGAGCACTTGCCGTAATAGGGTGCTGAAAGAGACAGAGAAAGAGAGAGAGAGCTCAGAAAAGTGGTTTGGGGAAAGAGAGAGAGAGAGGGACAAGGTCAAGGTTGGAATGGAGATTGAACGAGGAGTCAAGATGAAGACCTGCACTTTGCCTCCATCACAAGGCCTCATGTCATCATTAGCCTTGCCTCTTGTTCCCCAGACGATACTCTACCTCTCTCCCTCCATGTCCCCATGATCCTCTCCTCTCCTTTCCTGCTCTTTCTCCTGCTCAGTCTCTACCCCCCTATTGTGTACATGTCTTAATCGTGCTCCCCGGCGGCACCTCAAAATGAAAATAAAATAAAATAAAACAAATCGATTGTGACTATGAGAAAATGTAATGTGAGGAATGCAGGCCAGGCCGGGCCAGGCCGGACCGGGCCGGCCCCCGCCAGAGAGCCAAGGAATGTGTCACCAAGGGGGGAGAGAAGAAAGCCAGCGAGAACTCGAGGAATGTTTCAGCTCTCTCCCTGACATCCAGCTATTACTTTGTCATGAAAGCGATTATGCATATTCCTCGGCCATGCAGCTTGTTTACGGTGCTCCAGCTGAAAGCTCCGAGGCATTCGGTTCACATGCTGTTGATCCGTATGCGCACGTATTGTTCTGTTGGTTTAGAAGACGGCACAACTTTATTTAGATGGTGATGCGGAATACCAGCTGCTCTGCCGGTACCACGTTTTCACATCACCTTCGGGGTCCTGCAGAGCACCAGCCTGCGGACCCACAGATTAGATCACAGAAGCTTTGTTTTATGGCAGGGGTTTTCAACCTTTTTCACCTCAGGGACCACCATTTATTCAGGATTTGAGCCACGGACCACCATTCGAGGACATTTTAGCCCCACAGACCCCAAATCTAAAGATTTATTTTGCTTTTGTCCACAATTCCAGGCTGGATTTGGGAAACAAATCAAGCAAAACATACATTCTAAAATGGCTACTTCAGATAATGAATATTTTAACTCTTGAGAGTGTAAAAATGAAATCAAATGAAAAATGAAACCATTTGGTTTTATTTTTACGTTCTCAAGAGTTACACCTGGTTAACCAACTTAGCTGAGGACCACCTGGAACCCCCTCAAGGACCACTGGTGGTCACCGGACCACTGGTTGAAAACCCCTGTTTTATGGGATTCCCTGTAAAGCTTTTAATTCTCGTTCTAATATAGTGCCGTCCTCTTTTGCAACATCTCTCTCTCTCTCTCTCTCTCTCTCTCTCTCTCTCTCTCTCTCTCTCTCTCTCTCTCTCTCTCTCTCTCTCTCTCTCTCTCCTCTTGCATGAGAAGCGCTGAAGTCCAAAGCAGAGCAGCTGTGGCTCAAAAGAGCAAAGATCAGCCTCAGTTTGACACTAAACTGATGTTTTACAGAGACATACTGCAGCGGAGGACAGCAGGATCCAAACTGGGGGGGAAAAAAGTCACAACATCTGGACAGGGGAGACACAGTGACCGGGGGAGACGAGGAGGAGTACTTACTATAGAGGCAAAAATACAGAAGAAGAGAATGAAGTATAGCCACAAGAGAAAAACTAAAAAGGAGATAATGGGGGAGAAGAAATGGGGTAGTAAGTTATGAAAAAAGCTCTTTTGACGTCATCCGTCTCCTGTCTTTTTTCGGAAGGGAGGAGGATTCTCAGAGTGTGGTCTGAGAACCGCAGGAGGTTCTTTGTAGTAAAATTAGAGACGGGCGGCGGTGGCTTCAGGAGGTAGAACAGGTCGTCCTCCGTCCACTGATCTGTGGAGCGGTGGGTTCAACCCCCGGCCCCTTTTTTTCCTCTGGTCACGACAGGTCGAAGTGTTCTTGGGCAAGACGCTGAACCCTACATTGCCCAAAAACAATGAGTGGCTCGGTGCTAAGCTTGCCGTCGTCGGTGAGTGAACGTGGGAAGGAGAGGACGCTGGCGCCGACTGTTCGACGGCGCTTAAAATCCCATTGTACGAATGAATGAATGAGCCATTGTAAAGAGTGCTGTTAAAACGCAATACATTACATTCACAGAGAAGAAAGCAGAGGAAAAGACTGTCACGCATGAACCTGCAGTATGGCCTCTGGCACAAGTCCTTCAGCTGTCTGGAAGCTAGAGAGAGAGAGAGAGTCAGTGGATGAAGACTTTGGTGTTGAGTGCAGCTTGTGTTCTTGAATACACGGGTCACGTTTGTCTGCAGACACCAAATTGTAGTTTCATCACAACGAACGTCGCGGGTCCATGGATCTTCACGGCTATGCGGCAAGTAGAGAGATAGGGAATAGAAAGGGACAAAGAGACAGTCAGAGAGAAGATGGGTAGAATGAGAGGATATTGTAGTGAGAGAGAAAGCTTTCATAGCATCCCATACAGAAAAAACCTTTATATGCAAACTCTTGAAAGTGGCACCTTTCATATAAGCCACCAAAAATACTATGGATCTAATCTCAGTTATAAATTACATATGTTTTAAATGTTTCACTTTATAAAGGATTACTATGCATCTTATGAAAGGTACCACTTTCAAGAGTTTGCAAGAGTATGCTTGTTTGAGACCACATTTGCGCCTTTCCCCTAGACCTAACCAGTAGGAAGTATGTAAATGGTTCTTCAACAGTTGTAATGCATTTTCTTGGTTTTGAGATGCTAGGCTGAAACACTGTGTTGTTTACTAATCCACTGGTTAATCCAGTGGTTAATCCACTGGTTCCTCTAATCTCCCATCACAGAGTCACAATAAGACCAGTGCAGGTCCCACATGCACCCTTGCATCTAAAGATCAAATCCCGCAGACTTTTTTTCGTCAGATTTTTTCATCCCACATGGGGTGAAAAAAATTCAAACTTTTTCTTATGCTCTACACTGTACACACCGTCCGCAAGCCTAGTTAGGCAACAGACTGGTCTCATGCTTCCTTCAATGCACGAGGAGTCCAAGTTGCATTCTTTTTCACCTGAGAAGGGGGGAGTTTCCCTGAACTCATTATTCCAACCCGTTCCTTTCCCCTCCATCAGGTCCCCCAGCTGGTCAGGGGAAGGCAGTCTAGAGACCAGGATCATTGCATGTTTTATGTGAGGGTATACCTACCCTAGGGGTCATGGAGATAACATGCAAGCTCCACACAGAAAGGTCCTTTCGCTAACCCGGCCTCAGGTATGGGCACTGATGCCGTGGTGGAGGAGACACCCCGCCAGCACCCACAGCGCCCCTAGCAGGAATCGAACCCAGGACCAGCTCCTAGCTATGAGGCGACAGCACTACCGCCGTGTCACCGTGCCCCCTCTCAAGAATGTTTGTGCCAGTGCCAGTCTTCCTCTCTTTCTTTACCACTTCCCCTCACGATAAAAACAAGATACTATAGCCTGCGCATTTAGCAAAATAAATAAGAAAAGCCGAAGTGTGAGATAAACTACAACGCAGCGAAAACACGCTTGCGGTACAGGCTTGTGTCGCTGTGTGGAAATAAAACGCTCACAGCTTTAAACTGTCCTCTGCAGCACAGAAAAAGGGGGAGAAGATTTAGATGTTGTCAAGAGGTTGGGGTTGTCTGTCCGTCTGTGTTTGTGTTGCTATGTACTCACGCGGTTTATCACTGCGGGACACCTCAGGAGGAACACCATGATGAATGGCTGTGTATGACAGAACCGGGAGGGACGGCTGGCCTGCCGCGGCTGGTCTGAGATCAGAGGAATGGTTTTCAGACTGTATAGGGGGGGCGGGGGAGTCTCTCTTGGCAAAAACAGGCTTCAAACCTGCAATATGCTCTATATACAGTATAATGCAGAAACCTTCTATATCTTTTTTAAGATTTTGATATCTTTTCACCCTATGCATTTTCCCCCTATGCATGTCCTACTTGTTCATACTACGCTGTCAAAGTAGTTAAAATTGCCATGCTCACAACGTGTCGCACTGTGACGTATTGTGTCATGGTACTTTAGTTTTGAGTGAAAGTGAATGTGCCTGTGGGTTTTACAGGGGCTTGTGAGGTTAATATTGTCCCAATATTAACAAGAGATCGTGACTAAATGATTTATAACTCCATTGGCTCCACATTGGAACGCTGGTTTATATTTTATTTTACTGAAAAGTAATCGTTGTGGACAGGACATACGTGGTTTCCACCCAAACAACAGCGACAACAAGACATATTTTGTGCCTCAAGTCGAGGGCCAAAATATATCATAATAACCTGCCATATTCCCTAAAATGAGACACGCCGTATGAAGCACGGCGTTCTGTCTTGTTTGATAAGTCGCAGAAGGCTGTCCACATTCATTATGGAGTGCTAGAAGCGTCGTATAATTCTCCCGGTTATCGGTCGAGGGGAAAGAGACACGCTTTGCAGAGCCGCAACGAATGGAGAACGCACTCTTTCTGCTGTCTGCTAGCGTCAGACAGACTTAACGCCGCTATAGCGTTGGACAGGGTGTTGTCAGGTGGACGGACAGGAGGAAATCACGAGGACAAAGTTTATCCTTATTGACTCCTTTCTTGGCACCGTGAAGTTAATTCTCCACAAGGACCTCAACCCCTCTCTCTTCCACAACGTTTTCCAGGAAGAGTTTCAAACCCATAGTATAACCGGGTGGGCTTTAGCAGGGGGGGAAAAAAGCGTGATGACATACATGATTACATCCTTGGCTGTTCTGGACGCTGCCTGTTTGTCTGTGTCTAACTTGACTCCGTCGTCTCCACTAAAGCTTTAACGGCTCTCTGACTCTCGACGGCACCCATCCAACCTCCCTCCAGACTCCCTCCCTCCTTATACTGTATGTCTCCAAACACCCAAATCTTTATGTCTTTATCCTTTAATTTACGGCTCTCCCAAGTTTCCATAAACGTGTGTTTGCGCTGAGGATTGCAGCAGTGCAATCCTTGTGTGTTTGTCCTGCGTGAACCCCCCCCCCCACTCCCTAACACACACACACACACACACACACACACACACACACACACACACACACACACACACACACACACACACACACACACACACACACACACGCACACACATGCGCACACAAACACAACACTCATCCCATGAGAAGGAATCCATACCACACCACTGAGGGGGTTTTTAAGTTTTAGAGCGTGTGGAGAATCGATGTCTACATGCTCCACTTCTGCAGCCTCCCTCCCAGTCTTCTACGCTGGGCTGGGTTTCAGTTCCTCTAGGTCTGATCCAGGTCATTCCCAGGCAGACCCCCGCTCCGGCCTCAGTCCCAGGTGGTGGTCACATAATAGCCCATGTCCGACCTGACCCGTCCCCGTGACAGAGTCCAGGATGTCCTGTACAACGCTCATCCCTTTTTTCATCATTTTACTTTCATTTTTCCATCCATCATTTCATCCATCCATCCATCCATCCATCCATCCATCCATCCATCCATCCATCCATCCATCCATCCATCCATCCATCCATCCATCCATCCATCCATCCATCCATCCTTTCTTTCTTTCTTTCTTTCTTTCTTTCTTTCTTTTCTTTCTTTCTTTCTTTCTTTCTTTCTTTCTTTCTTTCTTTCTTTCTTTCTTTCTTTCTTTCTTTCTTTCTTTCTTTCTTTCTTTCTTTCTTTCTTTCTTTCTTTCTTTCTTTCTTTCTTTCTTTCTTTCTTTCTTTCTTTCTTTTTTAGAAGCATAATTTTGCGTATTTCCTGGTGTAAGAAAAACAAACTAAACTGAGGTCACATGGTGGTCAGTCATGGTGGCTTACAAGTCATTAATTAGATTTACTAAGGATGATGGTGTGTGTGTATGTGTGTGTGTGTGTGTGTGTGCGCGCGTGTGCTTGTGTGCATTGTTTGCTTAGATTTTTCCTCCTCGCCACAGGTGGCTAAGCCGTCACATTCAGCTTGACAAAGACATGAGGAACACCCATATATAGATATATACAGTATAAGCCAACAGTCCAAAGATAGTGTTACTGTCAACACACTAAAGCACAGGAAATTAAAGAAGCAGGAACCCTCTGCAGCAATGTGTACTTCTACACCACAGCACCCACACTGGGGTGGGACCCCATAACACTGTCTGTCACAGTATTGTTATGGCCAGGCACCTTGCAAAGCCCTGAATTCAGTTAACATAATATACTGTAAGTTTCACATGCATCTATATAGCATCTATAGAGCAGTCTCTCCCTTGCCCCAGAAATGATTTCAGTTTTCTTCTTAGCTTAGAAATGATTGTCCCAAAACATTGTGTGTTGTCATGATTTGTCACAAAAACAGTTGGCATTTTCAGGGGTGTAATCGTCTTTATATTAATTATGTTTCGGAAAGTCTATGAGGAACATCAATGTGGAATTCATGTCTGGGCGGGACTGTCCAGCTCTATATATTCACAGAATCTGTCTATCTCTCTCTCTCTGTCACGTATTGTATCTCCAGATATATTATCTCCAGCTGACTTCACAGCTTGTCTTGCTGGTGGACTGCTGACATGTCATTACTCCACCTGGGCGTCTACATGGCTTTGCATGCAGTGAGGGTCACTGGGTCAGGGGTAGTGTTAGCAATGGTTCAAGTCAAGTCAAGAGTAACGGTTGGTCGGACCGTTACTCTGCTCCAGACACACATTTCAAACGGTGTCCATTAGGGCTGCCATGGGGGTACAGGCTGTGGCCCGTTGTTGCATTGATCATCACAGTGTTGCAAAGTCTCCCAATACATACAGTATAGCTGGCCTGCATGGCATTGAGATCTAAAGGAAAATGCTACTATTAACGGCTGCAATGAACACCAACGCACATTATGCTATGAGGCTATGATGTAAAGTGCCAGCCAGACGCAAGTTTGTGGGTCATTTTAATACATCTCGGCATGGGGTGTGTGTGTGCATGCATGCGTGCGTGTTTACAAAAGCACAAGAAACGTTCATGTGTAATATTTTGACGCGAAGTGACTATACACAGCGATTTTGTGGTATTGAAGTTGGACTAAAGTGTTGGGTCAGAGCCCCTGCCTGTTGTGTAAGGCTCTCTGTGTAAACAGCTTGACATCCTGAACTCCTTTGTAGAGAGAAATGGGACACAGATTAATGTCAGAACCGTCACCGAGGAGTGTTTTCATATGGTTTATTGCTCATGTGCACGTATGCGTGCGCGGTTGTGCGTGCGTGCATGCATGTCTGCGTGCGCACGTGCGCGACGTGTATGGTTGCAGTCTGTGAATTATTTAAATGCCACTTAAAGTCCAACACTGACATGACCTGCTAACATGCATCAGCATTCCTCCCCTAACCCCTGGACCTAACTTACACCTCCTGTCAACAACCTCTCCTCTCCTCTCCTCTCCTCTCCTCTCCTCTCCTCTCCTCTCCTCTCCTCTCCTCTCCTCTCCTCTCCTCTCCTCTCCTCTCCTCTCCTCTCCTCTCTTCTCTTCTCTTCTCTTCTCCTCTCTTCTCTTCTCCTCTCCTCTCCTCTCCTCTCCTCAGCTCTCCTCTCCTCAGCTCTCCTCTCCTCAGCTCTCCTCCTCTCCTCAGCTCTCCTCCTCTCCTCTCCTCAGCTCTCCTCTCCTCAGCTCTCCTCCTCTCCTCAGCTCTCCTCTCCTCAGCTCTCCTCTCCTCAGCTCTCCTCCTCTCCTCAGCTCTCCTCCTCTCCTCTCCTCTCCTCTCCCCTCCCCTCTCCTCTCCTTCCTCTCCTCTCCTCTCCTCTCCTCTCCTCTCCTCTCCTCTCCTCTCCCCTCCCCTCTCCTCTCCTCTCCTCTCCTCTCCCCTCCCCTCCCCTCCCTCCCCTCCCCTCCCCTCCCCTCCCCTCCCTCCCCTCTCCTCTCCCCCCTCTCCTCTCCTCTCCTCTCCCCTCTCCTCTCCTCTCCTCTCCTCTCCTCTCCTCTCCTCTCCTCTCCCCTCCCCTCTCCTCTCCTTCTCTCTCCTCTCCTCTCCTCTCCTCTCTCTCCTCTCCTTCCTCTCCTCTCCTCTCCTTCTCTCTCCTCTCCTCTCCTCTCCCTCTCCTCTCTCTCCTATCCTCTCCTCTCCTCTCCTCTCAACCACTGTTGCATTTCACCCTTATAACCATCTATAATTCTCGGTGCTCTATAGCCATCCTCATAATTCTCCATTATGCCTTATGCTTTCAACACTTCCACCCTCCCTGTACTTCCTGCAAAGGTTACCTGTCAGACATCTCTGTCCATAAGCATATTTACACTGCCTCCCTTATATGTTCCCGGTGCCAGAAGTTCACCCTCATCATCACAGTGATGTTTGGTTGGAGTCAGTGTTATGTCGGTGCTTTATATCACCACACCATTGTTGAGTGTTGAGAGCCATGATGCGGGGATCGTTTCACCACAGTCGGCCGCGCTTCTCTTGTATCTAGGACGACCGTTGAAACGATTCTACTCTATGGCTCTATGAGGCATGGAAACTCTCAAAGAAACGGTTGGATAGCACTTACTTACACCCGCCTTCTAATGATCGATGAGCGCAACATCTCTCTTGGAAGAGACACCCATAATTCTTCTACTAGTTTCATCCAGAGGAACACAGTTTGTCGGCCACTGCCACTGAGCTGACACTGAGGTTAGATCTTCCCTCTAGAGTCCTGCATCAAAGCAGACAAGAGGTAGAAAACGAACGGTCTTTCCCTGATGTCATCTCTAGTAGTGACACATGCATCAGTGAGCAGGGACTGGGGATGGCAGTGAAGGACTGGAAAGTCTGGCGTCGCATTGTGAAATCCATGATCTTGATCACCACGGTCGAAAAATTATGATCTCTTCTCTTCTCTTCTCTTTCTTCTTCTCTTCTCTTCTCTTCTCTTCTCTCTCTTCTCTTCTCTTCTCTTCTCTTCTTTCTCTCCTCTTCTCTTCTCTCCTCTCCTCTCCTCTCCTCTCCTCTCCTCTCCTCTCCTCTCCTCTCCTCTCTCTCCTCTCCTCTCCTTCCTCTCCTCTCCTCTCCTCTCCTCTCTCTTCACTTCTCTCCTCTCCCTCTCCTCTCCTCTCCTCTCCTCTCAATAATAATATCATGTACCTACTTTACATGCGGCCTCCCACCTGTAACTACCTCTCACGTCAATAAACCGTGTTTATTTCTCCCCAGGTGTCGGCCACAGACGAGGACCGCGGTTCCTTTGGCACCATATCCTACACGCTGGGCTCTGGCTCCGGGGGCACAGCACCGTCCCACTTCACCATAGACAAAGACAATGGCCAGCTGTGTACCAGCGCTGCGCTGGACAGGGACGAGGGGCCGGACAGCTTTGATCTCACCGTCACCGCCACGGACGGAGTAAGACCTTATTTACATCACTAGAATGAATAGCTGCTTAATGCATGGATACTAGGTACTGTACGTGTACAAGCACACGGCATGCACACACACACACACACACACACACATAGGGAGAGGCATGGAGGTCCAACTGGGAATCAAACTGCTTATCCTGTTAAGACAAACTAAATCCTCGTACAAGCATTCGAGCAAAGCTGATCAAAGAGACTGGTGCAGGATATCCTTTAGGAAAGACAGCATCCTGTCCTTTACCGAGGAGCATCTTCACAGAACATCGGCGAAGGCATGGCTAAGCAATCAGAGAAGAAAGAGGAGGGAGGGAGGGGAGGAGAGAGGGAGAGACAGAGAGACGGGGGGCAGGGGAGGAAATAAGAAAAGAGGAAGCGAAACAAAGTAGGAAAGCAGATTTTGGTAGCGTTACAATATCGGTGCCCTTCACTCACCCCCTGTCCTATACACCATTTAGCTTGCAATTAATCGCAGCGAATGCACTTACCGAGAGACACGATGCAATGAAACATTTATTACCCCACAGTGTGCAGACTTTCCCTAACATCTCTCTCTCTCTCTCTCTCTCTCTCTCTCTCTCTCTCTCTCTCTTCTCTCTCTCCTCTCTCTCTCTCTCTCTCTCTCTCTCTCTCTCTCTCTCTCTCTCTCTCTCTCTCTCTCTTCTCTCTCTCTCTCTCACACACACACACACACACACAGACCAGGGGCGGATGAACATTTCTCATCGCCTATGACGCTTCACGCCACGGGCGATGAAGCCGCACCCATTCCATTTTTGGTTACAGGACTTTTATTAGGCAATTAAGCATCAATAATAACATCAGTTGTTGTTGAAGTTGCAACAGACACGCAGCATGCATAAAGCTAAAGGTATGACTCAGAGAGTTTTCTGTTTTCAATGCTGAAATGCTATTGGTTTAGTGGTGACACAACTGTAGTTAGTTAGTAGCAGTAGTAGTGTTTCACATCATTTTAAATATAAGCACTTTAATTTGAAATATCTTGGGTTGTTTTGCATGCCATCATGTTTGGTGGGGTAGACCCCCATGCCCATGCCTAGATCCGCCCCTGACACACACACTCAAACAAGCACACGCACAGACGTTCAACAAAAATGTGTACACGCACAGACGTTCAACAAAAATGTGTTTCTTCTGTTTAGGAAGGGTTTGGATTTAAAGTGTGGATCCTAACATACACTCTCCAGCTGCCTCTTCTACACTGTGACTCATACTATATACCTTCTCCTCCGTCGTATATTATATTGGAATATAATTCTGTAATTCAATGTTTATATATCCTACTCCTCCTCGTCTTGCTGCTTTGCAGCGTGCACCTGCAAAAACAGTGGAAATGAAAATTTGTAGTGTTTCTGGTTTCACAGATAATAATATATATAATATATAAGCCATGCATGCTCCATCTCACCCCCCCACACCCACCTCCACACAGAGAGAACCTAAATTATGAATACAAAATTCAGTACATTTGTTTCAAATTATAACGAAAAAATGTGTCAGAGGTGGGGGATGCAAATATTTCGGTCACATACGTAGCCAAGAAAGATGTCTGTGAAACTATGTTCCCACTCCCGGTGTCCAAAATACATTTAAAAAATATGCGTTTTTGGCCAGTTTTAGAAACCTATACTACACATGAAATGTATATTTTCGCTGTACGGTCCTGTACGTCTGCTGCAGTCAGGTCCAGCTGGTGGCCATCCCCCCGGGTCTCAGGCCCGGACCTGTTATTATTATTAATGGTGTCATAAAGCCAAGCCTTTGCAAACTACAGTGTAATGAGAGTAAACTACCCAACACCCCCCCATCCACCCCCAGACACATGTGTATGACTGCTGATTGACTCCATATTTCACACATGATGGACAGAGACAGAAACGCGGTCTTCCTAACAGCTTTGTTTCATCTTTACGGTGCCGCATAAATCTGTTGTGGTTGGTTTCTTTGTAAGGCAAAGAACCGCTGTGTAACGGAAGTCATTCTTTTTTACATCTTAATTATTTAATTTCGACTCGCATTCCTGGCTTCGGATGTACAGTATGTGGGGAAGGAGGAATGTTAACCATAAAAGAAAATTAATGGCTAAAACCTGTGGTTTAGCTGTGAGTCACTCTGTTCCAGTGAGCTATAGTGGCTCAGTTTTATTTATTGTTATTAATTGGTTAATGTACATCATTAATGTACTGGTATTCAATTAACTACTGTTATTTAGAACCATTAACTCAATTATAGCCGAATAATTGTTTGAACATTTTAAAAAAAGATTGTTTAGAATCAACTACATAGATTAGTGTCATTATCCAGTCTTTTTTTTATCCCCATGATTTTGTAAACTGTTTTTATCACCCTGTGTTAATTCCTAATGTGATCCTGGGCTCTTCACATCCTCTGCTAACCTGGGGAGGCAGCGGACTGGCCTCATGCTTCCTTCAATGCATGAGGGGTCCAAGATGCGTTCTTTTAAGCTGACAGGGGGGAGTTTCCCTGGTTGCACATAACACATGGAAGGAACACGTCATTCCAACCAGTTTCTGACCCTTCCATTAGGCACCCCGGCTGCATGTTTTTGTGAGGGTACCTACCCTAGGGGACATGAGGAGAACATGCAAACTCGTCCCAAACGGGAATCGAACCCAGGTCCTTCTAGCACTGTGCCACTGCGCCCCACAAGTGCCTCCAATCCTGTGTTATACTTTGTTGTTCAAAGCTGCTGTACAACATATTGAGAATACCCTATTTTCAAGCATGAAAAACAAGTTCATTATAGACTGCTTATATTCTCTGTGTTGCCATCATACGACAAAGCAGAAATGGACCTTCAGTCGCCACCCCTGGATATAGTATATCTTTGGCTCAAGGTCGACCTACACCATAACATTATACTTTCAAATTTATTGTAATGAACCTTCTCGAATGAATTGTGAGCGGAACTTGGTTGTTGTTCAAACCTCCGCGTGTCTGTTCTACCAGGGTGGTCTGAGCGCCGTGGCCCACGTGAGGGTGAGCGTGGCGGACATCAACGACAACCGTCCGTCCTTCTACCCGCTGCTGTACACCGTCAGCCTCAGCACGCACAGCGCCCCCGGCACCTCCGTCGTCAAGGTGACGGCTAATGATCCCGACGCCGGGGAGAACGGCAGGGTGACCTATCGCATGCTGCCTGGAGGCGGTGGAGGCTCCGCCTTCTTCACCCTCAACAAGGACACAGGTATAAATAGATGTGTGTTACTGCTGTGTGCACGCGCATGTCCATGTCCATGTGTGTGTGTGTATGTGTGTGTGTGTGTGTGCACGTGTGTGTGTGTGTGTGTGTGTGTGTGTGTGTGTGTGTGTGTGTGTGTGTGTGTGTGTGTGTGTGTGTGTGCATGTGTGCATGCACGCATGGGTAATTGAAAATCGAATTCCCTCACGAATTAGAAGGACAATCACTCACCAGAACCAAGGACGTTTTTTTTTTTTCAATCAATCTAACATGGTTAAAATTGAAGTTTGAACATACAATAAAGCACCAGAGTCTTGCCCCCTTTCATGACAATGAGCCGCCCAGAAGTGAATTCCCCATTCAAATTCTTCATAGAAAATTCTTCATTGTTTCCAAAAAGTATTCATTTAAAGACCTTTTAATATTGAGAAAAAGCACAAAGCCAACTCGGGTTGTCGTGACAAATCATCATGACAAGCACAACATTTTGGAAAAACAATTACAAAGAATAAAAACAAGAAAACAGGGATATTTTCATTTCCCTTCTTTCTAATTATTTGTTGTTAGGCCCGAAAAATTGTGTTGTTGCCATGATTTTTTTCCTTTTTGATAGTTCTATGAGGAAAATGAATGGGGAATTCATTTCTGGTGCTCTATATACAGCAGGTTTGCATGGGGTTTGTGTGTGGGCGGGGCAAATTAATGTAATTCCTAAATAGCGAATCAAGTAACTTACTGTAAAACCTGTCTGAGGTTCACATAAGCCTGAGTAAGTACTCGATGAAATGACCCCAACGCTTGTTTGTTTTTAAAGTGCAATACCCCTTTTAAGGGTTATTGAGTGACAGTTATGAATCGTAATTGGAAGTTTATTCACCACAGTTTACATGTAGTGAAGGCAAAGCAAACGCTGACATATTTCAAATAGGCATGATACAATATTTACACCTCCGTACTGTACTGTACATTTATAACACAAACAAGCGGCTGAATGGACGGGGCATCATTTTACTAAGTGAAACGAGTGGAGGGTGTGAAGAGCAGTGCTCTCCACATGTTATGTGTGTATGAGAGGCTTTTAACACAAATAAATAACTGTGGATATACAGCCTAATGTACACACACTGTCACTGGTGAATTTACACAGTGAAATCCTCAATGTAAATGTATCTGTATCATGTAATTCGGTTGGCCCCCAGGGGTCCTTGAAGGAGTACCAGAGGGTCCCCAGCTAAAGGATAGTTAGTAACTATGGGCGTAACAATACATTTTAACGGCAATAGGATATACGTATCACTACGGTTCACTACGGCGATCCATAACGATTCAATGATTTGAAATTTATACATTAACTATCCTAGTTTAAATACATTAACATTGTTTTAAACTACATTGTAAGTAATCAAACCGCTCTTTTTCTTTTTTGTTGTAAAAATATGCTAATTACCACACACAAGAATGTCTTATCTGAGTATCAAAAGATACTGATTATTTGCATTGCAAAACAATATGATTCATATGATTCTTGAGATTAAAAATGATTTCATAATGCAGTTACTATATCGTTACACCCCTATTAGGAACCAAATGGATCATTATGGGGATCCCTCCTTGGCATATCTCTTAAAACGGGGTGGTCCGTGGGCTAGTTATTGTCAATTTGTGGGTCCTTGACATGAAAAGGTTTGGGGAAACACTGATGTAACTCACATTTGTGCTCCCAATTCTGAGTTAACTTAACACACTGTTTTCTTTTCTGTGTCTGAACCAACATCCTTCCTGAGGCTGACAACGACCACAGCTAAAAGGGAACAGTTTAACCATAAAATGATCATAATTTCCTCTCCTGTGTTTTATTTTCCCTCCTCCTCCTCTTTCTCTCTCTCTGTCTCTCTCTCTCTCTCTCTCTCTCTCTCTCTCTCTCTCCCTCTCTCTCTCTCTCTCCAGGGGTGATCTCTCTCTCCCGTTCGCTCCACGGCAGAGCCAACACGGTCATCTCCATGGTGATCTCAGCGGAGGACGGTGGTGGTCTGACGGCGCCTGCCAACGCCAGGGTGAATGTGAGCGTGGTGGGAGGCGTGGTGGCGCCCCCGGTGTTCGACCAGGCGCAGTACTTCTTCACCGTGTCCGAGGACGTGCTGAGGGGCACGGCCGTGGGGACGGTCCGCGCTGCTACCAAGACCGGTGAGGACACTGTGGTCCAGACCGATATGTGATGCTCACTGTCCACGTGGCAAACCATCTGGAGCAGTGGTTTTCAACCTTTTTTCATGCAGGGCCCACTATTTATTCGGCATCTGAGCCACGAAACACCATTTGAGGACATTTGAGCCCCACAGACCTGAAAACTAAAGATTTATTTTGCTTTTGTCCACAATACCAGGCTGGATTTGGGAAACAAAACAGTCGAACATACAGATCAAAATTACCATTAATCTTCTACATTCTCTAGTTGTGCAGACGTAGGCTAATTCACATGATACATATTTTAACTCTTGAGAGCGTAAACATTAAACCAGATGACCCTTTCGGGTCCATTTGGTTTCATGTTTATGCTTTCATTACATCTGGTTAACCAACTTTCCATCACTTAGGCTGGGGACCACTTGGAAGCCTCTCAAGGACCACTGGTGGTCCCCGGACCACTTGTTGAAAACCACTGATGTAGAGCCCCACTGTGAACCCGGACGTGTTATGTTACGTGTTACTGTGAACCCGGACGTGTTATGTGTTACACACCAAGGTTTCATGCTGAAAATGTTGAGTTAAAAATGGCCCATAGCCGTTTGCCCAAATGTGCTGACATCACCATGGAGTGTATTCTGTGCAAAACTAATGCTTGGAATGCATTCAGAATCATGAAAACCCCCTAGTTTCACGATCACAGGCTATTCAACCCATGCTGGACTCAGGCTGATTCTACAAATGCTGTCTAAATGTGACACTAAAACAAACTTTCCCTCTGAAGGAATATATATTCAAAGATTTGCAGCTCATTTTCAAGATTTTTCAAAAGTAGCAGATTTACGAGTGACCGTGACTGATGTCCGCGGTCAATGTTCCATCGGTCACGGCTCGTGGTAAATGAGTGCCAACCAATAGTAATGTCGCAGTGGTATCTGTCGTCAAACCCAGCAACCGTTTTACTATTGGTTGGCTGTGGCCGATGAGGTTGTGACGGATAGCTTATTGGTCGCACCCTTTCTTCACCATTTGCTACTAAACCTAATCCTAAACATACCGTAATCTCTGTAAAACCTATGCCTAGACCTAACCTTAACCCCCGACCAATAGGATACCTACTGCGACCGCCAACGTTTGCTGCTCATTTACTATCGGAAGCATCTTCCGGAACTCATTTACTATCAGTCGCGACTCATGTACTTTCAGTCGTGATTCATTTACTAACATTCGCAGCCGTCTGCTATTTTGTTCAATAGCCAAAATAATGCTTAAAACACCAAAAGGCGTTTCCATCCTGAATGGGTTAAAATATGTTAAAGCATGATGAAATTTATTTTCATTTTATTTTTCTGTTATAGGTTGTTTGTCACACATTATGCTAATTATGAAAATTGCTCAACATATGCACAAGTTTAACATTACTAACATAAAACTTGGTGAACTCAACATGTCAGACTTCACATTCTGGCCAGTTGGCTATTAGGAGGCTCTTATTCTGTGATTCTCTGCTCACAGTCAAGGCAACAGAGCTACAATAATGAGCAAATAATGAGCCATACAGTAAAGCATGGCTAGCCTCATTGTGTTGCTCATGTCACGCTGCATAAATAAAAACGGTAAGGTTAAAAAGAACAGGGATCTGGTTAATGGCAAAAAATGACTTTTCCTGTAACAGAACAGGGCCGGAATTATGGGGACAGGGAGGGGGAAGCCAGGGAGAAGGAGGGGAAATGGCGAAACAAAAACACTTGATTGATTGACACTAACATGCAAAGTTTGAAGCAGGCCAACGTTCTTTATAGCACGACAAGTGTTGGGCCTCGGCAGGGGCGGATCTAGGCATGGGCAAGGGGGGGCAATGCCTCCCTAAATGCCCAGTCTGCCCCATCAAACACTATGCCATGCAAAACAACCCACGATATTTCAAATTAAAGTGCTTATATTTAAAATGATTTGAAACACTACTACTGCTACTGACTAAATACAACTTGTGGCACCACTAAACCAACAGCATTTCATCATTGAAAACAGAAAACTTCAGACCTTTAGCTTTATGCATGCTGCGTGTCTGTTGCAACTTCAGCGACAACTGATGTTATTATTGATGTTTACTTGACTAATAAAGTCCTGTAATTGAAAATGGTATGGGTGCAACATGAAGCCGCACCCATACCGTTTTCTCCCGCCCACCCAATTTGGAAATGTTCCATCCGCCCCTGTACCTTCATCTCATTGAACATCACTATAGCCTGTTGTTTTGTCTGCACTAGTGTGAACATGGCATGAGTATATAATAGATAGATTCCCATAAGGAGGAAATGAGCATGAGCCTCTACTACTTATGTTAATTGTGAACATCGTGAGCTGCTCTGGGTCGGAAAACGATCCAGCTCATATGCGACCACTTACACACGTCATGCACGTTGAGACTGTTTTCTTTTCTTTCTTTTCTTAAAAATCTGAGTTTAGGCAGAGTTCGAGGGTAACTCGAGCTATTTCTATAAATGTATTTTTAGGAATATAGCAAAAGGCATAATATAATAATGTAGAAGGGACATTTCCACAGGGCCCAAAATGTTTAGGATATCCTATGAATTTAACCTGCTTAAGCCCTATTTTCTACTTAAGCTATTCGAAAATAGACGTGTCAAACAAAGGAACAGAAACGTCCCGTTGCGACATGGAAATCTAATTTCGGAATGCTTGGTGAATGTGGTCACGCCGGCGAATGTTTCACCAAAGTGAATGCTTTATATAGCACTTTAAAAACTCTGCCCGGGTAACTGTTTGTGGACTCCCGTTTTCGTTTATTCCTTCTACAAATGAACGTCTTAATCTTTATGCTTTAATGCCAAGGAAAGCTAGTCTTACACGACGTCTCCGACGGGGCGGAACTGCTCTCTCATTTCCCTGACGAGTCCCACGGCAGGAATATCCACATCCACTCCCATCCACTTGTCAGCCACCTCAATGGAGCAGAGCAACGCGGCGCAGATACTGTAGCGCTCACCAGAGCCACTGTGCAAATAGACAAGCAACAGGAGTACACACCCCATTAGGAAATCACATTCATCATACTGTGCTGGGCTTTTTACCGGGGGTTTATTTTCACTCCGGCCGGACATTTATTTTTTTCCCCGGTATTAATGACATATAAATGGATCTGGATGACCTGTCATTCTGAGTGGGAGAGTCAAGAGTGAAGAGCAGAGTGGAGGTAGTAGAGTAGTGGACTGAAGTGCTCTCCTGTCTCTCATGCCCTCATTTAAGAACGAGGTGAAGTTTAAGGAATTATTCCCACGGATATCCCCTTTGACTCGGTGGCGTATTTGTCAGTACTGGCTAAGTGTTCTGAACGGGCTTATCAGATGGAGCGTGAGGAATAGAAAAGATGTTGGCCAGTGGGAGACAGAGATGGGATGCGACTTGATAGATGATTATCTAGCACTGGTGCAAGGCACAAGATAGTACATACTGCAATGTAAGCGTCATGTACTCTCTTACTCTTACTCACTCTAGTATCCAACTTTCTTTCCCTCTCAAGTCAGTTCATTTCAGTTCAATTCAAAGGGCTTTATTGGCATTAGAAAACATACATTTACAATACAACAGTACAACAATACCATCAAGACAACAATGATGTACTGTATGTTGTACAAGGTCAAAATCTTCAATTAATCGATTTCTCTGTGCCCAGTTCACTTGATGCAATTGGACTAGATGCTATGGTTATTCTAGAAAAGTTGCTATGGTTATTCTAGAAAATCTAGGCCATAGTCTGTCTTCCCTTGGGAGGGAGAGCGGTCTGCCTATGGCGACCTCTCTCAGCCGCAAGACTGTGTTCAATATCAAGTCTACAGTATATGGAGTTAAGGTTTTTAAGTTTTCCGTTCAGTTACTGTACATGCTAATCACTGCTCTCTCTCTCTGTCTCTCTTTCTCTCCCAGGTGTCTCCAAGGACATCTTCTTCTCCATCTCATCCGGAGACCCGGACGGCTACTTCACGGTGGACAGTTCCTCCGGCACCATCCGGACAGCCCTGCCTCTGGACCATGAGACCTGCGCCAGCCTGGAGCTGGAGGTCCAGGCCCGCCACGGCTCCCCTCCGGCGTACGGGACGTGCCGCGTGCGGGTCACCATCTCCGACGTCAACGACAACGCCCCTGCCTTCCTCCCCTCCTCCTCCGAGTCCCTCCTGCTGCCCGAGGTCACCAAGATGGGGACGGTCATCTACCGCGTGCAGGCTACGGACCGCGACTCGGGCCACAACGGCCAGCTGAGCTTCGACCTGCTCTCAGCCGGGGGTGGGGGCGGCGGCGCGGCATCGGGGGGCCAGAGGACGTTCGGCGTGGACCGGGGCAGCGGCGAGGTGCGCCTGATCGGGAGCCTGTCCTACGAGAGCGTCCCGCGCTACGACCTGCAGGTGGTGGCCAAGGACGGCGGGGCGCCCCAGCTCAGCTCCACCTTCACCCTGGTGGTCCACGTCCAGGCGCAGGACGCGCAGGGCCCCCACTTCGACACGCTCACCTACCGCGTGGAGCTGCGGGAGAACATGCCGCTCAACACACGCTTCCTGCAGGTGCGGGCGCTCAACCGGGAGGCCGGGAACGGCGGGAACGGGAATGGGAATGGGAACGGCGGAGCCTCCTCTTCTTCCTCCTCCTCCTCCCCGGTGTCGTACCGGCTCCGGCCGGACGGCGACGCCGCCGGGTTCGGCATCATGCCGGACAGCGGCTGGCTGTTCGTGCGCAGCTCGGTGGACCGCGAGGCCAAGGACATGTACCTGCTGACCGTCCTGGCCACGTCGGGACACGGAGGGACGGGCAGGACCGGCAGCGCCACGGTGAGGGTCACCGTGACGGACGAGAACGACAACTCCCCCCGGCTGAGCCAGGACAGGGTGTTCCTGGCCGTCAGGGAGAACCTGGTGGCCGGGACGGGATTCGGACGTGTGTCGGCCACAGACAGGGACGCCGGCCTCAACGCCAGGCTCACCTACAGGCTGATGCACTCCGACAGACACTTCCAGATCAACTCACAGACCGGTGAGCAGGACCACATGGAGCTCAATACAGCCTTTTTTGTGTTTTTAAGCATTATGTTGTTAGAGAAATAGCTAACACCACATAACACCACAAGCTCTGGCTAGATCTGCAATGTTTTTAATCTTGAAAATGTGCCGCAACTCTTTGGATATATCTTCGTTCAGAACATTTTTAACTAATGATTGCATCTTCCCCTGGAACAGCATAGTTTCAGAAAGCGGGTTGGTAGCCAATTAGATACCATTTTTGGGGTGCTTGACATGGGGGCGGGGTGCCATTCCGAAACACCGCCACTTAGAAACACCCCCATTTCGAAGCATCCCCATTCCGAAGCACCACCATTTCGAAATAATGTGATTTCGGAATGGTGATGTTTTCCCATTTTACTAAAGACATCGCCATTCCGAACCCCCCCCCCCCCCCCCCCCCCCCCCATAGCGCACGCTCTCTCGCCCCCCCCCCCCCCCCCCTGCCCAAACAAGCGCGCCCCGACCGACCCCCCCCCGTTTATTTATTCATTTCGTAAAGTCTACAGATATAGCCTAGCCTTAGAGTCTTAGAGCCTTATTAAAGTTGCACATAGGCTCCTCACTGCATGTCACGCTATACCAATAATATATGTATAACATAAAGCATCGACATGGGCACATGTAATGTTCCCGACATGAAGCTGTGTCCGTAATGTGTTCAGTACAGTGTCCAACAACAACACAGCCACGTGTTGCAGTTTACAGCTGAGCTGACAGACAGGCAGACAGGCGGACGGACGGACGCACAGACCTAAAATCGGGACCTAAAATGCACGCGCGGCTGTGCCAACGCTCAGTTACACACGCCTTTTCACACCAGCGCCAAATATTTTTTCTGTCACGGACCACCATTTGCCACGGACCACCATTTGGTGTCGACTTCAGTCTCTCATTCTCTCTGACCCAAAACTAAGGAAATAATTTAAACAATTTAGGAAATAACTGGTAAAACGTTGGTCAAAATGACAATTCTACTGCATTTCGTTTTGAAAATTAATTAGGCCTAATTCAGATGTTTAAATAGCCTATAATTTCACTCTTGAGAGCGTGAAGAGTTACAGATCTATAAGTATCCATTTGGCAACTGTCCATCATTTAGCTGGGGACCACCTGGAATCCTCTCAGGAACCACTGGTGGTCCCCGGACAACGTTGAAAACCACCGCACTAACGGATCGCATTTCGTTAAGGCTGTAGCGCGCGTCTCTCTCTCTCTCTCTCTCTCTCTCTCTCTCTCTCTCTCTCTCTCTCTCCCTCTCTCTCTATAAAATAGAACTAGGCTACTATGTAGAATGAATGTCTGTGAGTCTATAATATTTCAGAAATATTAGACTCACAAATAAATAGAACTACTATGTCATTCAACATAGTAGTTCTATTTTATCACTGTGCTGTGAGAGGATAAATATAAGGTCCCTGGTGGCTCAAATAGTAGGCATTATTTGGAGGCCTATTTGGCTATCATTTGGAGATTTTATTTCTTCTCAATATTGGGGTGGCACTCATAGGCTCGCTATAATAATGATCAATCAGATTATTCACACCTTATGAGGATCAGATTGTTACATTTGTCCGAGGAGAGCAGAGCGTTTTCTGCTGCTCAGACAGCACGATTTCGTCTACCTTTCAGCATGTTGTATTTGGCCTAATTCAATTATTGGCAAAAGCCGTTGTGTAACTTTACATTGAGACCCCAGGCCCAGGTGGGATAAATAGCCTACCTTTATATATCCTATGTAGGGATATTCCTCTTCTTCATACCGGTGCAATTTGTCAAGAAATGAAAGTAGCTGTCGATCTTTTTCCATAGTAGCGGCCTTCAGTCTCGAAAGACCATGGCACAAGCGCACTTGGGTTAGATCAGGTGGTGCTGAGGGAGCAGTGCTTCATGTGACTGTTCAGCCCAACACGTGAGCGGCAGACTCTTTGACAGTAATTGCACTTGAATATGCTGCCTTCGCCTTCTGACGCAGATTGGGGTGCCTTTCGCCTAGCTCTCTTTTCTGCTGCTGCTTTGTTGAGCTCCGCTTCACTCTTCTGCATTCCATTCCAGACCTCTTGCCTCCAGCAGGCGCGATCACTTGCACTGTCCTCCCAGTTGTCCACTCCTATGCCCATGGACTTCATGTCGCGCTTGCAGACGTCTTTGAACCGCAGGTGGGGGCGGCCCACTGGCCTGGTGCCAGTGGCAAGCTGTCCATATAGCAGATCCTTGGGGATCCTCCCGTCTGCCATACGGCGGACATGGCCGTATCAATGAGATTGATTGCAGGTGCAATCAATCTGTATAACGAGCCGTCCAGCAGTGTTGCGCACTAACGGCTATAATATCATATAAGATGCTCGCATCATGGGTGAGTTTTAACGTGGTCAACGGTTCTTCCAGCTATGCCCATTTGTGAGCCCAGTCTGTCTCAGACAGACTCCTACACCTACATGCATGATTATGAGTGCATTCAGGGACTGAAGTTGCATATATAGCTATGTTCGTTGCTGTCGCTGCGCTGCTTATTACCAGAGCAAGTGGCGGTGGTGCTGCTGCTGCTGCTTACAGTAGAAATATAGCCTACAGACTAGCCGGGTTGTTTTCTATTTATCCCCATTTACTTTATTTTCTACGTAATTTGGCAGGCCGCGGTTCTCAAACTTTTTTAGTGTCTTTTATCCACATGTGGGAATGGGATTGATTGAGAAGGATGCGCTTTACGCTCAAGACATTTCCAAAATGAGCGCGCACGCACGCACAGCTAGAGGAAAATGTGACATGTGCAAATATGTGGTCATGGGCCAACAGAGTAGACAAACAGACAGACAAAATAGCTGTTAAAACAGCATCGATTTTCAACTGATATTCTTCTTCACTCGGCCCTGCTTTGCGCTATTTGATTGTGGCGCGCGTAGACGAGGGTGTGTGAGAGAGAGAGAGAGAGAGAGAGAGAGAGAGAGAGAGAGAGAGAGAGAGAGAGAGAGAGAGAGAGAGAGAGAGAGAGAGAGAGAGAGAGAGAGGGACTCAGAGAGAGAGAGAGAGAGAGAGAGAGGGACTCAGAGAGAGAGAGAGAGAGGGACTCAGAGAGAGAGAGAGAGAGAGAGAGAGCTGAGAGCCGCGCGCTACAGCCTTAACGAAATGCGATCCGTTAGTGCGGTGGTTTTCAACGAGTTGTTCGGGGACCACCAGTGGTCCCTGAGAGGATTCCAGGTGGTCCACAGCTAAATGATGGACTGTTGCCAAATGGACACTTATAGATCTGAGAGGGCGAGCGACTGGCGAGACAGATTAATGATAAAAAGGCAATGAATAATAATATATTCGGAATGGCGTGGTCTTTAAAAAAAATAAAAAACATCGCCATTTCGAAGTGGTATTCTTCGAAATAGCAGTGTTTCGGAATGGTGATGTGTGGCCTTCGGAAAGGCAGTGTCTTTTTTTCCACGGAGAAACCCCGCCATTCCGATTAATGGAAGTGAACGATCGGAATGGCGGGGCTTCGGAATGGCGACGTGTAACCGCTTGACATGATAGGTGGAGAAACCACTGATAAATGTTACTGGAATAAAACAACTGTAGTTTCTCAATCAACATGTGTTTGTTATCGGCCCTCCGCCATTCCACAGCAACATAACTGACCCACAGTGAGATGAATTCTGGTTCAATACAGACTTTCCTTCCTCACAGTGTATCACATAACAAACACTGAAAATAGACAAGAGGGATTACCTTATTATTTCAGAAAAGCATCAGGATTTAGAAGACATTGTTTTATTATTTCCATATCAGGCCGAAGCAGGTTAACATTGGTGCATTTTCTCACTGCGGATCTAAAAATAGTAGGCTATCATTAACTGTCAGCCTGTTCCATGGCAGAGTGATGGACATAAAGTGTCTTTTTACGGCCTCTGAAATTCGCTCCGATATTCGGCCAAAAAAAGCATGCCAGTGTACAAACATTTTTGTCTGGCATGTACTTATTTCTTTTCATTCTTATGTGTATCTCTATATGTTTTATTTATCACATTTCATTTCATGGCACTTTATCATGTCATCTCACTGTATCACCCTCCAGGTGAGATCAGTACGCGCGTGGCTCTGGACAGGGAGCAGCAGTCCAGCTACCAGCTGGTGGTGGTGGTGCAGGACGGGGGAACTCCTCCCCGCAGCGCCACCGGCACCGCTCACATCAGTGTGTTGGATGAGAATGACCACGCCCCCAGCTTTAGCCACGCCAAGCCAGAGGCAGAGCTGCTCATACAGGTGAGAAGGAATGGTAGAGGGCAGGGATACTCAAATATCTGAACCAGTGGTCCACATTACGAAACTGGCCAGGGGTCCAGGGGGCTGGTTCATAAAATTCAACATGAATCATACTTGTTTGCCTTATGTCCACATAGTGTATGAAAAGAAAGGTGTAATGTGCATTATTTTATGGCTTCTATTGCCTTTTTCACTCTTTTGAACAATTCTGTGCCGTTAGCACATTCAACACCGCCAACTGTTTCCATATAAACAAAATAATGTATATTGTCAATACATTCAATTCAATTCAACACAAATGGCTTTTCCGTGAAATAAACTTGAGAAAATAAATATAACATAAACATAATAGTTATTCCTCTACCTGGAAATAGGTCACCCAGTTTTCTGTCTGTTTAGCTACCAAGTGGTTAAAATTGATGATACGGTAGCTACAGTACATCTATGTCATTTGCATTACAAAGACAGTCAATTATGAGTAGGAGTGGGCCCTAATCCCCACAATGACAATAGCATTCACAATAATAACTGTAAAGTATTTCAAGAAGAGTTATTGTTGTTGTGGAAAGCTAGGGGGCAATGGAATGAAATTCTGAGTCAGTGCAGTTAAAAATAATAAACAGAAATAAATCAGCCCGAACAAAAAAATCCACTTTGTGTTTTACTTTCCCCCAAACAAATAACAAAAACACCAACGCCAAAACTTCCCTTTTCGATACTCAAGAGTACTAATTAAACTCCAAAATAAGCAAGGGTATGTGTGAGTGTTATGGGGATAGGAGCAACGCTTCTCAAAGTGCGATGGGAGGACCTCCGGGGGTTCTTGAGGCAGTGCCAGGTGGTCTACAGCAAAACAAGAACATTTCTCTTTCTCTCTGTCTCCCAGCCTCACTCTCACTATTGTGTTTCTTGGCTATTTCAGATATCTGCCACTTTCAATAAATGTTGAATGGCGATCTTTGACATGAAGATGTTTTAGATTAGTTTCTTCGCAACAATAGACTGACCCAGAGTAATGGGAGAGAGTAGCGACACTCCTGTTGACTCCAATGCTACGGCTGAAAAGAGGCGGCTATTGGCTGAAAAGCACATGTTGGAACTTACATAGTTCCAAACAAAGCACTCTCGCTCATCTGCTAGCATTGACAGCAGGACTCCAGTGCAGGTGCGAAGCCGTATGCCCCTCCCCAAACTGCTATGGTCCAATCACAGCTAAGCATCACATGTGATAGACAAGCCTCTCCACCAATAGTATTCATACTGTATATGATAAAACATTGTTTAAAAAATGTCACTGCATACAACGGCCTTGTTGACAGATTTGGAAGAGATTTTGAGGGTCTATTTCCAAAAATGAGCCAGTATTTCATGTGTATTGTCCATGATATTTACATTGGAATGGATGAGCGTGCCTGGGGCAACTGGGGAGAGGGTGGGGATTACGGAAAGGTCTATTGAATTTAATTGAAATGATTGACAATACTGAAATTCCAATTTCATTTTGAAATCCCTAACGCTGAGCACAATGAAATAATAGTATTATTAATGAAACAGATGAATAAAACAATGACTGCTCTTTTTGTCCATGGAGTCGATGGAGGGGCTGGCATCCGGCTCAGTCCTAACAACCATGTCGGCCAAAGATCCGGATGAGGGAGAGAACGGCACCATCTACTACTCTTTATCAGGTCAGACTCACTTTAAATCACTATCTCACTCACTCAGTCACATACTCAGCATTCTTTAAATGCATCTACAATTGCCTTTATTCAGCAAAACAACCCACTGTATGAAGAGAACCGGTAAACGACATGTATATAAGCAGGAATAAATCCTCCCCCCCCTCCCCTCTCCTCCCCTCTCCTCCCCTCTCCTCTCCTCTCCTCCCCTCTCCTCTCCTCTCCTCTCCTCTCCTCTCCTCTCTCTCTCCTCTCCTCTCCTCTCCTCTCCTCTCCTCTCCTCTCCTCTCCTCTCCTCTCCTCTCCTCTCCTCTCCTCTCCTCTCTCCTCTCCTCTCCTCTCCAGGTCCAAGAGCAGAGCGTTTCTCTCTGAACCCTTCCACTGGGGAACTACGTACAGCGTCTCCGCTGAGATGGGCAGAGAGGGCAGAATATGCCTTTACTGTGACCGCTACTGACCACGGAACCCCCAGCCTCAGCTCCACCTGCCAGCTACGCATACAGGTATACTTTAATGAATATAAAAATAATCATACTGGATGCATCCATGCGTCCGTCTAGTTCACACTCGCACTGGGAGTACAATGCAGTTTTAATTTAATTTGCAAAGGAAGGTTCAGTAACACCACTAGGTCTAATACAGCCTACAGTATCATTTCATTTGGCTCATTCCTTCATTCCTTCCTCACATAATTTCTTGTCACACGCATACACATGCATGTGTGCGCACACACACGCACACGCACACGCACACACACACACACACACACACACACACACACACACACACACACACACACACACACACACGCGCGCGCAGACACACAGGTTTCTTGCTACTTTGAGAGTCTCCCTGCACATGAGGCAAATGGCCGCCAGGGAGGCCAACCTCACACTCAAGAAAGAACCTCCAGAAATTTGGCCTCTCCTCCTCCTTATTACCTCAGAGCCGCTGCCTCAGGGGCGGATCTAGGCATGGGAATGGGGGGGGGGGGCAATGTCCCCCTAAATACACAGTCTGTCCCCCCAAACACAATGCCATGCAAAACAACCCAAGATATTTCAAATTAAAGTGCATATATTTAAAATGATGTGAAACACTACTACTGCTACTAACTAACTACAGCTGTGTCACCACTAAACCAACAGCATTTCATCATTGAAAACAGAAAACTCTCTGAGTCAGACCTTTAGCTTTATGCATGCTGCGTGTCTGTTCTAACTTCAACAACAACTGATGTTATTATTGATGCTTTACTTGACTAATAAAAGTCCTGTAACTGAAAATGGTATGGGTGCGGCTTCATCGCCCGTGGCGCGAAGCCGTCCCCATACCATTTCCTCTTGCCCCTCCAACATGTTCTCTTGCCCCCCCAAATGGGACATGTTACATCCGCCCATGTGCTGCCTTCCCCGCCTCCAGTTCACTGCCGTCTCCAGAGCAATTTCCTCAACTGCACGAGAGGCGAATAGTATCAGTGTTGAGGGAGATGGAAAGGGGGGGGGGTGAACTGAATCGGTGCCTGTACAAACAAACGTCTCTATCGGATCCAGTGTGTGTTTCCTGCTCCAGAGGTGAGTGGGGTAACCCAAGCCCAAGGTGAGAAACACTGAACAGCAGGAGAGAAGTGGGCCTGGGCTGAGTTATCGCCCTGCTTCTTTTTTTCTCTCCACAGAGGGGTCATTCCTGCATATCAACACCGTCTATCAGGAATCCAAATATGGAAGCCAAAAAATGTCTGCACTTCCTATAAAGGTCTGCCACATGTGGCATTTAGCCAGAGTACAGTGAGTGGTAGCATAATTTGACAACAGAACTTTAACCTACAGCAATTCACACATTACTTTCCCACCCTCTTTTGCACTTGTGATTTCAGAGAGGAAAGGGATGCTTAGAGAGCCTTGCCTTGCCCTGCTCCCCCGAGCCCTTGTGCGACACTCGAGGATTGGCAGACATGAGCTTCATGTAGTTCTGGTACAGTACAATGCTTAGAACACCAAAAGCTGTTC
This sequence comes from Benthosema pterotum, assembly GCA_039105355.1. NCBI lineage: Eukaryota > Metazoa > Chordata > Actinopteri > Myctophiformes > Myctophidae > Benthosema > Benthosema pterotum. Next base: position 33,546,995 of record CM076975.1, on the reverse strand, counting down.
TCGCCTAAAATGGTTTAAGCTACAAACTGATTACATTTTTTTCCCTTTTTGCATTGTGATTTCAGAGAGGAAAGGGATGCTAATTAGAGCCTCAGATTCCTTGCCTTGCCCTGCTCCCCTGCTTGTGCGACACTGAGATTAGACAGACGGGAAACAGGCACCTCAAAAATCAAACGTTCCCAGATGAGATGTGATGAGAGCCAGCTGAAAGGAATCTCTCTGATCACACGAGCAAAACACACCGCCGTACGGTAGCGTCAGGGCAGCGGCCGCATGCGAGGGGCGCGGGGCTCACACGCACACACACGCACGCACACATGCATCCACAAACACACAGCCACACACACACACAGGCGCATGGACACACAGGCACAATGTAATGACACCAGGGGCGGATCTAACATTTCCCAATTGGGGGGGCAGGAGAAAATGGTAAGGGGGCGGCTTCATCGCACGTGTCGCTTCACGCCACGGGCGATGAAGCCGCACCCATACCATTTTCAGTTACAGCACTTTTATTAGGCAAGTAAAGCATCAAAAACTCAACGATGCTGTTGGTTTAGTGGTGACACAGCTGTTAGTTAGTTAGTAGCAGTAGTAGTGTTTCATATCATTTTAAATATAAGCACTTTCATTTGAAATATCTTGGGTTGTTTTGCATGCCATCATGTTTGGTGGGGCAGACTGGGCATTTAGGGGGGCATTGCCCCCCATGCCCATGCCTAAATCCGCCCCTGAATGACACATTTGAACACACACCCACACACACGTAAGAGCTAACATTTCCAGATAACGATTTAGAGATACCATTTCACTCGGAGCAGCTGTGGGTAAAACCAAACCAGACTCGTGAAGGGTACATACACGGCGCGCTACCGCTACCCCGCTAACATGGAGACCAAGCACCGAAACGAAATGTGATCCACGTGCGGAATACAAACACGGGAGAGACTCTTTGAGCATGATGTCAATGATGATGATGCAGCCTGGTACATTTCCATGTTTAAATAAAGAGGAATTGGGTTCCAGATTCATCTACCTTTCATCTGCAGTGTTATTACTTAGACTCCCTTCCTCACCTGTCATGGTATTCTCCCAGCCAACGGCTGCTGCTCTGCAACGTAACGCACTGCACTGCATGCTCTGCAGCGCGCTGTGTATATATACAGTACGTCATAATTGGAGAGGCTTTAGGCTGAGCTAAACACGTACAAATTATTCCAATCACTTACTTCCTCCTCTGGGTTTACCCTCTCCGTTTTGATAAGAAACCATCAAACAAATGTGATTAATACTAATCGGAAAAAAGTGACAGGGAAATGAGGGGATGGTGCACGCACGCGAGCGGACGCGTGGGTGCATGTGTAGTTGTGTACTGTGCGTGTACAAAACTGTGCATGCGTGCGTGCACATATGTGTGTGTGGATGTTATTTTTCCTCTGTGTGTCTAGTATGTGTGTCTCCTCTGTGTGTTTGGAGGGCCTGTGAATGCATACATACATGTGTGCATGGTTAATCACATGCATGCAAAAGCATAAATGTGCGTGTGAGGAATGCCTTTGCGTTTCAAGCGTGCTGCTGCTAAGGCCTGCTTGTGTTTGCTGTCTTTCCCTCGCGCTTTGATCTGCTCGGTCCGAAACAATGTACAGTCCCATGGCTGTTGTTCAAGAGTGTCAAAAGCCCCTTAAACACACACATTTGCTCCCCATCTGGTCGTTGCCATCACTGCCCCGGCAACAACGTGACCGGACCAGACCGGACCGGCTGACTGGCTAGCGTGCGGACAGCAGCGCCGTAATAGCACAGCCGGTAGAATTCTTTTTTTTTTGTTGCCAGGATATTTACAACATATTGTCATTGTCATCGATCTCTCATGTGCTCTCGCCTGGATGCCAAGACGCTACGGTTTCAACATTATTTCCTGGAAGGAATGTATACAATCTGTGTCTGTGTATATCAGGAGCGCTGCCCCGTGAGGCGTATTGTGGTAAATGACAACAGAAACAGGCAAGATCCCCAGGGTGTGTTTGGGGTTAGGTACTGTACGGTACTGAGCCGTGGGGATAGGGTTTCTGCAGGAAGCAACACAGGAACTCGGTGAGATATCGAATTATGTTACTGAATACAGTAACACACACTTATAGAGCTGCATAATATTGTTACGACATTAACACACTGGCCGAAAGGTCAACTTCCATTTTCAAGTACTTTTTTTAACGTTAATTCCACCGTACTGCCAATCTTTCTTTTTTTTTTTAGTAACCAATCATTTTGACCCATTTTCTTATAGTCACTGCCACTCTGCCCACCAATCAGAAGGATGTAGCGGCCCTGTGTCAATGATATGTTTCAAACGTTCAACCCACACTTACCAGGAACAGCAGTTTAAAGTAAGCCTGCCCCTATGGCAGGAGCCTAACTGTACAAGTACATTCCCCCTGTACCTGGCGCTAGTACAGGGGTTTTCAACCTTTTTGACACCAGGGAGCACTATTTATTCAGCATTTGAGCCACAGACCACCATTTGGTGACATTTTAGCCCCACAGACCCGAAAACTAAAGATTCTTTTTTTTTGTCCACAATTCCAGGTTGGATTTGGGAAACAAAACAGTCCAACATACAGATCAAAATGACCATTAATCTTCTACATTCTCTAGTTGTGTAGACTTGGGCTAATTCACATGATGAATATTTTAACTCTTGAGAGTGGTTTCATTTTTACGTTCTCACGAGTTACATCTGGTTAACCAACTTTGTTGGGGACCACCTGGAACCCTCTCAAGGACCACTGGTGGTCCCCGGACCACCTGTTGAAAACCCCTGCGCTAGTATGTCGTAGGGGCTTACCCCAATGCAAACCTTTGGTATGACCCGGGCCATGGGTTCGAACTGCAACCTCCCAGTCTCAGGTCGGACAGATGGACACACTAACCACACAAGGCCTCTGAGATGATTAAACAACACGTTGAATGATCTCATTCATTTACTTTCCACAGGTCATCAGCTCCTCCAAGTCCATCCCCAACCCCAACGTCCTCTCCATGACGCTGAACACAGTGGAAGGGACGGATCCGGGCTCCGTCATCGGCTCCGTCCGGCCGCACGACCAGCAGGAAAACGGCGGGTTGGACGGCCAGGTCACCTACCTGGTGGTGGGCGGGACGGACCGCGAGGGGACCTTCATGGTGGACCGGCTGAAGGGCGACGTGTACCTGGTGCGCGAGCTGGACTACGAGAAGGGCTCCAGGTACACGCTGCACATCGAGGTGTCAGACTTCTCCCGGGCGTTTCCCAGCAGCTACCGGGTGCAGCTGGACATCAACGTGCAGGACAGCAACGACCACGCCCCCGAGTTCACCGAGGACCCCGTTACCATAGTGATCCCAGAAAACACAGAGCCCGGCGCCTCCATCTACACGTTCCAGGCATCGGATCAGGTTAGATGCATCCTTCCTTGTGCTGAATTAAAGTTTTATTTGTTTAAGAGTATACAAAGAACCACCAGAAAGTACTGAAACTCTTGATTATGGTGGAAAATATAGATTTTGAGTGAGAGAAAATGTCATGGGGGGTCCCTGGATAATAAGACAAATATGTCATAAAACATTATACTTGCCCTCTGTAACTAAAATAATCAAATAAAAACACCTTAATTATTTTATTGCTTTAATAAACTGAAAATCTTTCACTCAAGTGAAAGAGTTTCACTTTTACACATTTATCCATGTGTGATCCAGCTCTTTGTAATGTACTGTATAGAATGCATAAGCTAACAAAAAAACAATGTAATACTTTCTATTTTTCACATCATCAACGTGCGACAGGATCACTTCCTATTGAGTCGAAGATTCTCTATTTATGCAAGTAATAATATGCCACAGGTGTTTTTTATCTTTACGTTTTAATTATAGAAGGCATGTATAGTGTTTTAATGCATTTATCTCTTATTGCGGCGGCTGTGGCTCAGGGGGTAGAGCAGGTAGTCCAATGATCCATGGGTCGGCAGTTCGAATCCCGGCTCCTCCTGTCTATATGTCGAAGTGTCCTTGGGCAAGACACTGAACTCTAAATTGCCTCCAATGAGTCGGTTGGTGTGAGGTTGCCACCATTCGTGTGTGAGTGTGGGAAAGTGAGGATGCTGGCGTCGACTGTTCGCTGCTGCTCTTCCCAATGTATGAATGAATGGACCATTGTAAAGCGCTTTAAAAAGCACTATAAAAATGCAATCAATTATCATTATTAGCCAGGAATCCTTTTTAAGATGCGGGTCAGCTGAGCTGAGCTCCTAAAACCCAGACCTCTCCTAACCTCTCTCCTCTCCTCCCTTCTCCACCACATCAGGACGGTAGCGGACCCAACAGTGAACTCCACTACTCCATTGAGCACCAGTGGCCTGACGCCAGCGACCTCCTGACCCTTGACCCCTCCACGGGGGTCCTGACCCTGGGTCAGAGGTTAGACCACGAGGTCACGCCCTCCCTCTACCTGGTGGTGAGGGCCACGGACCAGGCCATGGACCCCTCCCAGAGGCGCTGGGGCTCGGTGACCGCCAGGGTCTTTGTGACCGACGAGAACGACAACGCTCCAGTCTTCAGCTCGCCGTCCGCCGTCAGTGTGATGGAGGATCAGCCTATAGGGTAGGTTGTAATTTATCATCTAAGGCAGGGGTAGGCAATGATTTTTCCCAAGGGGCTAAATGAGAGACAGAAAATATTTTGGAAGGCCGGGCCAAAAGGCTGAACTAAGCTCTGTGTAATATTAATTTAATTTCTATATAAAAGTAGTAAATGGCATTGGTTAGTCACTCTGGTGAGAGTATTATCATGCAAAACTTTGCAAAAGTTTGTTGAAAACCCCTGATCTAAGGGCGTTTGCATTCAGGAACGAAATAAATAATAAATACTCTATAAAATAAAAGGGTCTGCCTGATTTTGGGTTTGTGGAACAACATGGTTTCCATTCCATCAAGTATGAATATTGTATTAGCACTTATGTACTTGGCTGTGTACGGTAGTATTGAAAAACATCTCACCTTTAGCTTTCACAGCATTAGACATAGAACACTAAAGCAGACCTTCAGGTAGCTCGTTCTCCATGGTAAAATGTGCATTTATATAGCTCCTTTATCCAAGGTGATGTACAAAGTGCAATACATTCACACATGATCCACCAATAGTGGCGGAAACCATGCAAGGCACCAACCAATACAACGGGAGCAATTTGTTCAGTCTCTTGCCCATACATTATTATACAAACTCACAATGCTTGCAGATCCAGTGATGCAGCACACACTGATCTTCAAAGTACCATACTGTATCTGAGAGAGTGCTCCTCTGCCCTTCCATCTGTTGAGTTCTAATGTTGTCCTTCCTGTCTCCGCCAACAGTTTTGTGATCCTGTATGTGATGGCACGAGATGCAGATGAAGGGGAGAACGGTCGGGTGTCATACAGGATCCAGGCGGGAAACAGTGCCGGACGCTTCAGTCTCAACCCTAACACTGGTAGGAGTAAAACCCAAATTTCTATCGAATGCACACTGACTTCATCACTATATTCACATTCCCTTTGGGTTGGCTGCAGCGCAGGATGTCCTGCCTCACATATTATACTGTACCTGCTGTGCGTTATTGTATACAACAAAATACATTTGCTACTGTCCACAAATGCGTGCTCGTGTCTGCTCTACGTACACTGACTGCAGTGGTTCGTACTTATACTAATATGGTACCAATTAGTATTTATACTAATACTGTTAGTATACTAATATTGTATAGCTATTGGCTATTTGGCTATTTGTCGTACAAAGAATTAATAGGGCTTAAGTGTTTAAAAAACAGACCTTGGAGAAGGACTATTCAGAGACATTTCAAAGACACTCACTCTGTCTTTTGGCTGCTAATGGAAGATTAGCACTGCAACAGACAGATATACTGACTTAAGTGCTTTGACAACCACTATTTAGGCCAACAAGTGTCTTAATGAATGCCTGTGTGAGCTGCAAAAGTGCAGATTATGAGCCTTAATACGCCTGCTTTATCAGTCAAGTCAAATTATTCCGTTTGAAAGTCTGTCCCATCTCTGACAGCCAAACCACTCATCCAGAGCAAACACCACATAGACGCGCTCCCATGAACATGCAGTCTGTGTAGCTGACTACTATCATTTGGCCCAGATGCAACATCCAAAAATGGTTATACTGTACACTGTTATGGATGGTGATATCATAGATTCCACATAGACGGGGATCTCACAAGAAATAATAATATAAAATTTACACCCCATCAAGCCGTTATTAGGGTGAATTCCACCACGTCATGACCCATCAGCAATTCTGCACTGATTGATTTAGCACAATCAAAGACACTTTCCCCTCGTCTCTGTGAGTGATAGATAACCATCATCCCACCCATAGAAGCCCTCTGGGCTTGAAGAACTTTCCAGAAGGCTGCAATTACCCACTGAAGTGTGCTTTCTACAGTGTCCCAACTGCTAAAACACTCATATAACCCCCATAACCCTTCTTTACTAGACAATCTCTCAATGCCTAAGAGTGATATTTCTCTTGAATAATGCTTTGGTGTTCCTTGCATTGACGGATTTGTTCATGGGAACCGAACTTTATTTGGTCTGGGGGATGTGGGGCGGCCTTTTGATATCTTATATATATGTATGTGTGTGCGTGTGCATGTGTGTGTGTGTGTGTGATCGCTGCAATTTCTCCATCATCAGAACTGGGTATATCATCGTGGGCCAGTAGTGTAGGCTCCGGCTGCGATGGGATTCAGAGCCCTGTAAGAAAGGACACTTTGTGCCAGCATTATGTGCTAGTGAAAAATGATCAAGCTCATGCACCGAGTGGTGCCATCAGAAAATCTGTGGAGGGATGGATAATCAGCATCACTGGAACATAGATTTCTTCTAGTGTCAGGAACTAGAATCTAGTGCCCTAGAATCTAATGTTACGGTCTAGTGTCAGACTAGAATCTATTGTCAGAAACCGGGTAGTGTCAGAAACCACAATCTCTGTCGGGGACTACAGTCTAGTGACAGCTATAGTCTAGTGTCAGAACTGCAGCTTCCCTCCCTCTCTACTCCAGCACTGTCAAGGGCCTGGTGAATTAACAAGGGCTGATATTCTACTTCTGGTTAGTTTCACGGTGCTACGGCGGGGGTTAGCTTATAGCGCTGCGCCGGTTGCGGCCAGCAGCTAATGATATCTGTAATGACAGATTAGCATTGTATCGGTGAGACATTAACAAACCCACTGGGCACTGTGGGAGCCAATATTAGATGTGTTATTATATCACCATTAGCAGCAGCCAAGCGCCAATTACACGTGTGCTCTATGCCAGTACCAGGTCTCCATTACTTCGCATAAACCATTCTTTATTTTCATTTACAGCTACCTCAAACAGCGATTAGACTTATACAACATTTTATTGACCCATAGAACCTACACCACAAAAAAGCCCAGCCAAAATGCACTGTATATCTTCTGGATAGAATTTGAGAAAATTATATAAACAGTATATAATATAATATATGAATATATGGAAAACTATTCATAACAAACTATTTCCGGCATTCAAAATATTGTATCAAGTACCTTTTTGTGGCCGTTTTCTGTATTATTCTGAAAGAAATAATGTTTTTAAAAGAACTTTGATTGATGGTTTTGAGTTAAACACAATGAGCCACAACTTCCATCAAAGAACGCAAAGCACACAAACAGCGAACCTCAAACAAACGTCAGCACCTCAGTGTGTGTGTGTGTGTGTGTGTGTGTGTGTGTGTGTGTGTGTGTGTGTGTGTGTGTGTGTGTGTGTGCGTGCGTGCGTGCGTGCGTGCGTATGCCTGCGTGTGCGTCAGGGGCGGATCCCCCCAGCCCCCCCCCCCAATTGGGAAATGTTATATCCGCCCCTGGTGCCTGTATGCACACGCATGCGTGCGTGAGTGCGCTCATACGCGAGTGAATGAGTGCGTGCATGCGCGCACATGCATGCATGTGCACCTTCCATGTGTGCATATGTTTGGCCTTTTGCGGCAATCATAAATTACACACTTCTCGCAGGCACAGCAGCATGCCAGCTAAAGCTAGCAGACTCTGCTGTGAATTATCATCGTATACACACGCAGACATGCAAACACATAAAACAGTAAGAAAGACACATGCACAAAAATGCACACGCAGGCATGCACGCATGCACACTCACTTGCACGTGTACTTGTGTGAATGCACGTACTTGGCGCTCTAGTTCACCTTGGCTGACCCCTCGGCTGTTGGGTGTTGACAGGGGGTGCCGAGTGTAGAAACAGATTGGATCTCGGAACCAGTCATATCCTTAATGTAATTCTCTCTCTCTCTCTCTCTCTCTCTCTCTCTCTCTCTCTCTCTCTCTCTCTCTCTCTCTCTCTCTCACTCACACACACACACACACACACACACACACACACACACACACACACACACACACACACACACACACACACGGGCGCGCAGATTTATGGACTCGTATTGTCTTACAGACCGTATAGGAAAGAAAAAGACTAACATTTAATGCAGCCTATACTTTTTTTTCAGGAAGGTTATGAGGGCAGACAGATTTGAATCGGGCAGCCGTACAGTACTTCCACTTTGTACCAAAGTATGTGAGTGTCTGCTGGACGGCTGGCTGCTGCAGCCAGTGCTTGGCCACGCAGAGCGCCGCCATGATGAATGGTTATATGTCATCGTTTCATCTCAAATCACAGTTGGATGGCCTGATAGTGAACGGCTGTGGTTGTTTGATTTACTAGCACAATATAGTCGTACAGTGGTGTGGGCGGTGGTGGTGGGAGGGGGGGCGGCCCGCTGGCCTCGTGGTACATGACATATGCTGTATAGTCTCTGGCCTGACGGCACGCCGCGTGTTCGAGTCCCTTTCATGATCGTGACGACCTTTGCTGCATATGTTTCTCCCCTTCTCTCTCTTTCTCTCTCCCTCTTTTCCGTCAAACTTTACTTGAAAAGCCACTTCACAAAAAATGGTGGAAATAGACGATCTACAAACCCACAGCATATTGAGTGCAGTGGTGGAAAAAGTTTTACTAATAATAGTACCCATACTGCAATTTAAAAATGTTTTATTACAAGTGAAAGTATGGAATTAAAATTGTACTTGAGTAAAAAGTACAAAAGTATCAGCTTCAAAATGTACTCGTATGCAGAACGTTCCATTTCAGAAGTTCAAAATGTGTATTAAATCTAACGAAAATGTCAGATCTCCAAGCTCACAAGGCTTCACGCTGCAACCCATTGTGCACTTGTAGATCTGCTATTTTCAAATGTATGAAAATAGCAGATCTACAGGGATTAAAGTTCTCAGTACTGGGTACTGATTTCAGTCCTGAGGATTTCACAGGGGTCATTTAATTAGCTCAGTGCGTATTTGCAAAAGATCATTTTCAGTCTCAAGATTTTTTTTTACTTTAATGTATGAAAATAGCAGATCTACAACCAAAGTAGCCAAAGTTTTCAAATCATTCCGTTGAAGTAAAAGCACAAATCTTGGCTCAGAGATGAAGTGGAGTAGAAGTAAATGTACTGGGAATTGGAATTACTTACGTAAGGTACAAATACCTTGAAATTGTACTTAAGTACAGTACTTAAATAAAGGTACTTTCCACCACTGAATTGAGTGTATAGTAGATCATCTCTTCTCGCCATGCAACACCATTGTAGAACGGAGGTATGAAATGAGGCTTTTATTGTGGAAACTCACATAAAGCGAAGCTGTAAGGCTTTGTTTTTACTGGACCACAAGGCACATAAATAGTGCCTCTCTCTCAGGTACACAAAATTGCATGTTCACAAGAACCGCTCCGCTCCAACGTCAACACCCGCGCGTGCACATGCACGCTTGTGCACACACAAGCGCACACACACACACACACACACACACACACACGCGCACACAAACACGCACATACACTAAACCAAAAGATTCCAAAGGAAAATGGTCATTTAAGTGGAGTGCATGCAGCACAAGGAACTAAAAAAATAAACGAAACAAAAAGAAAAACAAAGTGGAAAGTGGTCATCATCCTGTATGGTCATCATCTGTCCTTTGTTTTGTTTCAGGCTCTCTCTCCATCCTCAAAGCTCTGGACAGAGAAGAACAGGAGACGTACAACCTGACCATCGTGGGAGAGGACCACGGGACGCCCCAGCTGTCCGCCGCCCAGGTGCTGTGCGTGCAGGTCATCGACGTAAACGACGAGGCCCCGGCGTTCCCCTGGGCCCAGTTCGACACCCAGGTGATGGAGAACCAGGGTCCGGGAACCACCGTCCTGACGGTCAGCGCCACAGACCGCGACCAAGGTGGGTTCAGTGATGCTGACCATACGCTGTGTGTTGTTGTGTGGATGGTCAGCGTGGTTACGGGGCGGATCTAGGCATGGGGGCAATGCCCCTCTAAATTCCCAGACTGCCCCACCAAACATGATGGCATGCAAAAGAAGCTATTTCAAATTAAAGAGCTTATATTTAAAATGATTTGAAACACTACTACTACTGCTGCTGCTACGAACTAACTACAATCATCTCACCACTAAACCAACAGCATTTCATCATTGAAAACAGAAAACTCTCTGAGTCAGACCTTTAGCTTTATGCATGCTGTGTGCCTGTTGCAACTTCAACAACAACTGATATTATTAATGCTTAATTGCCAAATAAAAGTCCTGTAACCGAAAATGGTATGGGTGCGGCTTCATCATGAAGCTGCCCCATGCCATTCCATGCCCCCCCCCAATTGGAAAATGTTTTATCCGCCCCTGGCATGGTTACGGAGCTGTGGCCTGCAGTAGGATGTTTGGATGGAAATGGGGATTATTCTCAGTGTCCTCAGCTACCATCAGAAACGGTATATCCGTGGACCGCTTAGATATTTGCTTTCATACGCAGAAAAAAAAGCATGTTTTTGGTAAATAGCACTTAAAAGCGGGGGGGTTCTCGTCTTGTGTTTTTGAAAGAAACAAAAGAAAAATGAAGCGCTTCGCTGAGTTCCCAGATTTCTTTTTTCTTTTTTTCCACAGAGTTGCAGCCAAACATACCAATGCAAATAAAAGAAAGGTTCCACTTTGGGAGCCTGCGCAGGCACACATTTGGATGGGCCTTTGTGTGTGTTGGCCCGCAAGAATAAATTAATATCATTACAGGTTTAGATCAAGTTTATGTACCGAACTTTAGAAGAACAAGAGAGGCTCCAAAGATCCAGTCCAGGAAGAATTAGCAAAGCAAACAGGTGCAGTTGCTAGCACCTCGCCTTGACATCCAACATGTAGCTTATGAACTGGTGCCAGAGTGACATTAAAGAGAGCCGTAGCAATGTAAACAGTGGAGGGAGAAAGGGAAGCTAATGGAGGAAGGAACTAAATCCCTTTGCAACAAACCTACTATACTAAGGGCCTTTTCACAGCGACAGTAGTATTTATTTTATTAATCAAACTCAGTTCTTTTAATGTGAAATAATAGTCACAGTATATAATGTACATACAGTATATCAAAATGGTTGATTTTCAATGTTGCGATTGCAACCAATGGAAGTACAGGCTGTTCCACCAGTTACCAAACATTTGACAAATCAAATCAAGCTAGAAAGACAGTGTTTTTATAACTTGCTGTGACGTAGTAGACATGATTTACTTAACTAATATTACACCAGAGGGTGTGGTTTAATGTGATTTGATGCACGCCTGCGGTGCCATAGGAACTTGCCCGGATTATACCACATATACCCTTAAAACTATGACAATCGCGGAAAAATAATATCTTTTTCAATGACAGATGCAGTCACCACAACCACAAATGTCCCAAGAAACTAGCTGGCTGCACTCTGAGAGAAAAACACAGCTGCAATCTTTGTTTTCATTAGCCGGTGAACAGTGCTGGTTTGAGCATGCATGTGACGGGATTAGTTCCTCAAATCAACCCTTGGGCAAGACGCTTAAAGGGGAATTCCACCCAATTCCAAATGAACCCTAACAGGTCCTTTTGGTGCCATCTCAGAAAAAAAGGTCCTAAAAAGCTACGAAAAATCATTCATCACTTCAAATCATTTCTAGGAAACTAGGAAACACAGAATGAGGGAACTTTTTTATCATGTCCACACAACATCTCTAAGGTATATTAATGACATAGTAAAATGTTGAAAATGGGTGGAATTCCCCTTTAACCCCAAATTGTTGCCGATGTGCTGGTTGTGCCTTGCATGTGTGTGAATGTAATGTGAATGTAATGCACTATGTCAAGAGCCTTGGATATATAAAGCATTTGACAATGAATTTACCATCTCTGTACTGTATGTTGATCTGCGGTGTCCAGGCTCTAATGGTCATGTGACGTATGGAGGGGTGACAGAGGAAGGTTTCGTCATCAACCCTGTGACAGGAGTCATCACCACCACCAGAGAACTGGACAAAGAGCATCATGACCACTACACTCTCACTGGTAATGTTGATTATTATATGCTCTTTGTTTCCTCATGTGTCCACTTTCATATTCATTATCACATTTAGTTCATATCAATCAGAACTGTAATGATTCACTTTGAATTCGAATCACAACATTAGTTTCACAATACAAGTTTTCCTTTAAACCCCTGTTCTTAGTCAAGTAGTAAGTTCTAAGTAAGTAAGTTGTACTTTATTTATGTGAAACAACTGCAAACAAGCTCATTCTTTATCAACCCATTTAGGCCTGACCTAACGTTTCTGAAAAACTTAATTCTGGAATACTGTACATACTGTACAGAATCCAAAAATGGATTCCGCCCTGAAAGGGTTAAATCATTTGAAATCATCACCTGTTTTTAAATAAAACAGAATATCTTGTCACTTGATAAAGTGTAAATTCAATTCAATTCATTTGAGTGGGAGTCCATAGGTCAGAAGAACATATGAAATGTAAAACACAGAAACAAACTAGGGAGTCTAACTCTATGTCTGTACATAAAGGCTAGAACTCCCAGGGTTCCACAGCTTTATATTTATATATAAATCAAGGACAATGTAGAGGTGTGCATAGTTTATCTGCGTCTTGTGGCTCGGTGCCCTGTTGACCTCAGTGTCCTTGACATTTGACTGAATTACAGCACGTGTCAGATATTGAGTTAGAGATGTAATATATGAGGTTCTATGGCCTCGTATTGAGATTTGAATACAGCGTCTCGTGTCACCAAAAACGGTCTGACTTTGATAGATAGACCTCCGTTGATCCCAGGGAAAATCCTGTCATCGTAGCAGCAAACATACACACACATACGGACAGACATACAGACAGCTGAGCTAATTATATACAGTACTATGTTTGTGTAACACTAAAACCGCAGACGGACGGCGATATTATAGCTCAGCTTGTTTCACAGCAGCTCTATACAGTGGTGGACTGGGAGCGAAAATCGGCCCGGACATTTTTAGCGTGATTTGGCCTAGACCGGCCCCACCACAACCAGCGTGTAATGGACCTATTCTACCTGGTATAGTTGGTTAACCAGATGTAACTCTTTGAGAGCGTAAACATGAAACCAAATGGACCCTTGCGGGTCCATTTGGTTTCTTGTTAACACTCTCAAGAGTTAAAATATTCATCTAAATTAGCCCAAGTCTAATTAGAAAATGTAGAAGAAGTCATTTTTGTCTGTATGTTTGACTGTTCTGTTTCCCAAATCCAGCCTGGAATTGTGGACCAAAAAGCAGAATAAATCTTTAGTTTCGGGGGTCTGCTGGGGCTAAAATGTCATCAAATGGTGGTCCTCTGTCGCTCAAAAAAAACAAAAAAAAACTGAATGAATAATGGGCCCTGGGAACAAAAAGGTTGAAAACAAGTGCTTTTAATTGACCCTATGGGTCATGGCCCACTGGGAGACCTCCCTGTACGCCCAATGGTCAATCCGACCCTGGCTCTATACTGTAGCGTTGATGGAGATGGAAAGAGGAGTAGGCCTACATGAGCTAGTATTTATACATGCACACATAAAATACCCCCCCACACACACACACACGAATGAACTCCCTGTGTTTTTCCAGTCTATGCCAGAGACGGAGGGCTGCCTCCTAACTTTGCCAAGGCGGTGGTCCGCGTGGAGGTGCAGGATGTGAATGACAACGCTCCGGTGTTTGCCAAGCCCTGGTACAGACTGGAGGTGCCGGAGAACATCGAGCCTGTAGAGCTGTGCTTTCTCAAAGCCACGGACCCTGACTCTGGACCCAACGGAGAACTGGAGTACAGGATCACTGGTGTGTGTGCGTGCGCGTGTGTGCGCGTGTGTGCGTGTGTGTGTGTGTGTGTGTGTGTGTGTGTGTGTGTGTGTGTGTGTGTGTGTGTGTGTGTGTGTGTGTGTGTGTGTGTGTGTGTGTGTGTGTGTGTGTGTGTGGACTAATTCACATAATGGATATTTTAACTCTTGAGAGTGTAAAAATGAAACCAAATGGACCCGCCAGGGTCCATTTGGTTTCATTTTTACGTTCTCAAGAGTTACATCTGGTTAAAAAACTTAGCTGGGGACGTGTGTGTGTGTGTGTGTGTGTGTGTGTGTGTGTGTGTGTGTGTGTGTGTGTGTGTGTGTGTGTGTGTGTGTGTGTGTGCGTGTGCGTGCGTGTGTGTGTGCACGTGCGCGCGTTAGGGGTGTAACAATATAGTAACTGTATATGTATTATCGTCTTTAATTTTAAAAAGAAGAAAAACACATTATGGGCTCCATTTCCGTTACATGCTAAACCCCTTATCCCAAATCCCTTATTTTGTTTTTACTATTTTGAAAAAAAAAATTGAATATTTCAACATGTCAATCAATTAACATGTGAACTTGTAGACTGGCCATACTGGAACTACTGAAAAATGTTATTTTTTTTAATAGTTTAAAAAGGCAAACAAGTTAAGGGATAAGGGGTTTAGCGGTGACGAAAATGGAGCCCTATGTGTAATAATGTATAACAGAATGATACATTTTCCCTTAAAAATCCTGCAGTATCCACAGTATCGGTCGCAGTTCGCGACCAATTGTATATTGCGGCCGATTGTATTTGTATGTATAATCTAATCTTACGCGACCTGCTGCCCCGTTTACAATGGATTTGCAAACCTGCCTCGTTTGCAATCCATCGCCAGGGTTTCCGACCTATAAGCATCGCCCGCGATCGCTACCATCGTTCGCAACCATTTTAAAGCATCGGTCGATGACCGATTTACCATTTTGGCGACTCAGCTAATCATAAATTGAGAGTGATTGATTTGATTATTTGTGCACGTGGGTGTGCAACTGTGCATGTATTTGCATTGTACTGCACACCATGTGTAGTACAGCACATATGTGTGAGTGATTATTGCACAAGTGATAAGCACTCCCCTAACAGTAGTAACGATTAAAGTTCCATAAAATTAGGGTGTTTATGGACAGACGATGTTACGCTGACACTGAACAGGAACCATAGGCTCTACTTGCAGACTGACATATCGCTGTTGACTGCGTTGCGTATGCTCCTGTAGCCATCCCATATGGACCATCAAACATGCACACTGCTGCTGGTCCAGACAGCATTCAGACTCTGCTCTGTCTTATTTCACAAGTAGTACAGCTCATTTCACTCAGGGGGCTGACAAGCTTTGTGTGTGTGTGTGTGTGTGTGTGTGTGTGTGTGTGTGTGTGTGTGTGTGTGTGTGTGTGTGTGTGTGTGTGTGTGTGTGCGTGCGTGTGCGTGAGTGTGAGTGTGTGTGTGTGTGTGTGTGCTTGTGCGTGTCTGTGCGTGTCTGCGTGCGTGTCTGCGTGCGTGTGTGCGTGCGTGTGTGCGTGTGTGTGTGTGTGTGACTGAGATGATGTGAAATGTGAATAGATCTTTTGTGCCAAATGAACATGTCAAGGTTATGCTGCACTATAATGAAATGATCTGGATCCATTAGATGGTTGTAGTGAAAAACAGCCTTTTCTCCTCCATCACTCTTTCTCTCTCTCCCATTTTTCTCTCTATCCCGGCCCCTTTTTATTCTCTCTATAATTTCTTGATATATTCCCTTTTCTATATCTCCCCCTTTTCCCTTTTCCCTCTCTTTCACCTCCCACCCCCAATAATGCGCTTTTTCTCTGTCCTTTTCACCTTCACCTCACCTTTGTTTCTCAACCATCTCTACCAGGGCTGGATCTAGGCATGGGGGGCATTGCCCCTCCTAAATGCCCAGACTGCCTCACCAAACATGATGCCATGCAAAACAACCCAAGATATTTCAAATTAAAGAGCTTATATTTAAAATGATTTGAAACACTACTACTGCTACTAACTCACTACAGCTGTGTCACCACTAAACCAACAGCATTTCATCATTGAAAACAGAAAACTCTCTGAGTCAGACCTTTAGCTTTATGCATGCTGTGTCTGTTGCAACTTCAACAACAACTCGTGTTATTATTAGGGGTGTTGAATGATTAAAATTTTTAATCAAATTAATCACACCTTCAAAATTAATTTAATCATGATTAATCACCATTCGGACTATTTCGGACAATATGCCATGTTTTCCTATGTATTGTTGCGGAAATGGAAAGACAGCAGGGCTATTCAACTAAATTGTTCAGGAGTCCGCATTGCCAAAAACCCAAGGGGCCCGGGGGCCAGACTGCCACAGAGACTACTCTCCACCATGACATGTGTACACACACAGACACATTTTTTAAAGTATTTCACTTTTAAAATGCTCCATTTATAAGAAAAGTGCAATGTGCATCTGGTCTTTCTAACATGCATCATATTTGAACCAAATCAAAATACACGTTTATAGTGCAGCTTATGAAAAAGTTGTTCATATCTGCACAACAGCAGCAAATCACAACATCTAAGGCACACTTATTGTGCTCTCTCTTTAATTCTCAAAAGGCTTGCAACAGGGGACAGGACTAGCCTACACACAGGCAACTAATGACAGTGATGGCACATCTTTGACTGGCCAGTGGCCTTACAATAGGGCCCACCATGTTCATTTCATCAAGACAGACAAGTACAAATATTCAGTAATGCAAAGGTAAACAGGGAACAGGGAGGTAAACAGGGAAAGAAATAAATAGGCTCTACCTCCTGCAGCCAGCATGCACTCGACTCTTCATCATCTCTTGGTGTTTTTTTTTTTTTTTTCTTGACAATAATCCATGCAACAGTGGCGTCCTTTACCATCGGATTATTTTGCGACAGCATTGACTTGGTTACAGAGCAAATACGTCTGCCTGCGCTCCCTATGGAGTTTCAATTTAGCCATTATTTTTCGGTCCACTCGTTATTAAACTGGCGATTTTCTGAATCAACTTTTCTTCTCAGTTTCGATGGCGACGCGGCTAAACAAACACATCATTCATTCATTCATTCATTCATTCACACCACAATAGTTGGGAGTGATCCGAAAGAGCTCCGTGTTTGGTTTGTTTACATACATCTCACTTCACGTGGAGGAAGTAGACCTCCTCTGGAAGGGAAGTGGAAGGGACCATAGAGACTAGTGACAGACTAGCGACATTGAGGGGTCACAGAACAGAGCGTGCGCTGCTATTCAGTTAGCTGTACTCATGCTCAGTGGAAATGAAGAGCAGCCGCCATTAGACCATTCCATGGAAGTGAACGGAGATGTCAGGCCACCAGTTTAGTAGCCCTGATATACTCCAATGCATTCCGCAACTTTGTCCCTATTTGTTGTCCCCCTTTAATAGAGTCGCCAGCGAGTGGAATCACATCCGAGACAGAGCATGCGCACGCACGAGCGTGCGCGCGCGTGCGCACGCGCGTGCATGTGCGTTAATTGCGTTAAATATTTTGACGCAAAGAACGTAGATATTTAATCAACGCCGTTAACGCGTTAAAAATCAACACCCCTGGTTATTATCGATGCTTACTTGCCTAATATATGTCCTGTACAAGATATAAATCTTGTGGGGCACAGAACTAAAGAATTTAAATGAAAATGGTATGGGGGCGGCGATGAAGCCACCCTCATACCATTTTCGCTTGCACCCCCAATTGGGAAATGCTACATCCAGGCCTGATCTCTCCCCTCCTTCTCCCTCTCCCATCTCTCCCCCTCTCCTAGCCGGAGACCCCGACGGTGACTTCCGTCTGGACTCCAGCCGGGGGTCCCTGTCCTCCTCGCGGGCGTTGGACCGTGAGAGGAAGGGCGTGTACACCCTGGAGGTGGTGGCGTCGGACGGAGGCAGCCCCGCCCTCAGCACCACGGTGACGGTGGAGGTGCACGTGTTGGACGTGAACGACAACAGCCCCGTGTTCGGCAGCGGCAGCTACTCCGTGGAGGTGTCGGAGGACGCCGCCGAGGGCTCTCAGGTCCTGCAGGTCAGGACTGGGATGGGAATTGCATTGTTTCTTTTTTTTTTACTTGTTATAACCAGATTGTTTATGCCAGTGGCCACTTGTGGGGGTTTTAATACCAAAACACTTTACACCAAGTGATTTCAGTAGCTACTTCATCTTTGGTTAAAGTTGGTCCAGTCCCACCGTGTCCCGTGGTTGTGCCCCTCTTCTTACCCGTTTTTTGCCATTTTGTGGTTGGACAAAAATTGTTCCTCTCCATCCACTACCATTGAAGTAACATGTTAGTCAGTTGCTTCGTACTGATATTCTCTTGCTATCAATTTCCATTTTAAACAGGTAACGGTCATGCCATGTTTTGCAGCTTGAAACCTTTATCCACTAAATCTATATATACCATACAATTCATGATAAGTGCCTGAACCATTGGCAACCATTAAACCAGTGGATCCGGTATCGCTTCCATCCAGACCGTTTTTCAGACGCACAAGCTTCATAGCAAAACAAAGAAGGACTGTAAGGACTTTTATCGGCGATCCTATTGGCTGTGTTTGACCGTACCCTGTTCTGATCGAATTTATGTACAACTGTACAGTACCTGTACTGATTACTTTCTGCCAATAAACTACCCAATCAATCAGTCACTCAAAACGAACAACCATGAAACAAAGGGAGGTCATATACTTCCACGACTAATGGTGGGGCCGCCATGGGTCGTCAAAAATGAACGCTTTGATTAGATTTTTATTGCTTTTGATTTTGGTCAGAAATTATGAAGCCTCAAAGATTTCTGTCTCCATTGGCTAGACTGGGGGCCAGAGGACTTTGGATGACGGACCTGCTGTAAATCGACCGCTGTCGCACAAACCCATACAGTAGTCTTGGCAGCACGGTTTTTCGATTAATTAATCTCTGTTCATTTGGCATTAGTCTCTGACTAATCTCCGCTATGGGACAACTAGGGGACTTTTTATGAGGACACAGATCTCCGTTCTGGCAGCCGGAGTCTCCCAGAGTCTCCCAGGGCTTTATTATTGTGAGTGATGGACATAAACGTTCTTCCCCCCCAGAAAGAAAACCGCTCGGGTTCACATGGTTATGTTTTGTGACAACTTTCACCACAGCCCTTCAATAATAATTTATGAGAGTCCTTGTGTTTTTCTTGTGCCGTAGGTGACGGCCACAGACGCTGACGACGAGCTGAACGGCAGAGTCCTGTACTTCCTCAGTCAGGAGGCGCGCGGAGCGTTCTCTGTGAATGAGAACACTGGACACATCACCACATCAGCTCCTCTGGACCGGGAGAAGAGATCCTCCTACAGCTTCCAGGTCATCGCTGTGGACCTTTCTCCTGCCGCTCCCAGGAACTCCTCTGCTCAGGTAGAACACAACAACTGGCACACATCATCATGGCTCCATCAGAGTTGGTTTAGTTTCTTTTAAGGCACTGAACTTGTACAGTGGGCAAGTGGACGTTATACTGCACTGCATTTCTCATACTGTGCTCCCGATCTCAATAAGTATACAGTAGTACACCAATACTGTAAGTACAAATAGTGCAATTCAAATCTCGTGATAATACGATATTGAAAATATGCTTCATAAAAGTACAAAAGTATCGGCATAAAATTGTACTTACAGTACTAAAAAGTAAAAATACTAATAATTATTGCAGAATATCCAATTTCTCAAGTTCAAAATGTGTGCAAAATCTATTGAACATAGCAGATCTATGGGGGATCTGCAATTTTCAATTTGCTGAAATATACATATGTACATAATGTACATAGTCAAAATTAAAATCGACAAAGTAACTATGATAACTAAAATTGTAGTGATATAAAAGTACACATTTTTGGGATGTAGTGGAATAGAAGTGAAAGTAGTGGAAATGATGTGTGCCAATGCTTATTATGTGCTGCTCCAATTATGTATTGACTCCCTCTTTTGCATCCACCTCCACCTCCGTCCCCCCCTCCCCCAGGTGACGGTCAGCATCCTGGACGTCAACGACAACGCCCCGTTCTTCCTGCAGGACCCCCTGGTCATGGAGGTGTCCAGCAGCAGGGCCCAGCAGAGGGTCCTGGCCACCATGAAGGCCGAGGACAAGGACTTCGGCGCCAACGGCTCCGTCTTCTACCGCTTCGCGGCGCCGGTGCGGGGCTTCAGCATCAACTCTCTGACGGGGGAGATCCGCGCCACCGAGGCCCTGGCGGGGCTGACCCAGGCCCAGAGGACCCTCGTCGTGGAGGCCATGGACCAGGGCAGCCCGGCGCAGTCCTCCCAGGGGGTGGTGGTTATTTATGTCCGGGAGGTGGAGTACAGTGGCATCCGCTTCTCCAGGAACGCCAGGGACGTCAGCATACAGGAAAACGCTGCCAAAGGTTAGACTCCTGTTATTCTGTCGGGGTTTCCCCCTGTTTACTGTATGACGATGGCTGAGTGAATGAATGTCCCTCAGCAATTGATGAAGGACAGTAAGGATTCCGGCTACGTGTGTCAGAGAGCGCCGTCCTGATAAGAAGTCCCTTAGGTGGTGGCCCAGAGCAGAGATTAATCAAAAGAGAGATTAATTACTCAAAAACGGAGCTCCCGAGACTACTGTATGCCTGATATCGTCTGGTTGTGCAACAGTGATCCAATTTACAGCAGACCCGTCATCCAACGTCGTCCAGGCCCAGTCTAGCAGATGGATAAAATCTACAGATCTAAATCAAAAACTACAAAATTCTAAGCAAATCACTCGTTTTTCACAGTGGTAGGAAGTATATGACCTCCCGCTCGTTGATCGCGATTGTCCGTTGTTTGTTTTGAATGCTCTATAGCCGCATACGTTATGAAGCCCGGTAACGTTATGTGCATCTGAAATTCGGTCAGAACGGAAACTATCCCATAATTGCTGAATTATTGGTCACCTGGGGGTACTGGGGCGCTCATCATGTTAATTGCACATATGATCCTGTCTATTGTCTATCACCTTACTGACTTGTCTTATTTCACCTTCCTTACGTTACCTTAACCTCGCCTCACTTAACTGTCTGTGTCTTTCTGCCTACCATATATCTCCACCTATTTCCCTGAATGCAGGTACAGCAGTAGCCCAGGCTCAGGCCCAGCACCCAGACGGCACACGGAAAGGCATCAGCTACAGCCTCTTCAGTGGTAACAAGAGGCACGTCTTCAGCATCAGTTCCTCCACAGGTGAGACCAGGCATCACTTTGTAAATAATACACTTATCTGCTTTCTCAGATAGCATTACGCTTGAATTATACTTGGTAGCATTCAGTGTAAAAATACCTCATAATAATAAATGTGGCAAAATATAAATATGTCAATGACATTTTGAAGATTTAGAACACTTTCCTGGTGGTCTTTATGTGTGTAAGATACTTCTGTGTAGATATTTCAGGTTGTAGCATTGAGCCCGGTGTCTCTGATGTCATAGACACTACTTCCCGGTCTACAATTCGTTGGTGCACTGCACCTCCTTCGATCCGTGGATATGGGGAGGGGCTGAGACAACATGTAGTCCATCAGAGAAATCTAAAATACCACACATTACATTATATTATTAAATGCCATTAATATATATATATTGTTAACACATAGACCACGATCGCGTGTGCATTCTTTTCTGCCCTATGCCACGGCTCAAGCCAGTGGATTTGGTAAAAAAAAAAAAAAAAAATATTTTGAAGCGCCAGATCAGAGCAAAAAGTTTCAGGTCAAAAGTCAAGAAGTGACGTCCAGCCCTAGTTGATCTACCCATGCGCCCATGACATTCAGGGGCAGAACCTCAGGAGAGGCTTTTGAATGCAATGGATTGAATGGGTGTGAATGGGACAAATCGCGGCAATTCTGTCCGAAATGGAAGTCAACAACTGGATCTTTATCATACGATGCGCTCAGACTAATAGTTGGATTAAAGAATGAAATCTACATTTCGTCGTTTTCTGTGCCTTCATCGTTATGGGCGGACGGGACCGCGGACGGGACCGCGCACGACGCGCACGACGACCACAAAGTTTTTTGCAAAAGCTGTGAAATGTCCCTTTGAACATCCAGGTGTTTGTGTCTTATTCTTCCAGGTGAGATCCAGGTGCAGAGCTCCAAGGGTCTGGACTTTGAGGACACTCCCAGACTACGGCTGGTGGTGAAGGCTGAGACGGTGACCTCCACCTCCTTCATGGCCGTCAACCTCATTCTGCAGGACGTCAACGACAACCTGCCGCGCTTCCATCTACAGAACTACGTGGCCTACATGAGAGAGGCGCAGGGATATGAAACGCCCATCATACAGGTATTCATTACTTGACCGTTTACAAACGTTCAGGTATGGATGGAGAGTATTGAACTCAAGTAGAACTCAAGTTGAACTCAAGTTGAACTCGGTAGAAGTTTCCAAAAATAGTTACTGTAGATATCCACTCTACGAGAGGGAGCATGTTACTGTGGATCCGAAACCGGTCTTCTACCTTCACCAGGGTAGAATCCATGGTAACCTGTGACCTCGAGTGGCTTATTGCTTTTCTACAACTGTTTATGACAGCATGAAGAATCTGGGAGTAACAATTAAAATATTTCCCAATAGCATAATGTTGTCTGTAAGTTACCCAGCTAAAGAAAGTAGTTCCCAGCTACAAGAAAGTAGAACCTGCTGTAGCACACCTGCGACAAGATTCCATAACAACAATAACAAAGCTGGTTCCGAGTGGTGGAGTGACACTGCTAAATGTGACTGTCAGCAGTGGGTTACCAGCGGGTTTTATACCAGTCACGTGGCAGTAAAGAGCCAATCAGAATCAAGTATCGGGACTAGCAGTTTTAGACACATCTTTCCAGTGAAGCACATTCATTCCTGTCTCTCTCCCTCATCTTGAACCCAGGTGGTGGCTGAGGACGTAGACCAGGGCCAGAACGGTCAGGTGACCTACTCCATCCAATCGTCTGACATGAGCGGCTTGTTCAAGATCGACCCGGTGACAGGAAGCATCACCACGGCAGCCATCATGGACCGGGAGATCTGGCCCCAGACCAAGTAAGTGAGAACAGATCTGCGGGTGTTTGCACAAACAAAAACCCCACAAATAGTTCTGCTGTTGTTTTGCTTTTGAACCTGAAGAGTTAAGAATCGGTTTCATTGCTCTGTGGATATACAAAGCCTGCTGCAAGGAACAAATTGTTGTCAAAGGAAAAAGAAAATTTTGTATATTTTTTGCCCTGCGTGTAAACACATAGAGGGGAAGAAATAGCACACGCATCGTAAATCCGCCTGGCTGAGCTATTTGGTGTTTAGATAGCTGGTGAGGAGGTCTGATAGGATGCACTGGACGGACCCGCACCACTGCAGACGCATATCTGCATGCCAGATGGAACCATCTGCCAAGGACTCGCAATTTTAGACCATTTAAATCAAGCGCTGTTTCCCCGTGACATTTTCATACTGTTCGGTGTGTTGCTTTCGCAACAATGTATCTGTCGTCGTTACCCTCTAACGGCATACATCAACGTGTAAATCAAAAAAAGGGGGTTCCGAGGGCCGGGCCGTGATTTAATGCTTTTGAATTCCCAGAGTGCCGCCCGTCATTCAACATGACATGACGGATGACGTGTTCTCCTTTGATAACTTTTCAGAAGAGAGAGGAGTGATATATAGCTCTTCCCTATTCCTCCTCTTCTACTTTATATACTGTATTATATATATATATCCCTTTGAAAAATGCTCCCTTTTGAACTGACGTAATTGTGGGGAGGCAATAAGAGAAGAAATTTTCTCAGAAAACAATCTTTTATATTTGTTTTTCTGTGCCCCACAGGCTTGTAGTCACGGCAACCGACAGAGGAAGTCCCCGATTGGCTGGTTCAGCCACGTTGACGGTGATCTTCGTCGACCAAAATGACAACAGCCCCACCATCCCCCTGCCCCGAGAAGTACACATCCCAGAGAGTAAGTGTACAATATACACATGATCACATCATTTGTTTTGTCTTATTAACACTACAGACTCTACATGTCAAAGTGTCCATGGCCAAGACACTGAACCCCCAATTGCTGCCGATGTGCTGCTGGTTGTGTCTTGCATGGCTTCTTCCGCCATCGGTGTATGAATGTGTGCGTCAATGGGTAGATGTAATGCACTATGTGCATTACTATGTACAGTAAATGCCACATTTACCATTTATGTGCATTTATCAGGAAATATTATTGTAATGCCATTTATTTGCTGGACTTCCCAAAAAGACTGTTACAGCTCAATTACAGCTCGATTTGTAAAGCTGAACAGATCACTGTAGTCTAAATGCTGTAGTCCTTTATGCTGTAGCCGGAATACATCTCTGACCTGCTCACTATGCTGTATTGCATAGTATAGTCAATATGGTACTGACTAAATGTTATTACCATACAGGAAACTTGATGTGTTACTGTTCATCTATCATCTATTTTTTACAGGCCATTGATTAGTTAGTAGCATGAGTAGTAGCCTGAATGAGGACAGCTTTTAAATAAAAGACAAATAATATACAAGTATCCTATTCCAAGTCTGCAAAGCAGTGTCTAGTGTCTACCAGTGTCAACAAAAACGTTATTTTGTCAGAATCATGCCAAAAAGTGAAGCCGGGCCACATGTAACTAATGATATTGTATTGTTTCCCTCTTTCTCTCAGACACACTGATCGGTACAGAGATCACCCTGGTGACTGGTAACGATGTGGACTCCAGCCCGGCTCTGTCCTACACGCTGCAACTGGACCCGTCCTCCCTGGGCAAGTTTGGCATCCATCGCTACAGCGGAGGAGTGTCCCTCACTGCCCCGCTGGACTTCGAAGAGAAGACCTGGTACACTGTGACGGTCAGAGCCACCGACTCCCAGCATCACACTGAGGCTAACATCACTATAGTGGTGGAAGACGTCAACGACAACACGCCTGCATTCACACAAGACCTCTATCAGGTACCAGGCTGTGACTGTGATTTCTTTTATTCTTTTATTTTATTTACTAACTAAGCCATCGACACTTTTGACGGACCACCATGTGAGGACAGCCCCACAGACCCCAAAAGTAAAGATTTCTTTTGCTTTTGTGCACAATTCCAGGCTGGATTTCAGAAACACATTCTCTAGTTGTGTAGCCTTGGCTAATTCGGATTGTGAATATT
This sequence comes from Benthosema pterotum, assembly GCA_039105355.1. NCBI lineage: Eukaryota > Metazoa > Chordata > Actinopteri > Myctophiformes > Myctophidae > Benthosema > Benthosema pterotum. The sequence continues at coordinate 33,521,497 of CM076975.1, read as the reverse complement.
TTAACTCTTGAGAGTGTAAGAATGAAACCAAATGGACCTGCAAGGGTCCATTTGGTTTCATTTTTACGCTCTCAAAGAGTTACATCTGGTTAACCAACTTTCCATCATTTAGCCTGGGGAGCACCTGGAATCCTCTCAGGGACCACTGGTGGTCCCCGGACCACCTGTTGAAAACCCCTGCTGTATAATAGCATTGAGTCACTGCACCTTTAATGTTATCGTCGATCCAGAGTGCCGCATTTGTTTTGGATTTTCCTTTAGCCAAAATACATTGTAGAAAAGGAAAACTGTTGTTGAGGCATTTCTACTGCGTTTTGGGGTTTGCCGGTAATCCAGTTCAGATGGCAGTAGCAACCATGTTTAGTTTAGTGTTTAGTGGCTCAATAGGAACTGACTATGACCGTGTGTGTAAAATATGGACGTTTCTAAGATGATGATGATCCGATCCTATTGAGGTATTTGTATCGTAATTGAGCTGTCATTCTAACTAGAGGATTTCTAGGGCCCATGTAAATGCAGCGTTTATTCAAACGTTCAGAACTGTCTATTCTAATCCTGTACTCCTATCCGTTTGGTCCTAGTGCTGACAAAGGCAGGAAGCTCCTTTCTCTTCCCTCTAAATCAAAGCATAACATCCTTTCATTTTAATGACATGATGGTTAAACATTTTCAAACTGAAGTGTATTTTTAGTATGAAACAATTCATGCAAGAGATTTCATGTGATTTCACTGTTGCGGTTTTGCTCAAGCCGTTATTGCGCACATCCAGCATCTCCATTGTCTGAGTGTAAGGTGGCCATTAGAAAAACTGATAATCATAAAGACTACATCTACATGTATGATATTCATCCGGGAACTGGAAAGCAAGCAGCACATCATTGGTGTTTACGACTTATGAAAAATGGACTCATTTTTATTCATGATAAGCAGAGGTGTATTTGTCCTTCGTTAAAGCACAAATGCTGATGTTTGCATCCCATAGCACCTGCAGGATGGTGAAACACAGTGAATGCCCGCCTGCAAGCTTACATACATATATACATACATAGTAGACCCTGAGCTTTCACGGGTCTTCACACCTTGTTAAATTTGATAGTCAGAGTGATTTAGCCCTGAAGGCAGATATTTCCCAGGGGACTGCTTCATGTCCACACGTACAGCCATGCTTGCACACACAGTACAGTACACATTCTGGCGCAGGCAGTAGACACACATTCATCATACCTGCTTGCTTGCTTTGCAAACACACATGCACAAAGTGTGTGCATGGGCGGATTGTGCGCACGCACACACACACTCACACTCAGTGGGGTTGATGATAGTTAACTGGCTAATCTCAAGAATGTGTCTCAGCTGGGGGAAAAGGCTGCAGAGATGAACTCGTAATATTTACTACTGTGTCTCAGGAAATGACCTCAGTGTTAGCACAGGCTCAAGAAAAACAGGAACTAGGATATAAAATCTAATTTTCCGAGTTTCCCTCCAACCTCACCGCTACGCTGACGGAACTGGAAATTTGATTATTGATGGGTTCCGTTAAGACTTGTTTTTCCTAGCCTTTTTTTTTCTGGTGACGCTTTAAGTGTTTTTCTTTCAATTTTCCCTTTTTCCATTGGTTCTCTCAGGTAACTCTGCCCGAGCACACGCCACCAGGCAGCCCCGTTGTCACGGTAACGGCAACCGACAGGGACTCTGGAGAGAACGGGAAGATCACCTACAGGCTGATGTCATCCACCCAGGAGGGCTTCTATATTGACCCCAGTAATGGTAGGTCTCCACAAGCATGGTTTGATTTAAGTTCAGTACTCCAACAGTACCGGCATACCGACAGTATGAGAGCACCCTCCTGGCGGCTCCAGCACATCATTCACACTGATCTGAACTGCGTTCAAATAGCGCTCAAAAGAAATTAACCTGGAGTCTGACCTCCAGTGATTTTCTTTTCCCGAATAGGTGCTCAGTAATGTTTATTATACTATTTACCATTTCTTTCTATTTACCATCTAAGTGATAGAGCGGGACTGTACGTAGTTACTTGTGTGAGCAAGTACAACGATCGGGGTGCACCGAGCATTGACCATTGACCATTGCGATTGACTGTCCCTCGAATGGCTGCTTTAGGAGATGATGTAATGGAGATGTAATTAAGAGATCTTTATAAATATTTTCATGAGTATTCGTCGCTCACTCTGCTCACAAAAAAGTAGGCCATAGCCTACTTGTGTGCAATACGCAAGTGCAGATCTAGTGTTTTTCTAGCAAGTGCTATAATTATAGCACAAACGTATATTCACCACACTGGTCAAGACAAGAAGAGGGCTGGATTTTGGCAGATGTCCTGCTCAGGGAAATGACTTTTTGACACAAACAAATGTGTTTACATTCTCTGATGGAAACAACGTTTTGTGATTGTAAAAAAAAAAATAAAAAATGCTATCCGCGGGAAATACAGGACATCTCATGTATGTTCCGGCCAGACACTTCCGGCTATACACTCTCTGCCTTAGGTCATGACCACAAGGCTTTTCTCTTTGCAGAAGAGTAAGGTTGGGAGAAAGCATGCTGCTATTGATCAGAATGTTTGAACGTCTGTAAGGAAACAAAAAAATACAATCATCCTCTACATCTTGTCACTGGTAAAAACAAAAAAAAGCCATCAAATTCAAACTAGACTAAAATGTTAAGGAGGGACTGGTGGAGTGATCCAGTATAACTAAGAAACTCAGTAGATCGGCCATTTCCGGCAATCATCTTTCAACCAAGCATTACGACGCCATCACAGCCAGCCAAAAATATGTTTCAGTTGACTCAATCAACACTAGACTAAAACAAAAACATTTCAGATGATGAAATATAACTGAAATGGCATTTTATTCAAACTACTAAACTGAGTTTTAACTGACTAAAACTATACTTCTATGAGAAAATAAATTGCTTATTTTTAATGAAGCAATACTGCCTCATTAAAGTTGGTATTGTGACTGACTTTATATACTAGATTACTATTATATATTGCATGAGAGGGGTATAAGTGGTTGGAGAACGCAAGAGAGAGCAATGTGCTTTTCTTTTTTATTATGGTGATGTCTTGCTAATTCGGCCTATAGTGAACATTAGTCACAAAACAGTCCTTTTCACCCCATCTATTTTGACAGGAAAATACATCTGAAGCTAATGACCTTAATTGTGGGTGTGTTTCATTTAGACATTTGTGTGCATGGAATAAAGCATTTGCAGTAACACCCACAATTTGAACTGGAGCAAACTCTTACAATTAACAGAAGGATCAAGTGCAATTACCAGCAGCTGTTTCCTCTGTTGCATCCACCAGCGCCTGCCGCATATGGACAGCTTTTCTTTTCAGCTTTTATAGCATAGTTTTACTGGGATTAGGGTTGGGTTTAGGCATAATTTAGGCAGCATGCCGGTGCCGGGCAATAAAACTGCACCCTGTTATCTCTCAGTGCCGTGGCAAATATATGTAGTTCTATGCAATGGTTTACCCAATGAAACCTTTATTTTGAAGCGCCAGGTTTCTGAAACTGTCGTTCTAACCCTCCGTGCAAAAACACCCGAGTCGCAAGTGTCACCATGCCTGCCAGTGAAAGGTCATTATCTCAGATTCTGACATTAAGTGGTAAGAGATAATGCCATTTGAATGCATGATATAAAATGGGTTAAAAATGTAGGTAGAATGTAGGTTAAAAAAAACTGAAATGCCCACGCCCATTTGGTCCCGAATGAAATGCGGCAAAACAGTTGGTGGCTAATGATACGATTGGAACCAAAAATGGATTAAAGAATATAATTGATTTGCACTCATAGCTGTGTGATCCTTGAGTTGGGTGTGCGGTGTATTACGGTAATAAAGAAAGGCTTTTATTGTACAGGTTTGCTCCAGTACCTTCTTTCTTCATGGCTCATGTGTCTGTCTGTGTTTCTGTCTGTGCAGGTACTCTGTTCATCAATCAGAGGGCAGAGTTTGACCCTGAGCGTCCGTCGGTCAATATAGTGATTGAGGCTCGTGACGGAGGCTCCCCCACCCTGTCCTCCCTCACCACCGTTCAGGTCCAGATCGCTGATGTCAACGACAACGCTCCTGTCTTCCACCAATCAGAGTACAGGTGAGCGACTTCATGTTAATCTCAACAATAATCAATATTTGCCAGATGAAGGCCTAAAGGTCAAAGTGTTATTAAAGGGCCTAAATACAGGCATACGATATGCATTGTGCACACAATCCTCTCTGTCAACTTTCTAAGGCAGTGGTTTTCAACCAGTGGTCCGGGGACCACCAGTGGTCCTTGAGAGGGTTCCAGGTGGTTCCCAGCTAAATGATGGAAAGTTGGTTAACCAGATGTAACTCGGGTACATTTGTTTTCATTTTTACGCTATGAGAGAGTCACAATATTCATCTGAATTAGCCCAAATGTACATAACTGTTTTGTTTCCGTAATCCAGCCTGGAATTGAGGATAAAAGCAAAAGAAATCTTTAGTTTTAGGTCTGTAGTGCTGTTATCAAATGGTGGTCAATGGCTCAAATGCTGAATAAATAGTGGGCCCTGGTATCAAAAAAGGCAGAAAACCTCTGTACTAAGAAAATGAGATGAGATGACATAATATCACAGAACATAATTCAGAATAATAAGAATCGTGTAGAGATAAGGCTACAATAGATGGACAGAAAATATTGAACAAATAAGAAAAGCGTGGTACATTACACTGCAAAAAGAACTAAGCAAGTCTTGTAATCTTAGATCTAGAATTAAAGTATGATTGCTCTTGTTTTAATAAGGTAATACTAACCAAGAGAAAATTGTATAAGATTATCAACCTTGTTTTCAGAACACGGACAGATTATTTTGCTTGTTTCTAGTACTTTTACTCTCAGACATATACATATTTGTTCTCACATTTATACTGTCTTTTTTGCAGTGTATGTACTGTTGTAACGATTACTGTAAACCTCTCTTTTCCAGGGCCACAGTCTCGGAGGACGCCATCCCCGGCGCCACCATCCTGACCCTGGAGGCCTTCGACAGTGACCTCTCCCGGGAGAACTGCGGCTTCGACTTCGCCATCGCCAGCGGCAACGAGGGAAACGCCTTCCAGATCGAGAGCAGCGTGCGCTTCCTGGAGGGGCGTGGCTTCCAGACGGTGGGCACCCTGCTGCTGGCCGAGGGGCTGGACTTCGAGGCCATGCCGCTGTACAACCTGACGGTGGTGGTGTCTGACCGCGGCATGCCCCAGAGGAGCTCCAGCGTGGCCGCCGTCATAGCGGTCGGCGACGTGAACGACAACCCGCCGGTGTTCAGCAGAGCAGAGTACACGGTGTCTCTGAGTGAGGGAGCTGCCGCCGGGACAGAGATCATACGACTGACTGCCACTGGTGAGTGACATCTGACCATTTCAGTACTGTAACATGTGTTGGTGTTTTAAGCATTGTTATGCTTTAGCTATTGAAAAATAGCAGATCTACAAGCTCATAGAGCGATGAGCTTGTAGGTCTGCTATTTTTCAAAAAAATTGTGAAAATGTGGCGCAAATCTATGAATATAATATTTCAGAAGCAAACGTTTTTTTTTTTACTCAAATCTTTGCTTCTGGGAGATCCCCAGAACAACATGTTTTCAGATGGGGGCCAAATATACTGTAGATAATTCTGGTGGTCGAAATATGCTGGGCATCACTGAATAAAACATAGGAACATTTTTTCCCAGAAAAAAATGGAATCTAGCCTCAGAAATTAGAATCTAGTGTCAGAAACTAGAATCTAGTGTCAGGAACTAGAATCTAGTGTCAGAAACTAGAATCTAGTGCCAGGAACTAGAATCTAGCGTCGGAAACTAGAATCTAGTTTCAGAAACTAGAATATAGCGTAGAATCTAGTGCCAGGAACTAGAATCTAGCGTCGGAAACTAGAATCTAGTGTCAGAAACTAGAATATAGCGTAATAAACTAGAAACAAGCGCAATAAACTAGGATCTAGCATCAGAAACTAGAATCTAGTCAGGACAAAAATGCGCGGTATAACAAGCTGAATGATCTTATTTCCTTCTCCATTACAGTAAATGTATTGCTCTATTCTCCTCTCTCTCTTATCAGATCCAGACTCAGCGCCTCACGCAGAGGTCCAGTACACCATCAGCTCAGGAGATGAGATGGCCTTGTTTGTGGTGGACCAGTGGACTGGGGCCCTGCGCCTCCAGCGGACACTGGACCGCGAGCACCAGCCCACCCACGCCGTCATCATCCAGGCCTCGGACGGCCACGGTCACTTCGCCCTGGCCCCCGTCATGATCGAGGTGAAGGACGTGAACGACAACCACCCCTTCTTCCCGGTGGAAGTGCTGACCGCCAGCATCCGAGAGAACCAGCCGGTCAACTCAGCCGTGACCGTCCTCCACGCCATCGACCACGACACGGGGGTCTTCGGCCAGCTGAAGTACTACCTGGTGGAGCGGTCCGGTCCGGGGAAAGACAGCTTCAGCGTGGACCAGAACTCTGGGGAGATCAGAGCCAAAACCTCCTTTGACTTCGAGAAGGTCAACTCCTTTAACTTCGTAGCTCTGGCGGTGGACGCAGGCAACCACTCAGCCACGGTGACCGTGCAGGTGTTCGTCACGGGCGAGGATGAGTACGCCCCGCAGTTCAGCTCCACCGAGTTCTCCTTCGAGGTCAAAGAGGGGTCCAAGAAAGGCCAGACCATCGGCCAGGTTCTGGCCAACGACGAGGACGGTGGCGTGGACGGCATCGTGCTCTACTCGCTGCCCACCGTGTCTCCGTACTTCGACGTCAACAGAACCACCGGCGCCATCTTCCTGAAGGTGGACAGCGGTACTGGCGGTAGCGGCGGGGGACGCTCCAAACGGGAGACCCGGCTGATGACCATGGACGTGGCGGCCCACAGCCCGCTGGACACGTCCCGCACCGCCACCGCCCAGGTCTCCATCGACGTCACCAGCACCAACTTCGGCATGGCTCCCGACGTCAACATCCTCCTGGTCAGCGTCATCGCCGTGTCCCTGGGAGTCATCCTGCTGCTGGTCATCATGGCGGTGGTGGTGTTCCTGGTCAAGTCGCGGCGCAGGAAGAAAGCCCAGGACACGGGGAACAGGACCGTCGCCTCGGGGACCGCCTTGCAGAACATGGACGACCCCAAGTCGGGCTCGGCCGGCGGGGAGAGGATCTACCACCAGGCCTTGCCGGGGTACGCCGCGGACGGGAGCGGGGCCGGCGCGGGGCAGTACCCCCGAGGGGGTTCCCTGGACCCGTCCCACTCCAGCGGGAGAGGCTCGGCCGAGGCGGCGGAGGACGACGAGATCAGGATGATCAACGAGTATCCCCGCGTGGCCTCCATCACCTCCTCCATGCAGGAGCACATCTCGGCCAGAGGGCCGGACTCAGGCATCCAGCAGGACGCCGACCAGCTCTCTGACATCTCCTGCGAGCCGGCCGCCCTGGAGGGCAGCACCTGGTTCAAAGGGAAGAAGCTGGGAGGCAGCCTCAGCGGAACCCTGCTGTCCGGTCAGCTCCCGGTCTACCGGGACGAGGGAGGGGGCTACCTGGGGGTGGGCCGGGGCCTCAACATCTCCCTGCCGAAGGATTACGCCTTCCCGGAGGACGGCAAGCCCTCGGTGGACGGCTCGCTGACCGCCATCGTGGCCAGCGACGAGGAGCTGCGCGGGAGCTACAACTGGGACTACCTCCTCAACTGGTGCCCTCAGTTCCAGCCCCTGGCCAACGTCTTCACGGAGATCGCGCGGCTGAAGGACGAGACCGCCCAGCACAACCAGAACCCGCGTCAGCCCTTCCAGCCCAAACCCAAGATAGATCCCAAACCCCGGATCGACCCGCCGCCGCTCATCACGGCGGTGGCGCACCCGGGGGCCATGTCCGTGCCCCCTAAGGTCCCCGTGATCGGGCGGACATTCCCGCACTTGGCCTCGCTGCGCAGGTCTCCTATAAGCCACGAGGGCTCCATCTCGTCGGCGGCCATGTCTCCCAGCTTCTCGCCCTCCCTCTCCCCCCTGGCAGCTCGGTCGCCCGCCGTGTCTCCCTTCGGAGTCAACCAGGGCCCCTCTGCGTCTATGATTAGCACCAGGGAGCCCTCACTGGACCACAGCCCTGACCACGAGATGAGGATATAACAGTAGAACAGTTAGTAGTTCCAAAAACATACATTTTGCAGATGGATGGGAAACTGAACGGTGTGATTGAAAAGAAGAAACAGGTTAGGTGAGAGTGTCAGTTTTACTGTCCTCAAAATGATGTAGTTGGAGAACTTTTACTACACGTTACTGACAGTTTCACAAACCTATGAATAGTAACATTTGTTTCCGTGTAAGAACGGTTGGCCACGTTTGACCATTGACCGGTGTCTTGTCAGTGAGTGATGCTCCTTTCCATGAATTTCCAGATGTGGATTTTTTGGAACGTAAACACTAATGACACGCTCGCACTTCTCCCAGTAACAGATTTCCATTCTTCTCACAAGGATTTCTGTCTCACTATCGTTGTACAGAGGTGGAACATGGGCAATGGGTTTGGATGGGTCCAGCACCAGCCAAACCCTTTTCATGAACCACAATGACGCAGGTTTCAAAGAACTGAACAAAGGGGACGAGAGATGAACTGCCATCTTGGCTGGGATGTACAGTACATACACACGCCACGCCCTTCAGTCAGAGATGCCTCAGTCTGTAGATAGACGTGTAGTTTATTTCTCACATCACCTCGCTGGCTGGCCAGAGAGCTAAGGATGTCTCCTGTCTTTGTGTCTGTGGACTTTTTTACACTCCAGTATTGAAGTAGCTGCTTTCAAAATGGCTGCTGAACACATTTTGTGAATGCTAAGGACAAAGACAAAATGAATCAAAAGAAGATGCGTTCGAAACCATGTCGATGATCCGTTTTTATTGCCAATGCATCAAGTTACAGAACAGCGACTGAGATTAATGTTTTATTTCTTCATCATTTCAGATGACACTTCGTTTATTTTCACGCCTGTTATTTTTATATATTTTTATATTGAATTTTCGTTACGTTAAAATGCCATTAAACCAGAAGGAGAGGTTATAGTTGTCATTGTATTTACATTATGTGTATATTTGTATGTATGCTAGCTATGGTGTGTATGAGTCTCCTGCCGTTAGGTTTTTAGAGACCCTGTGTTTTTCTCGTGACTGTTATGTGAGTGTGGAGGAGACATTTATGTTTTATTATTATTTATATGAGAAGAAAATCCACTGCCGTAGTCCGGCAGTCGGGAATAACACTCAACTCTCACTATGCTGTATTGTTATTTTTTAAAAAGCCTTTTTTGTCAAATTATAGATCATCCAAAATTACAGCTGAGATCATTTTTGAAAAGTTCAGGCAAGATCAAAATCAAGAACAATGTTTGTCATTCTGAACACTAACACATGTTAGTCTGCACTGAGAGCTTGATTTATACTTTGTCGCGTGACTGTTCAATACAAATGACGTATTTTCAGATGAACAAGATCAAGATCAACAAGGGGTATAACAACAATCGTTAACCTTGGCCTACTACAGTTCTACAGTGCAGAATCAGATGGAAACAGATGTTTGGCTCTGCCTATACCCAGTCGGCAAAAGAAGACAAACACTTCTTGGCCTATACTGGCAGCATGCATTAGATATTTACTGCTGATCCGCCCAGTGGTTTTCAAAATTCCGGACAGACAAACTGAACAGTAACCACAAACGCACAGATTAACCTTAAACGGTTTGCCCTCTATAGAAGCTATGTCATTAAAGGGGCAGTCCACCCATTTTCAACATTCTAATATGTCATTAGTATACCCTAGAGGTGCTTGGTGGACATGATAAAAAAAAGTTCCCCCATTCTGTGTTCCCAAGAAATGGAGGTCTGTAGAAAACCACTAACATGGTGAAACATCTTGATGACATCATCAAGATGTATTTTCACCATGTTAATGGATTTGTTTAGACAATTCTTTTTTCTGAGAGCGTACAAATGGAACCAAATGAACCCGTTAGGGTTCATTTGGTTGCATTTGTACGCTCTAAGAAAAAAAATGTTGAAAATGGGTGGAATTCCCCTTTAAAGGGTTGTGTAGAGCCTTCTTGGGGGGGTTGAAAATAGCTTTAAGCAAGTGGGTCATGACAAAGCATTATAATGAGCCTTCATGTTGGTTGTACAGTTGTGTTTAACAGTGCACATTGCCCTTTGGCATTCAGGGAGAATGCAGCTTTCTGATCACCTCTGTGTCTTCGTATGAAGTGCTTCCTAAAGTCAGCCGTGTCATTTCATATTCACACATTTTAACTGTGGTAAAAGTGGTTCAACGTCACCGTGACAACACAGAAATAAATAACACTCCCATATGAGACAATATAGTGTAAGTGTCCTAAAATAACTAAGTGTATGAAAATTATGTTTCCACTGGCAAAACAAATTTGCCATATTTTGAGAGCAGTATATTATAGGGATGCTGCTTTATGTCCTGACATTGGCAGTTCGTTGGGTGCATTGTTAGAACATTGGAAAGACCAGGTGTTAATTTCCGGTGTGTAATTTCCGCCACTGGGACCCTCATTTTCAGTAGCAAAGTAGTGGAATTAGCATGGCTAATCGGTGAAAAAAGCCACAGAAAACCTCCAAGAAACGATCAAGAAAATGAGTTGGAGAATGGCATGTCTGTACCATATAATTGTTTTTGCAGTTTGAGCTGTCATTGAGCACAAAAAAAGAAATCATGACATGGTGAAATGTAGCACATTGAGCCACAGAGGTGGAAAAAGTGAAGATATGACCGTTTCTAGAATTTCTGAGTCTTTTGTTGAATTTTTTGACCTAGCATCCCAGAACCTATCATCACAGAACATTCTGTTACCATTCTATGTTTTTCGCATTTCATTTCTACAACACATAATTTCCAGATCTCTGTCCTTGTGGAGGCAAAGAGAAGGAGCTCCTTCCAGCTTCCATGTGTGTGTGTGTATCTCATTAAGTGTCCTGATCTCTCTCTGTGCCTCCATTGTGTTGGTTCTATCCTGGACAGCACAAGGCTATAGGGAGGCTTTGACCCCCTCCTCTCCATGGATGCATTCAGCCTTCTGTTTCTGAATCCCTATAGGTTGGGATCGCGTTGATCGGATCATCATCATCTCTTATTATCAAGGGATGGTTTGGGTTCTGCAATAGCTCTCTGCTGCTTTCTTCCACATCACATCACTTCATCATCACTGACTGCCTCATGCCAAGCTGGCTCCCGCTCCGGCTACAAAGCTGCAGTACAATAAATGCCACGAGTCCAAACCCATCACGTCACTGTTCGCTCAACGGGCCACCCGGTGACTTCATGTCTCAGAAACATTTCGTCGTTGGCGGACCTCCTGTCGGAGGCTGTAGTAGTTGGACGGGGCCTTCAGTGACTGTGTGCGCTGTGCGAAGCGAAAGCACGTACATAATGAGCTGTACAATGTATTTACCGCAGCACATAATAAATTCCTACTGATCTTTTTTGACAAATCGGGTGTCTGACTTTTCTCTTTCGTTTCTGTCTTTCTTCCCGAATGAGAACAGAGTGCTGTTTTCCAGTGAGGAATTAAAAAGCTATTACAACTTAACAGTGGCCCAGTTATCTGTTCTTTAGGCTTTTCAATGGTAGCCCCTGTCAAGCCATGAAAGTCGGCCTTCATTAAAAGACTATTAGCAGAGGGACGGGGATGGTGGTGGTGCAACTTAGTGCTGGCCAGACTCACAGCAGGCATTATGGGGGCAGAGAGCCATGGGAAGAGACCCCCAGTGTCCAGTATGGTCCCCATCTGGTGTGCAAGGACAGCAAATACTTCACCTAGGGAATAACAAAGGCGGATCTCCAAACAGGAGCTTCAGAAGAGGCTGAAGGCTGCAGCCTCCTCAGACGAACAACACGTGCATTATGAAACAAACACAGTTGCTGTCTTCACGCTGCACATCTGCCCCAACAATGTGTTTGTAGCTTAGTATCACACGACAGAACACGTGTAGGCAATAGACTGTGTGTCATAGTTGGAACTGCAGTAACGGCAAACCCAAAACTTTTGGAATGCTCCAAACTATATTTCACTCCCTCTTGCAATAGTGACCATCTTCAAAAGACGGACCGTCCTTGCAAACGGTGACTGTTAAATCTCACATGGCAATTTTCTTTCCAAAAATAAATATGTAATATTTGGAAATTAAACGCTTCATTTAATACCAGCAAAAAAGTCTTGGGTAACCATGGGGGAAAAATCTTTTTTGAATCATAACATGCGGTTCTCACACATGATCGGCCTGTACTAGTGCATGGTGCACTACTGTATACTGTCTTTGGGGCAGTGAGCGCTGCCTTAGCCCACATGCAGTTAACACTGGGCTTCAGCTGTTCCAGATCATATAAAGGCATATGATGTTGATGTAGCTGAGCAATTATAAAATGTTTATTTCATATGGAGGACAGGCGTGTTTGTGTAGCTGCTGGAGGATTTCTGCCTCATTTGGTCATCACACACGGCCATGCCGTGTTTCTCTGTTGTTGTTATGTACAGAGGGAAGTCAGATCAGAGCTGGGCTATAGTCAGGGACCGCCAGAGACATGTTAAGTTCTTCTACTGTATTTACATTGCAGCCGAGGCTCTCTGAAGACAGGCTAAACTCACCTCCGGGTGTCTTTAAGATAAAGCGATGTCAGAAAGAAATGTGTGAGTAAAACTCAAATCCTAAAAGCTCTTTCTTCTCACTTGCCTGGTGGAGACTTTTAAGAAGACTCTCAAGATGACAAACAATCAGACAGTAATCTCTATTCTCTATAGGCTACACACTACTGTGTGTGCAGGTCAGGAGGATCTACTATTTGTTTTGGTAATGGTGGATGCAATGCAGTTTCAAAGCTTGACGGGTCATTGTATATGATTGTGGTCACAAGAAAACAAGGAGCATTCGGGCCTGACTCACAGCTGTGTTTATAGCATCCCACTCTCATACCATGTCTGCTCTCATGCATACACACACACACACACACGCGCACACACACACACACGCGCACACACACACACATACTTACACACCCATGGCCCAGAACAATTTACAGGACCTCGAGCTGAGAGGCTGATGTTGGCCCAAACCCAGCATATACATAACATACAATACAGACAGCAGGCCCTGCCCAAAACAGGTGTTATACAGTACAGTAATTGCTTTTTCTAATATAGATATCATAAATGCATACATAAGGTAGAACCAGAAAGGTACAAATCAAAAACATTGACATTATCTATAACGTGGCAAGTCCGTAGCCTGTGAGTTCCAGATGAGTTCTTGACCATTTCAAATAACGTGAGGACACCTTTGGCATCAAACACGACTCCTATAACCCTAATAACTTTATCATACCATGATCCCCCGGGCAGACTGTCTATTACCCATCAGCACACTTTCTCAGGCTGTCCTACGTTTGATTTCAAAGTATGTGGACATACAGTATATTTCCTACCAGTAAAAGCTACAATATTTTTCTTGCTTGATATTTGTGAGTTGAACTTTGAACATATTGATTATTGTTTCAACATGGACAACAGGTTGCTTCTAATCAATGTGAATACTGAATCCCTAGCCTACTGGTGCTATGCCTGCAGTTCATAACTTGACATAAATGACATTTAAGCATGATAACATGACAATGATGATTCTATACTGTATCCCTGTACTTGCCTCATGGAGGCATGAGGTACACAGCCTAGTACCTGGTATGAAAACCTTGCATAAATGTTGCTGCTAAATTGATTATTCTACTTTGCATTGTGCATGACCCTGTTGTTCATAGACATTAGTAGCAAGTACATATCCACTCCATACAAAGGCTCCAGTTACATGTAGTTTTTAGTGGGATAAAATGGAGCCGTTTTCCATCTAATTGGAAATGACAAACTGTATAAAGGCCTATGTTATTTTTGTTCCCCTTGATGAATGATACACAATGTACCATATAATTACTCAACAATTAAGTGTAACTAATTTCTCTTGACATTACCAAAAGTAAATATTCTGGCTCACAGTCCATGCCAATGACTTGATTGTTTTATTTTTTTTATTGTGTGTCAGCATTTGCATTGGAATAATGGTTGGAATTCCACATTTAAATACAAAAAATCACACTTGTGTGAACTTGAAGTGAGGGGCCCCTATTATCATCATACATTAACCTGGATATTTCTCTTGAAAGAGAGAATAGGCTTCATCGCAATCAGATAGGACTTTTCTGCTTGGATGTATTGGCTGTCAAGTTTACGCACAAGGTTTTTTTGCCTCTCACTATAGGCGTTCCTGCATAACTTCCTGGTACAATGATGATGTCACACACATACCGTGTGTGCATATATAAATAAGTATAAATTATATTTTGTATTTATTTTTCTTTGCTACTGGATCATCAAAGAAGACTACGCCTTTTTCCCAGACAGTTTTTGGAAGTGGTTGTTAAAAATGTTTCAAATCAATGACATAAATCACTTTCAACGCGTGGAGAAGAGAAAGTGCGTGCTTCGGAGAAACGCGAAACGTCAAACCTTGAGAAAACATTCCAGGGGAATCGTGAGCTATAAAAGAACATGTTTTCTTTCCAATTGCTAAGGTCTATTTGCAGCTGTGTTCTTCTGAAAAGCCTTTACACATGACATCATATTTGGCTCACTTTCTAACAGCTTGTGTTTGCGTTCCTCTGTGTATCGTGCTGGATAGTTCCTCTATTGTACAATTATAATAACTAAAAGAACAACTACCACACATGTATAGGGCAGTATAGGTTAGAATCTAACCTATACTGCTTACCGTTAGATGATATTGAATCACAAGGAAGGACAAAGAAGGAATGACAGAGATGTACTGTATATGGCGTGTATATGGCGTTTTTAAAGGTACTCAAAGACAAGACACTACATACTGTATGTGGGGGGCAGGGGGGTCAAAAAAACAAAGGAGATAACTTTATTAGAAAAACATTAAAAAGGCGGTAAGACAATAAAAAACGAGGGATGTAACACGTTTTTGGCACATCAGCATTGAAAAGCACTTCTGAAAAGGTGGGTCTTTAGTGCGGGTTTGAAGATGGGAAGTGTAGTGGGGAGTGCATTCCAGGGGGTGCATGGGCAATATTATTTTTTATATGAAACTGTCATTCTCATTTCAGTGTTGCACTTGATAAGGACGTGTCTGCTCTGCTCTGCTTCATGTGAGTGATATGACATATAAAGAGCTCCTTCCAGGCACAGATATGGAAATAATGGCTCAGGTCTGACATCACAAACCTGGAATGAACTTCACTCAGATAGATGAGTGCCTAAATGCAAATTTGACGTTTGGCAAAATAAATAAAGAAAAGGGATAAGACTACATTAGCATCTCAAATACATAACTGTCAGATGTCTTGCAAGAGCCTGACAAAGGCTTAAGTTCTTGTTCCTTTTTTCCCCTTTGAAATCGGTGTGAATTTCAAAGCCTGGGCTAATACTTTTTTATAATATCCACCAGAACTTATCGACCACAGCTAATCTGTTGTTTGAATTCTTTCCATCGTTATAGTTTTGTAAGAAGATACAGAGACTGCACAAACAGACTGCATGTCAACATTGTCATTATACATCATACTTTTGATTATCTGCCGTTGCTTAGATGTTTTCTAAGCGTTGAGTGCCAAAGGCCAGGACAAAATGTTGATGCTGACTAGTAGACTGATGGAAAATTGTACTCTATGGTTTTCAGACCAGTGGTCTGGGGACCACCAGTGGACCTTGAGAGGGTTCCAGGTGGTCTCCAGCTAAATGATGGACAGTTGGTTAACCAGATGTAACTCTTTAAGATTGTAAAAATGAAACCAAATGGACCCTTGTGGGTCCATTTGGTTTCATGTTTACACTCTCAAGAGTTAAAATATTCACCATCTGAGTTAGCCCAAGTTCTACACAACTAGACAATGTAGAAGAATTGTCGTTTTTGTCTCCCAGATCCAGAATGGTATTGTGGACAAAAGCAAAAGAAATCTTTAGTTTTGGGGTCTGTTGGGCTAAAATGAAAAACACTGGTCTATACAATGTTCCATAATACCCTTATTACAAGCACTACTTGTGCTTATGTTAACATATAGATCTTTTCAGGTTTGTGCACAAAACCAAGAGTAGGATTTTTACCAGCTGGTCTCTCCTGCGTGTCTACATGCCTCATTAAATTCCCTGTATGTGCCGATCTGGCATGTTGACTTTCACAGTTTGCATTCACACCTGCGTTATTATTTTTTAGGGAATATCCTTACGGCAATGACCCGGGATCTGCACTCGTATTTCCCTCCCCAAAAAAGCTTTTCACATATGCAACCGACATATTTCATCATTTCGAGTATCAGTATTTTTAGTTGGCCGGAGGCAATGGAAAATATTTCCAAGAAAAATCTCCTTCCATGTGTCTTTACTCATGTATCAACAACTTGGGGTTTGCGTGAAGGGCATCTGAATAGAGCAATCTAATGAGCTTAGGCCTATCTGAATTCAGGAAATTGATCCATGACGGTCTGTTGATGGTTAAAGTCTCTTTGCCCCGGGGCCAAAGAACGGCTCTAAACCCACTACCCCTGTGTGAAAAGAAGTCATCTAAGGCCGCTTCTGTGCATATATAGTCCAGAAAGGATTTCCTCTTGCCAGGGGAGATAGCAGTTTATAATCATAATCGTGGGTCTTGGCACCAAAGGTATGATTATGAGGCTTTGACTCTCACTGTATAGGGATGGATGTGTTTATGGTAATTTCCTGGATTGGATGATATCAGAGAAGGGCCAGACAGTCGTATACCTTTCTGCTTCTGTGTGTGCGTGTGCGCGTGTGTGTGTGCGCATGCGCGCGTGTCAGGGGCGGATCTAGGCATCTAGGCATGGGCATGGGGGGTAATGCCCCCGTAAATGCCCAGTCTTCCCCACCAAACAAACAACCCAAGATATTTCAAATTAAACTGCTAATATTTAAAATGATATGAAACACTACTAGTGCTACTAACTAACTGCTATTGTGGCACGTACCACTAAACGAACAGCATTTCATCATTGAAAACAGAAAACTCTCTGAGTCAGACCTTTAGCTTTATGCATCCTGCGTGTCTGTTGCAACTTCAACAACAACTGATGTTATTATTGATGTTTACTTGCCTAATATAATATGTTTTTTCCCTCCCCATCTAAAATGACATATATGCCCAAAGTTTTAAAGTGGATAAAGCTGTTTGGTTGTGTTATAGTATACCGGTTGTTGACTAACATTTATCATCAGCTGAATGAACAGTGCAGCTTCCTGAATCCAAACTGCAGGAGAGAGTTAATACGGTCTCTGAGGGTATACTGCCTGACTGAAACTAACTATATTTAGGGACTTTTTTTCTCTCTATTTCTCTATTTCTCTCTCTCTCTCTGTTTTTTCTCTCTCTCTCTCTCTCTCTCTCTCTCTCTCTCTCTCTCTCTCTGTTTTTTCCCTCTCTTTTCTCTGTGGTATCAAGCAGTGAAAAACTGACAGGAGAAATGCGCCAGCTGAGTCAGTGAAAGTCTGTTTCTCATTTTGTGCTGACCCAGCTTTACGGGACTGCCCCACTAGTGTCACTCACACTCCCACAATGCAGCAGCAACAGAGCAGGGAGACAGGCAGAGACACTGAGGTTTAAAACAGCTTGGGTCTCATCCAGTGGTCCGGAGAGGACCAGCAAGTGGAGGGGATTCCAGGTGGTCCCCTGTTCACTTAAATGATGTAGAGTTGAGTTGTTAGCCAAATGGATCCATATAATGTAGATCTTTACCTTGCCAAAGTATAGATCTTGCTGTTCCATTTATTTTCCACTGTAGGAGTTTGGAAGCACAAAGTCAAAGTCATTTGCAGATAATGCAGGAGGTCGCAGGGCAACCCGGGAATAAAAACGAGTGCTTCCAAACTCCTCCAACTCACGTGCACAGAATTTATTGACAGAAAGTAGCTCATAACATCTACGATGGATTTTTTATGAAACAAATGTTTGGCAGATTGAAAGAGCATAATTGAAGCTTTCTCTGCAGCTGCAATGTTGGAGAGTTTAACCAACAAGCAGATCGCAAAAGCAATTTGTATGCGTAGAGTTGCAATACTTTCCAATGACTCATCCCATTATAAAATAATCTAGATTTGCAAATTGCAGGTTAGTGTACAGAATGTGGTCAGCTCACTTTCTTTCATTCTACCTTACTTCATTCTACCTTATTTATTTATACTCAAAGCTCTCTCAACCCGCAGGTACACAAGTCAGGGTGATGACCCCAGAGTCCCAGACCTACAAGCTCTGTTTCTGTATAGGCCTGGATGAGATCTCCCTGTGTTGGATCTGAGTCTTCACTAGTGTTGGACCAAGTGTGTTAGTCCATTCTCCTGTGACATGCTGTGAATGCTGGACCATAGAGCCGTTTGGCCTAAATAACTGATCACTGCGCTACACCAGTAACTGTTTTGTGTAGCACTGAACATCCAAAGGAAGATGACAGCCACGTGTGTGCCATGCATGGGCACGCTGAAAGACATATCTGCTGTAGTAGAGTCTCTCAGCAGAAGTAAGCGGAAATACTGCCAAATCCCGAGGAAATAAATGTGTCCGATGGACAATTCCCCTGACAGACTCTCTGCCTTAGATTGTGACCAGACTGTTTTTTGCAGATGACTAAGCCTGGGACTCAGACTAGGTACTGGGAGGGATTACTGGCCAGCCAGCCAGATGTACTGTATGGAGGATGGCAGCATTGGGAGGACTGGAGACGGCTCAGGAGGGCTGATCATGAAATAAAGAGACAGCTGGAGGCTCTAGTTCTCTATCCATGTGTTCCAAAGCTTGACCCTGGCATCACTTACATCAGTGGTTTTCAACCTTTTTGATACCAAGGCCCACTATTTATGCAGAATTTGAGCCATGGACCACCATTTGATGACATTTTAGCCCCACAGACCCAAAAACTAAAGATTTCTTTTGCTTTCCACAATTCTAGGCTGGACTTTGGAGAAAACAAAACAGTCAACATTCTCTAGTTGTGTAGACGTGGGCTAATTCAGATGATATTTTAACTTTCAAAGAGTTATATCTGGTTAACCAACTTTCTATTTAGCTGGGGACCACCTGGAATCCTCTCAGGGACCACTGTTGGTCCCCGGACCGCCTGTTGAAAACCACTGACTTACATAACTGATGAAGTCAAGTATAAGACGTACAGCTCAATATAGGAACTGTGTTAGATGTTAGACTAGAACTAGACAGTTTTGTCAACATTATTGGCAGAATGGAACAAAAACGGTAGTTTTACGCTTGTGTTTTTAACACCAGTTATTACGATGGTAGACAGAGAGCCAAATATTTTCTGAGATGGTACTACAACAGTATGAAAAAAAAAGGTTCGAAACCAAGTCTGCTGCAACCAAAATACAATATTTAGCCGAGAGGCTGATTATTATTTAAATATTTCTCTTGGCTAGGAGTTGCAACAGAATCTGTGTTCTACAGCCAAAACTGAAGGCCGGCGGTAGTGTTAAATTATGAATCATTTCACGCATAGTACACCCAGTCAACCTTTGAAATTGAAAAAGAGGATCACTGGATGTACTTTCATTGACACGTATTACTTAAAATAGACACGAATCAATCATTTTAAATGTTACGTAAGTAAAGAATAATCAGAAATGCTAAAAACTTGAAAGATGAATAGGAAACACACACGCGCGACTGCACACACAGATGTATGCACGCACGCACGCACGCACGCACACACACACACACACACACACACACACACACACACACACACACACACACACACACACACACACACACACACACACACACACACACACACACACACACACACACACACACACACACACACACATGCAATACCTCTAGGAAAACATGCTGGTTCCCTTGCAGCTTCTCGGTTTTTCATTGTGAGTTGCAGGTGTTAGATGTTGTGGTGAGAGCGCAGACCACTGGGTTGATGGCCAATCAGTCAGTCTGTCAGGTTCTTGGAAGGCCCAGTGTAACGCGCCTCAGGTACGTCTGACATGAAGTATGGGCTGTGCTGTGAAAGACTTCCACAAAGCCCCTTAACAAATGGCTGTGATAAAGCTGGTCAGATTCTGTAGCTTAGAGGTGACATTACCATAAAACACATTCCCCAGTAGAACTGTAACTGTAGAGAGTCACGACACCTCAGATTCTCCGCTCCAATATTTAATGTATGTGGGTGAGAAAGATTATTTTCTGCAACCACAGGCTATATTCAATTCAGTTCAATCTTTATTTCAGTCTGAGGGTCCATATTACAGACAAAGAAACGCAAAACACTGTGCTCTATTTTTCAATGTTTGGTAAGTCTATGTATTAAAGAATAATCATTCTACTCTTCCTACTCTTGCATCATGTGGCGCTATATGAAAATTGATTCATTGCAGATTCTGACTTTCAAACATTCATAATTTGTGTTTGTAATGTATTGTTGTATTGTGCTTTTTGCAGAAAATGATTCATATAAATAAAAGGAATAACAAGGGAATATATTGGGGAAATTGTGATTGAACATTTAATCATAAAATGGAGTTCTCAGAGTATTTTGTGGTTTATGAAATTGAAACCATGACCTTCTATTTTCTATAGACAAAATGTCAAAGGTTGACCACAGGGGGAGCTGTGGGGAAAATGTGTTCCAGAATAGATCCAGTTCCAGGAAGTAAACCATCCAGGAAGCTATAAAAGAAACAGGAAGTGATGCACTGAGCCTCAGCCTGCTTCAATGAGGCTGCTATGGACTGTTTGTAGCTGCTGCTGTCTGACAAATCTTTATAAGCCAATAATGCTATGATATTTCAGAACTGAACTGGAACAAGCAATATAGTTTGACCACGGAATTCTGGGGTGTGGGAAGAAGGAAAGTTCAGTTGACTGTTTTCAGAAGCTTAAATGGTAAGTCAACTTTTTAAAGATGTTTTTGTGTAGTTACCTTAATCGCCATGATGTAATTCCAAATGTGGACAAGACCAAAACTCATATGGGGAAAACTGGATCCATGGATCAAGGTAGCGTATATTTCCTCTGTCCATCTGCATATTTGCATATTTGGAGTGGCCTTAGCTGAATGGGTAGAGTTGCCACAATCAGAAGGTCCCAGTGTAACCAAGTTTGATTCCCAGTTAGCCCCTTCCAGGACCACTGCTTTTAACGGGAATGCCTTTGACTTGCGTGGTCCCTCTCCATCCCTGTATCGTGCAATACTGATGCAAACAAACTTACCGCTTTGATCCAAACATGCGCGCCCCCCCTTACACCCACGATCCAAAGTAATCCTCCCCACAAGATATTGAGATAGTTCCACGTAACTGTACAAAACCCCAAAGACCTGTGATGCCGCTAAGTATTTTTAATCATTTTCCCAGATTTTCCTTTCCTCGATTCTTCGATTGTTTTTTTCTTTTCTTTTGGATTTTTGACTAAAAACTTGCCTTTACAGTATTACCTTTAACTAACTTAATCTATAGCCAACAGGGATAGGAAACAAAGGGCAGAAACTAGCCGCATTGCGACGTTAGATTCTTTTCTTTTATATTTGGAATTTATGTGAATCTAACGTCGCATCAGGCTTCATTCACTCGACTGCTGTCTAAATGTCACCAGTGATCTGCTTGTATTCAACAAGTCAAACTCACCAACTTTGCAGCTGTAGAGAAAGCTTGCCACATCCTCTGTCGATCTGCAAGGGTTTTGTGCCATAAAAATCCACCGTAGACATATTATGAGCTACTTTCTGTCCTGGGTATTCCACAACAAACATCACAGATGCCATCTTGCCAAACAAGAGCTGAGTGGGAGTGCTTGTTTTATACACTGACACACCAGGTGCACACCTGGTCGGTGCACACGCAGTATCGCCACCTGCTGTTTGTGTGTGTCAGTGTATAAAACAAGCACTCCCGCTCAGCTCTTGTTTGGCAAAATGGCAGCTGTGATGTTTGTTGTGGAATACCCAGGACAGAAAGTAGCTCATAATATGTCTACGGTGGATTTTTATGGCACAAAACCCTTGCAGATCGACAGAGGATGTGGCAAGCTTTCTCTACAGCTGCAAAGTTGGTGAGTTTGACTTGTTGAATACAAGCAGATCACTGGTGACATTTAGACAGCAGTCGAGTGAATGGAGCCTGATGCGACGTTAGATTCACATAAATTCCAAATATAAAAGAAAAGAATCTAACGTTGCAATGCGGCTAGGCAGAAACTTGCATGAACTTGACCTGCCAGGCACCCAGAAAAGATGGCGACTCTCTCTCTCTCTCTCTCTCTCTCTCTCTCTCTCTCTCTCTCTCTCTCTCTCTCTCTCTCTGAGACACGAATATACCAATACACATAAATACACATACTCATATATGGGTCCATTTTGTACAATTTATATGACTTAAATGAACACTCAGGTTTATACAGAGCAGCAATCCTTTGCTGATGAGATGGAACAAACAGCAGAAAGCCATTTAATTCAGGGGCATTTATAGACGGAGGTACAATGGATGGAACACCTCGTCTCTAACCTCGCACACACAGCCATGTGATGTCACCATGCACACGGCACTTGAAACCAGGGTGGGGACGGCATGGCAGTATTTAAGTACAGTTATACTTTGTGTTTTGCGTGGTTTACGGCAAACGGTTACTAAGACGGCGGTTCAGAGGTCACATGGATGGCACCCAGTTGGAAAGGGAGACGTGTTGGGAACTGGAAGGGAAGGAAGGCCCCAGCCGGCACGGCCGTGCCAGGGTTAATCACTCCTCTTGCTTCTCAGAAGCGTTAATGGACTCCATTTGTCTCTCTCCCGTCTCTGAAGACTGAAAGGACGTTAAGTAGTGTGGGTTAAGACGCCAGAGTTGGACAGAGGCCCTAACTGTCAGTTAATCTGCTTTGCTCCCTCTAATTCCTACCTAAAGTGTCTCTCACTCTTTTTGTCTATTACCTTATTTTTCCCTCTTCATTTGTCCTCCCTTTTCTATTGTGCTTGGCTGATAAAACTAATACTGATTGTGTGTGTGTGTGTGTGTGTGTGTGTGTGTGTGTGTGTGTGTGTGTGTGTGTGTGTGTGTGTGTGTGTGTGTGTGTGTGTGTGTGTGTGTGTGTGTGTGTGTGTGTGTGTCAGGGGCAGATGTAACATTTCCCAATTGGGGGGCAGGAGAAAATGGTATGGGTGCTACTTTATCGCCTGTGGCGCAAAGCCATTTTCAGTTACAGGAATTTTAGTCAAGAAAAGCATCAATAATCAGTTGTTGAAGTTGCAACAGACACGCAGCATGCATAAAGCTAAAGGTCTGACTCAGAGAGTTTTCTGTTTTCAATGATGAAATGCTGTTGGTTTAGTGGTGAGATAACTGTAGTTAGTTAATAGCAGTAGTAGTGTTTCAAATAATTTTAAATATAAGCACTTTAATTTGAAATATCTTGGGTTGTTTTGCATGCCATCGTATTTGGTGGGGCAGACAGGGCATTTAGGGGGACATTGCACTCCCATGCCTATGCCTTGATCCGCCCCTGGTGTGTGTGTGTGTGTGAACCCATCATGCGCGCTGTGTGTGTGTTTGTACAGTATGTGAGACTATACTAGAAGAGACTTGGTCTTGGTCCGGCTGCCTGTCAGCCTGTAATTCTGTGTGGACTGTAGAAATGTCAGCAGCGGCTTTGGCCGACGTCTCAGCCAGGTCACAACAACTCCCTCTTTTCCTTTTGCTTTTTCTGATCTTGAATTTACAGCATGTTGCATTCCTCTGCCAAGCACAAAACCCTGTTTGGCCACCAAGTCCGTTTTGTCGTATACCTTCCCACCAATCCACCCGGCTCTTGCTGCTTGGACATTCCCCTTCAGCCAGATTAGTCATTCTGTTGTATTGTTCAGTATATTAATCGTTTTTCTGCCAAACCTTGATTTGATCATCTGGTCTCCCACATTGGGAAAACAAAAAATAACATGTTTCTGGTTATTGATCTCTGGCGAGCACTTGATATTTCCACCTGTCGAACTATAAACATTTATCATTCACTCAAAAGGGAATCTCTCCTTGACCAGGAGAAATAGGAGACTTCTTGTATTTAGACGGGGCAAAAGGTTCTGAAGCTTACTGTCAGCTTCCCTCTCACAGTGTTGCCAACTTGGCGCATTTGTCGCTATATTTAGCTTTTTTTTAGACCCCCCTAGCGCCAAAATTAGTGGAATAACTCCTGGCGGAAAATCTGGTGCTTTTTTGCTGGTGAGTTGGGGCGAAATTGGTTGACAGGCGCCAGAGATAAAACCCTAATTTTTCACCATTTTCCCTCCTGTAATAGGAGGAAAAATGAAACCAAATGGACCCTTACGGGTCCATTTGGTTTCATTTTACGATCTCAAGAGTTAATTCATTCTGAATTACCTAATTTTCAGGAATCTACACATTTAGAAAATGTAGCATATTTGTTATTTTGACCAACATTTTGCCTGTTATCTGTCATAAATTAGTCTGAGAAACTCAACATCAAATGGCTAAAATGCAGAATAAATAGTGGGTCCTGGTATGAAAAAGGTTGAAAGCCCACTGCTCTAGCGCATTCTAGTGCATTTTGGAAGTGCCACTAGTGCATTTTGGATTTTGGCAACACTTCCCTCTCATTCTTCCCCAACCATCCCTCTGTCCAGCACTGTTCCTTCCTTCCTTCCCCTTTCCTACTTCCTTGCCTCCTTCCCTCCTCCAGTGTGAGTGAAAGGTCCAACAGAGATTCGGAACTAAAGAAAACACGCTCAGCCCTCAATCAAGAAGGTTAAACCAACACTGCAGGGAATGCAGGGAAAGCATTGCGACAACAAACACGAAACTCTCCCCAGCACCAAACTCTGTGCCGAGCCTTTAAAGGGGAAGAAATCGTGGTGGAGCAGGCACAATATGTTTCACATTACTAGCCATTAACCTGATTTATGATTGATAGATTGATAGACTGAAACTTTGACTGGGAGTCAAAGTTTTTTCTTTCTTTTTCTTTCTTGGTTCGATGGAAAAACTCAATCCACAACCCTACACTGGGCCTTTGCAAGCGTTGAAGGCCTGTTCATTTATTTCACCCGCAAATGTTATATCACCTGTAAAGCTGATGTTTTCCACTCTGTGCCGTTATATCCCAAAGCTCCGTATAAGGAGGTCGGGGTCGCTGACCCCTCGCTGTCAAGGAAACGTCAGACATTATCCTACGCAGATTGTTCAAATAAAAACAACTCTAGCAAGCATCACGTGTGTGGGGGGGTGCAACCTGCATTCCTTTAAGATTATTCTTCTTCTCTGTGACCCCTTGCATGTTAACACAAAAAACGCTTCCCTTGCTTATGTGATGGTGCATGCCGCCATTATAATGCAAATGGGACCCTCTTTTGACGGGCAGCACTGCCAGATAAGCTTTATTATTAATATCAAACTGCACCGTGCATGTGGCATGTGCACACACTGCTGTCCATCTCCATTATAACGGCAGGCTAAAATGCCGAATGACTCGAGATCTAGAGAACTCTCCCTGGTATGGATAAAAGGTATGATGTTCGGGGGTCCCTGCAGATTATCCGGAGGTGCAGATGGGAACATTGGTGTTTTCTGGAGCAAGGAGGGGTCCGTTTTGGCTCGCTAGCATTGACATTAGCAAGACAGCTTCCCAAACAGGATGTTTATGTGGTCTGGTCACTCTGGTGTTTTACACTATAGGCAGAGCAGTCAACGGCTGGCTTGTGGTCCTAATGCCTGGCAGTCTTTGTGTCTTTCAATAATGGATTCAATAACAACTGTTGTTGTATGACACGTTTTCTCCTAATCATACTGTAGGTTGGTGACTAGCCTATTAATCCTCTTCCCTTCCATAAGAGGTCATGGGAGGTCATGGGAACCCTGGTGGTTACCAGGGTTGTTATTTTTCTTCCTCAAGATACTAGAATGAGTATAGAATCAATGTTGTATTTACAATAATCTGCCTTTACGTTGTTCTGTTTGCTGTTGTCCCATTTAGACTTATCTCAGGGCCTCTCCGTGGGCTTGGTTCATGGTGTAATTGTAAAGCTTACAGAAACAGTCCTAGATTACATGCATATTGCCATTAGTTTTATTGTAATTATCATTTGCAAGTTTGATAAATATCCTGGGATAGCAGCCCATAAAAGGAGCCTGGTTCCAGATAAAAACATGATTTATGGAAGCGAGCAAAGAACAGAGCGACAGCCATTTGAATGGGAATGTCGCTGTACTGTATTTATTTTTTAATTTTATTTGATCAACATTGGCTTGACTTTGCCTTTCAAAAGCGTATTCAGCCAATGCACAGCACGTAAAAAAATGTTGCTTCACATCAACTCGCACAAGGCTAAGCTTTAAAACTGAACAATTATTAAATTATTCTGCTATATTTATGATGGTGATTTGCATGCAGCTTGACTTTGAAATGGTAGCCGAGTTGGTATGAAGCCCCCCGCCTTTCTCCCTCTGTCTGTTTCTGTTTATCTGTTTTGATGTCTATACCCTCAATGATGTAACGAATTATCACACTATACAAAGTTCACTGATTGATTCCACATTAGTCGAATGCTAACATATTTTCAGTAAGACTAATGAAAGCCCATTGGGGGGAAAATGTGGAGCCTGTGTTTTATTCAGTACAACAATAATAATGTCCTGCCAAAACTATGCCATACAGTAGTCATCATCACTAAATCACGGCTATACACCCACACAATGCTTGGTGAGGTTTTGATGGTGTTAAAGTGATAGTTCAGATTTTAAGTTAAGTTGTATGAAATACAACTGACTTTGGCGAAATATGAAGTAGTTCCGGTCATTTTGTGGGGGTCACTGCATGTGCCACGCAGTGAATCCAAAAAAAGAATGTGATTTGTATTATTGACCTATTTCTAAAATATTACCATATCCTTCATTTTTGACCCCACTCTCCCTTGATCATGTGATAGTTCCATGTGAGAGGAGTCAAAATGAACAAAGGGGGTCCTGTATTTTAGAAATAGCCTAATTCAACAATACATATGACATTCGTTTTGTGGATTATTGTACTTTTACTGCGTGGCCCCAGAGACCCCCACAAAATGACCGGAACTACTTAATATTGACCAAAACCAGAGCAGAACTCCCAGTACAGGATTCTGGCAATCAATTGATACAGTTGACGCCACTATAGTATTTCATACAGCTTAACCTAAAAAAACATGAACTATCCCTTTAAGTTCTGATGGTGTTAAAGCTGAACTTCTTCAAAGAAGGACTTTCACGTTCAACAGAAGACGAAAGTCTGTTTTAGAGTCTAGCTACAGAGGTCTGCCTGCAGTAGTAGAGAAGTATACAGGGAATTAGGGAGTATTTACAGTAAGAGCAAGATCATTTGTATGGAGCCTCTCAGAGGCCAGGAAGAGACGTTAGTGGATCAGACTTATCAGCCAGCCCAGCCAACTGCCTGTCTTCTCAGCTCAGCACTCTGGGCTGCTTTAGTATTTCGGGCGCAGCGAAATTTGTTCTACGCTTTGTTTAGATTAAGTGGGGGCAACATGGATTGGAGAGCATGTGTGGCGGGTATATTCACATCATTTGCACACAGAGGGGATTTTATTTGACTTGAAGGCTATAGCACTTTGACAGGCATGATGATACAGTACTTAAAGGCAGCGTCATGCTCCCCATAGCCACATACTGTGTATAGGGAGTAACCGAGACCTAGGCAGAAGTTGGTTATACTTACCTTTTATGGATAGTTCTCTGACCAAGTGTACATGATGCCACAGTGACATCTTGTTAACCTCCGATTCAAATACCGAAGGCATACTTTACATGTACAGTAGCTTATTTAGTAGGGATATCCCTGATCCTGATGCTTCGTCAGTATTAAAAAAAAGTATGGAATGGGCCATTTTTTGTCAAATCGGTATCGGCAAATACTACCCCAATTCCGTTGAAATTGGGACGTTGTGTAAAATGTAAATAAAAACAGAATGCATTGATTTGCAAATCGTTTTCAACCTCTATTCAGTTGAATACACCACAAAGACAATATATTTAATGTTCAAACTGATAAACTTTATTGTTTTTTGAAATTATACAATCTTTTGTAAATTGATCCCTGCAACACGTACCAAAAGAGTTGGGACGGGTGCAACAAAAGACTGGGAAAGGCCATGAATGCACAAATAACGCCTGTTTGGAACATTCCACAGGTAAACAGGTTAATCTTAAACAGTTTAATATCGTGATTGGGTATAACAGGACCATCCCAGTCGTTCACAATCAAAGATGGGACGAGGTTCACCACTTTGTGAACAATTCTGTGAGAAAATCATCCAACGGTTTAAAGACAATGTTTCTCAACATTCAATTGCAAGGAATTTGGTGATTTCATCATCTACAGTCCATAATATAATCAAAATGTTCAAAGAATCTGAAGAACTTGCTATACTAAAGCGACAAGGTTGAAAACCAACACAGAATACTTGTGACCTTTGATCCCTCAGGTGGCTCTGCATTAAAAACTGACGTCATTGTGTAAAGGATATTACTGTGAGGACTCAGGAACACTCAGAAAACCATTGTCAGTTTACATAGTTTGTCACTACACCTGCGAGTGCAAGTTAAAACTCTACCATGCAAAGCAAAGCCATACTTCAGAAAGGTTGGTTTGAAAAACAACCAGAAAAACAACCAGAAATGCCTTCTCTGGGTCCACTATCATTAGAAATGTGGACTCATCAGACCACAGCACACTTTTCCACTTTGTGTCTAACCATTTCAAATGATATTGTACCCAGAGAAGGCATTTCTGGTTGTTTTTCTGGTTGTTTTTTCAAACCAACCTTTCTGATGTATGGCTTTGCTTTGCATGGTAGAGTTTTAACTTGCAATCGCAGGTGTAGCGACAAATTATGTAAACTGACAATGGTTTTCTGAGTGTTCCTGAGTCCTCACAGTAATATCCTTTACACAATGATGTCAGTTTTTAATGCAGAGCCACCTGAGGGATCAAAGGTCACAAGTGTTCGGTGTTGGTTTTCGGCCTTGTCGCTTTAGTATAGCAAGTTCTTCAGATTCTTTGAATGTTTTGATTATATTATGGACTGTAGATGATGAAATCACCAAATTCCTTGCAATTGAATGTTGAGAAACATTGTCTTTAAACCGTTGGATGATTTTCTCACAGAATTGTTCACAAAGTGGTGAACCTCGCCCCATCTTTGATTGTGAACGACTGGGATGGTCCTGTTATACCCAATCACGATATTAAACTGTTTAAGATTAACCTGTTTACCTGTGGAATGTTCCAAACAGGCGTTATTTGTGCATTCATGGCCTTTCCCAGTCTTTTGTTGCCCCCGTCCCAACTCTTTTGGTACGTGTTGCAGGGATCAATTTACAAAAGATTGTATAATTTCAAAAAACAATAAAGTTTATCAGTTTGAACATTAAATATATTGTCTTTGTGGTGTATTCAACTGAATAGAGGTTGAAAACGATTTGCAAATCAATGCATTCTGTTTTTATTTACATTTTACACAACGTCCCAATTTCAACGGAATTGGGGTTGTACTGTATGGGCATCGCGTGTATCGGGTGACATTGCTATTGGCAATAGTTCACACTATGGTAGGTAAAACATGTGGGGCCTTGTGGAGTTTGCTTTGGAGTTGCCCAAGTACACATTTCAGTAAAGAGTGTATTCCCGATTGGTGGAAATTGTGGTATCGGGAATTCGGGATCGGATCGGAAATGGAAAAAGTGGCATTGGGACATCCCTATTATTAGTGCGACTAGTGTTTGTTCAAATCTGTTTTATACTTAAATAACATTGACATAAGTCTCAAGGAATAGCTTCTAGTTGAGCAGGAGTTGACAGTGAGTTGTTCTGTCATTTATAGCTATTCAACTGTTTCCGTTCAGTCAAATTAGAATATGGTGCCAAGTTAACTTCAACAGCTTCTGCACAGGTAAGAAGGACCTGCAGAAGAGCATGCTGTCCCAAAACATTCTTTTATGTTTTTGTTTCTTCTAACACGGGAACAATCTACGTACAGCTGGACAAACCATAATTGGCTTGTACTAAGCATTTGCCGTACAAATCCATGTTACAGTGATGGTTAAGCGACTGTGGGAAATGCGGTTCCATCTCTCGGGTTGCACTAATGAAATCGGGTGGCTCGAAATGGCTTGGTGTGTAATAAATCATAGCAACTGTAAAGCTACAATTTTATAAATCATGAGGATATTAAACAGTAATTGGCTGCTGAAGTATGCCTTTGAAATGGCTGAATCAACCAGTGTAGCCGTTAGTAGCTGAGTCAGAATGATGTGGGTCCTGTGGCTGATTACACCTCCGTGCCTCAGGAGTTAAAAAACATCTCCCAGGACGTTTCTCTGTGTGATGAAAATAAGAAGAAAAGAGAGACACGCTGGCTTGGCTTCCTTTGAGTAATAAAACCACAACTCTCCTCTCTCGCACGGAATGGGAGCGGGAGAGGGAGGGTGAGAGAGAGAAAGTTTTGTCAAGATGGAAAGTGGGATGCAGCTATAATAGATTGAGTGAGAGAGAAGGAGACAGAGAGAATGACAGCGGGAGACATATCCAATCATACAAATTAACAAGGTTTAGGTTTTGATAACTTCCCAAAAATATGTGGGTTTTGGCCGCATCGTTCCCACGATGGTTTCGATAATTTAGAACAGTTCTGGGGGTTTGTTTGATGCCAATGTTGTGGCCACTAAACGGCTTGAGAGATCAAAAGATCATGTGGAATCCGCCCAGGCGAGGCGGGTGGTGGTGTACCCGTAGACTTGGAATGAGTCACACGTGCGAGGAGGAGACCTGCTTTTCTTTACCCGGACTCCAATTACGAACCTATGTAGACTGACGGAGAATAGTGCCTGATGATGACGACCGCCAAAACGTAGAACACGTAATTGAGATATCAGGAGTAATGGGGCTGTGAAGGATGAAGATGTATGAGTAAGTTCTGCGTCTCTCTCCCACGGTCGCCACCCCCCCAAAAACACACACAAACGTGTCCTGTCACTTCCAGGAAGTATACACCATCCATAACGTTAGCCGCCCTTTCACCATCATCACCTCCACTGCTTCCCATACAGAATATAAATATGTATCTCATGCAATGTTTTTTTTGGGGGTGGAGAACGTATACACAAGCCAAGTAACGTCACGTTGACGTCATCCGGTGACGTTTGTGACATTCAGGAGAACTATAGGCCAAATTACAGCACATATGGGGATGATCTTTACATAATTTTCAGGACGTCTTCACCAGTTGCAATATTATAGCTTATTCTGGGCCAGATCGGATTAGTTATGACTTAAGTTGATCTGGCCTCGGCTCTGGCATCGGACTCTGTCCGATTCATCCAGGTGAAAATTGGATGATATTCTTTCTGGGCCAGATCTGACTAGTCTTGTTTTGTCTTGATCTGTCCCCATTCCAGACCCCATTAATTGGTCCAGGTCCTGACAGTGCCTGCTCGGTATAAGGGGCTTTACAGAGGGTGAGTGAGTAATCACGCCTTCTAGTTCATTTTCAACGGGACCAGTGCAACGGGACCAGTGCTAATGCATGCGTTTATCACTCCCCGTCTGGAAAGCCCTTAAGACTAAGTGGACAAAATATATTATTGTAAAAACATATATTTCATTGATACAACATAGAGTTTCAGAATACATTTTAAAATTTGTATTTGGAAACATGCAAAATGTCTTAGTACAAATCACTGCACTAAGACAGTAAGTTAGTAAATTACGGACAAACGTCACAACAACGGGAAGGTCAGGATACCTGACGCAAACATGCAGGCAGCCCTATGATGTCCTCTCTTGCTCTTGACTAACTTAAACCAGCCACTGATATTTTTAGCTCTTTAAATCAATACGTACTTAAGCGAATGACTTCTTTCCAGAGCACCACCACCACCACCTTTATTTTTTGTAGCCCCCCCTTTGTGTTATCTTACTGTACTCACCGCAGACTGTCGTGTTGAATTATATTTGCTGTGGAAAGAACACATTTTAAACACTCACTGATTGAGAAACAACAATCGCTTGTCGGATCTGGCAGAGTCACGATGGGAAGGAATGCACAGAGTAGAGCAATGAGGGCACTTTACAAGTCACTTACTGTAGTTAGTGGAACTGTGTTGTTGGGCAATGCTTGAACCATCGCCCAACAAATCCTTTTCAAATCCTTCTACTGTGCTGCTGTGCTCAGGGCCGGATCTAGGCATGGGTATGGGGGGGCAATGCCCCCCTAAATGCTCTGACTGCCCCACCAAATGTGATGGCATGCAAAACAACCCAAATTTGAAAGATATTTCAAATTAAAGTGCTTACAGTAGGCCTACATTTAAAATTATTTTGAAACACTACTACTACTACAATTGTTGAACCACTAAACCAACACCATTTAATCATTCAAAACAGAAAACTCTGAGTCCAACCTTTAGCTCTATGCATACTGTGTGTCTGCAACTTTAACAACTGATGTTCTTGGGTTAGGGTTAGTACACTATAACTCCTGTACAAGATATAAATCTTGTGGTCAGAGAATTTAAATGAAAATGGCATGAGTGCGGCTTCATCGCTTTTTTGCTTGCCCCCCCAAATAGGAAATGTTATATCCCGGCCTGGCTGTGTTGATGATGTACTGGTCCAGTTCCCGTCTCTCACACTTTCTTCACTGAGCAACGAAACATGGCATCAGTCGCTGCTAGACTCCTCGTCTAGTCTGTCCATGCAAGGTCTGATCATCATCTACCCTCGCCTTAACTGAGAAATGGCCTCAAAGTATAGCTCAGAAAGTGGAAAGTATGTGTGCTTTACACGCACACTCGTAAAAAAGGTTTAATTTAGGTCAATTTTCTAATTAACATTGACGTTTGTGTGTAGCCTGGCACGGACTCTGCTAATATCACTGCATGGATATTAGTCTAGCACTTCTGTGTAGAGGTTTTATTTCCGAGGGGGCAGTTCCAAACAAAAGCAAAAAAAAAGTCTCACTTTGAATAGTGGGCTTTGATTGGTCCCTCGCAATTTTGGGCTGAGGGAAATGTAATTCCTGTGGCTGTTTGGGCTGGTTTCCAGGTGCGTGTGTCTGCGTGTGTCTGCGTACGAGATGCATATTGGCTGTGTTGGCTGATGGTGAAACATAAACTCATGGTGCAGGCAGGACATCAGATACACAGAGCGAGGCAGCAGGCACGTCCCATGATATTATATGGATCCCTTTAAATGCCTAATAGCAAGACTCGGTTATAGGTCATTCTGGCCTATAAAAATGTGTATGAATATTTAAATGTCTCCATTTCTCGCTCAGGAGGGAAACTTCCTTCATGTCTGCACTCTAACTGTAACTCAGTATTTATTTTTATATTTTTTATTGCATCCTGACCTTGTAGCGCTCTACCAATTCATGTGTTTATCTAAAGGTTTATTGAGGACATTATTTTATGGCCACAATCCTTGGCCTCAAGCGAACCCCGCAGAAAACATTTCAAAAACTTTTTCAACGGCACGCTCATGACATCACCCCCGAGTTTGTTAACCCGACTCTCTGTCTGTCTGTCTGTCTGTCTGTCAGAGGCCTGTGGTCAGGAGAATGC
Organism: Benthosema pterotum; assembly: GCA_039105355.1. Classification (NCBI taxonomy): domain Eukaryota; kingdom Metazoa; phylum Chordata; class Actinopteri; order Myctophiformes; family Myctophidae; genus Benthosema; species Benthosema pterotum. The sequence goes on along the minus strand of CM076975.1, from coordinate 33,487,769 downwards.
CATCGCAGAGCAGATATTTACAGCACATTTTGTCATAATTATTATTGTATGCAGTCATATAATCTCCAAAGGAAAATAAATACGGAACGCTGTGCTTGTACAGAGTGTAACCCCACCATGCAGAAATAAATGCAAGTGAAAGTTTTGGCAAGGAGGGTGCGTGCGTGCGTGTGTGTATGTGTGTGTCAGGGGCGGATGTAACATTTCCCAATTGGGGGGGGCAGAAGAAAAATGGTAAGGTGGCAGCTTCATGAAGCTGCACCCATTTTCAGTAGTGTTTCAAATACTTTTAAATATACGCACTGAAATATCTTGGGTTGTTTTGCATGCCATCATGTTTGGTGGGGTAGACATTTAGGGGGGGCCCCCATGCCTATGCCTAGATCCGCCGCTGGTGTGGGGTGTGTGTGTGTGTTTGTGTGTCAGGTCTCCTCCTTTTGTGTCTTCTCAAATCATGGTCACCCCCCCCCCCCCCCCCCCCCCCCACACACACACACACACACCTGCACCTGAGTTGTGCAGGTTGTAAAGGATGCGGTTTGCGGTGGACATAGTTCACAATTCCTGGCAGTTGCATGGCACCTCACCTGGTGATGTGAGGAACGACTGGCCGAGAGAGAGAGAGAGGGAGAGGGGAGGGGGGCTAGAGGGGGACAGGGGCGGATCTAGGCATGGGCATGGGGGGTGCAGTGCCCCCCTAAATGCCCTGACTGCCCCACCAAACGTGATGGCATGCAAAACAACACAAATTTCAAAGATAGTGCATATAATTAAAATGATTTGAAACACTATGTTACTAACTACCAACACCATTTCATCATTGAAAACAGAAAACAACAAGCAACTTCAACAACTGATTTTGTTATCGATGCTTATACTTGCCTAATACCTAAGTCCTGTAACCAAAAATGGTATGGGTGCGGCTTCATCGCACCGTGGCGCTTCGTGCCACGGGCGATAAAGCCGCACCCATACCATTTTCACCTGCCCCCCCCCCCCCCCCAATTGGGAAATTTTACATCCGCCCCTGGAGGGGGAGAGAAGCAGAAAAAAACACAAGCCCTAGAGATGGTGTGCTGGAGTAAGATGGATGAGGTGAGAATTCCATTTCATTACAGAAGCTGGTCAGATTGAGCCATGCATTGTGTTACTGTATGTGTGCATGTGTTTTTCCCCCGCTCGGTCTCCTTCTTGACTTCTTCCCTTATTTCGTTTTTTCCTTCTGACAGAAATATTCTGCTTACCCATGATTTCTGTCCACATGTGCAGAAATGTCTAAATCAACTACAGTGCTGCTGAGGAATCAGGAATTTCCAATGGTGTTCACTGTGTGGTGTGCATGGTTTTAGGATTAACTGCAAAGATGTATAGAATTTGTGATTGCGATTTAACGTGGGGCTCAGGGGTAGAGTCATGGGATGGTAACCACAAGGTTGCCGGTTTGAACCTGGGCTCCCCCAGAGTCACTGTCGAAGTGTCCTTGAGCAAGACACTGAAGTGACAGTGAGTTTCTCTTGTCATCATTGTATGTGTGTGTGAATGTGATCCACAATCTATGAAAAGTGCCTTGGATAAAGGCGCTATATAAACGCAAAAAAAAGTTCATACATTTAGAGGCATATACTCTGAAAATGCTGCAAGTTGGAAGTCATGCAATACCTATTGAACTTGGTCGGCAGTTTTTCCAACTGATAACCATCGGACGCGGCTGTCTGCCTCAGCCACAGATTGATTTCGCTGTCTCTCGATTTTGCACATTTATAGTTAAGCAGTTGAAGGACCTATATTTATTCTGAAGCTATTAAACGAAGGAAGAAGTTTTGAAGTGTTACAGTACTTGTTCCATTATGACTGAAGACCAGTGTTGCAGGTCCTTCCCTCTCTCTGTAGGCCCATCGGTCTCCTGTCTCTCTACTCGACAGAACATGTCACATATTATGACCAATCAAAATTCTGTCAAATTCAAATGGAGGAGCGGCCTGACCGGTGCATCTCTGATGCCAGTCTGACTCACACATAACCATAAAGAACCACAGGCTCATAATATAGGCCATGTCACTACGACTCAGACAAGACAATAACCAAACTTGATATGCCCATATGCATTGCATATGGAGATCTTTAAAGCCACAGATCCAACCGCTATGCACATAATATGGCCATGTGCATGCATGTACTCTGAAGTCATATCAGTCAGATCGGCATAACGGCTGGGAGGAATACTCTCCCTCCATACTTTGGTTAGACATACCATTGGACATACATTGGGAGTTGGGATAGGGTTAGGTTTAGGTATAGGTAAATGCCTCGTGGGATGTGTTAAGGGTTGGGAGAGGGCTAAGAGTTTAGGTGTGCTGCCCTTTGGGTGGTTACGGTTAGAGTTGTAATTATCTGATATACGTATATACCGCTATATTCTGCATTTTCAAGAGTTTTAATGTGTAAAAGTATTATTGCGGAATGTAATGAGCAAGATTACTATGTAGGCTAAACCAGGTAGAAATGTCTGTGTCTGTGTATCTTCCTCCATATTTTGGCATGCGTTTATGTGGCGCCATTAAGATGCTGTGCGTCTTACTGGTTTCACTGTGTGAGTACACAGTTGAAAACCCTCACGCATACGGTACATACACATTCCATGCGTGCACATTTTTGTTTCAGAAGTTCAGAAACAAGCTGGGATGTTGTTACCCATTGCACAGTAGGAGTATGGTTAAATGACTGTATTTGTTTGATGTTTAACTTAGAGGCCATCTCAATGTTGGCCAAGTCTTAGAATTTCATTAGAGACTAGATAGCAGCAAATCATCACAGACGCAAACACTCTGAGGTAAGACAGCATGTCTGCCAATACAGAGAACACGAACTCCCCCCTGGACCGCGCCTGCTTAAAGTTACATCTGCAGACGCCAGGCCCTCTCTGTTTGTAACCACAATCAACCTGGGGTTCCTATTTTGGTCGTTATCATTCAAGAGGATCCAGTGATCTTCAAAAAACTGTCAAAATGTTTCCAAAAACTGTCAAATATCGTCTTTCAAAGTTGAGGTCTATAAACTTGACAAGGTGTGGGGGCGATGCAAGTACATAAGCTGAATGTTGATTCACGTATCCCTGCAATCATGTTTGAAATCTGCGAATGTTTGCATGATTGCGCTTGTACTTTGAAACAATTTTCCACTTTTTCGCTTTCAATTAGTGTGGTTGCCCGGGTACGATCATGTGTGCAACCAATGTGATATCATAGTTAAGGGAGTTTGCTAGTTCACAAGAAGGTGAATCCGTTTTTGGCACCGACGCAGGTCAAAACAAGTTAGAACAAAAGTTCACATGGCGCGGTAGTCTGGGTAACAGTCATGGGTCACTATAATTAATTAAACTGACAAAGACCAAACCTACAGTGTTGTTCAGACGTTGTGTGCTTGTGTTGCTGCACACTGAAAGTATTGGAGTTGCTGTGGGAGTAATAAGCCCTGTTCTATTTTGTGATACCAGCGGCTCATTGCCTCCTGCTTTCATCTGTTCTTTAGTACGGCAGAGGGCCAAAAAGAACACACAAACCTGGGCACAGCATCCCTAATTCTGTCTTGGAGCATATGGGAAACGGTGACAAAGCTCCACAGTGGCAAAGCCCCTGCAGGGGTTGATGAGATTTGTCCAGAACTGCTGGGTGTTGTGGGGCTGTCTTGGTTGATACGTCTTTTCAACATTGCGCGTAATCTGGGGCAGTGTAGAGGGAGTGGCAGACTGTTTAAAAGGGGGATCAGAGGGTGTGTGCCAATTACAGAGGTGCAGTATCACATTACTCAGCCTCCCTGGGAAAGTTTACATCAAGCTACTGGAAAGGAGGGTCCGGCCGATAGTCGAAGCAATGTGGATTCCGTCCTGGAACAACTGACCAGATCTACAGTATACTTTTGCTGGGATCATGGAGAAGGCGTGGGAGTATGCATGTCTGTATACTTCTGTGATCATTGTGTTAGCAATTTGGAGCCCCAGACAAGTTTTTCCCTGGAGCCCCGCCTCACCAAATGGACCCTTACGGGTCCATTACAGCCCCTCCCTTACCAAAGTGAGAGCTGTGTCCATGTAGTAAGTCGGATTTGATTCAGGTGGGGCTTGGGCTCTAAGTTTGCAAATACAAGCTGCCGAAATGAGCTTTCTCCGATGGCTGGCTGACATCTCCCTTGGCGGTAGCGTTAGAAGTGCAGGTTCTCAATGCAAATCTGATTGGGAGGAGACTCTGGTACAGACCAAGGCGCAGATGGAGGGATTACATCGACTCACTGGCTTTGGAACGTCTCGGGATCCCCCAGGAGGAAGTCACTAATGTTGCTCTGGAGAGCAACTGGGAAGTGTGTGGAGTCGGACAATCCGTTGAGGATGGATGGATGGATGGATGGATGGATGGCATATGGGAAACAGGGTGATGGTTAAAGGCTGCTCACAGCAATACATTCTGAGCGTTAATATAACTCTTATTTTTAAATGGAGCCTATAGTTGTTAATTTCACACCCAAGAACACCCTTGAATTCAAGGACGGGCATTAATATTTTTGTTTTAAAACTGTTCCAGGAGTTCATTCAAGGAAGGAAGAATGACTGTGCCCATAAAAGAGAGAGGAAAAAAAAAAACGGGTCGCTTGTGTTATTAATCAAGGTCTAAAAATAAAACCAATGCAAGCATGAAGGAAAGTGACGGAGAAAGGCACCAAAACTGCTACTCTCCAAAGAGCTCAGCCCAAGCTGTTGAAAACAGAACACATCATTTCATACAACATTGCAAGCTTGTAGATGTGCTATCTTTGGCATGGAACACCATTGGGACACCATCATGTGTGTTTAAACATGAAGGACCGTCCATGCCAAGCACTATAACTGTACATGACTATAAATATAGTTTTTAGGTGGATGGCAGAGTCTACAGCACAGGTATAATGTAAAGTGGTGAGAAAACATAGTTAAGGTCATATTGCTGGCTGCGGACGGCCCTTAACTAATTCAAACCCTATATTTTGTGTGGGTACCGTGGGAAGGGGGGGTCTATATTTGGTCACCTCCTTAGCTCACAATGTGTTGCTGTATAACAGGACAGGATCTACCAATGTCACCTGTTCTCACTCATTCCTCATCAGTTCGTTCAGTTCAGTTTGGCATCAGCAACCAATGCATGAGAGGCCTCTGTCCCAAAGAGTCAGTATGCGTTAAAAAAACAACAATAAAACACAACATAACATATCCGCCAAGCTTCATGTTCACACACTGAAGATGCATGGCTACGGAACCATCAGCTGTCCACTTCATTCCTACCTATGTACAACGTACCATGGTGATGTTCAATGTCCTGTCTGTAGCTCAAATGGCTAATAAATAATGGATCTCGATATGCAAGGGCTGAAGGGTTGTTCAGACAGTACAGCCTAACCACATGATATCGCTGTGTATCAATGTGTATGTGAATCTGTGTGATAATAGTGATAGTGCATAGCCTACATCCTCATATGACATTGTTGCAGTGTGAATCTGTGTGTGATGATAGTGGGAGTGCATAGCCTACATCCCCACATGACATCCCTGCAGTGTGTATGTAAATCTTTATGTGAGGATAATACCCTGAGTCCGTATGCATCTGCAGGACAGTTTTGTGCACACGCCTCTGCATATAGGCTACTGTACTGTTTCATGTGTGTGTGTATGTCAGAGCCGGGGGCCAATCCTCCAGACTATCACTCATGGCTGGGCCTGTGTCTGTGTGTGTGTTTGGAGAAGCGAGCAGCTAGGCGCTGATTGCATCTTTTATTTACAGTCAGATATAAATACATATAAGGATCCTTTTACAGACTCTGTGGAGGAAAAAAAACCTGAGTCTCGTTCTCAGACACCCACACACACTCATCCCTGCTCTGGGGCCTGCTGGGCTAGAAGGAAAGGCAGTGTATGTGGCCTTCTCAGATGCAATGATGGAGGACAGGAGACAGACTGAGGAGACGGCTTTAGTGTCCATCCCCTCATCTCACCTCCTTTGTTTCTCAGCCTGTCTGTCTGGCTGGGTGTCAATATAAACATTGTCTAGTATTTACAGATATGCATTTCCGTCGCAGTTAATCCGAGCCTTGCAAAGTGTAATCCTTGAACCACATGAATCCTCATGCATCCCTTCTTCCGGTCGTGCAATATGGGCCAATAACATTCAGCAAACATTTGCAGATCTACTCAAGCCCACAATGTGACATGTTGTGAGCTTGTAGGTCTGCTATTTTGTGTAGAGGGAGAAAAGGCAGGGAAAGATCAGCAGATGCGACCCCAGTCAACAAAGTACTTTATATTAGGATTTTAAAGGGATAGTTCAGACTTTTTGAAGTTAAGTTGTACAAAATACCTACCATAGTGTTTGCTACTGTATTAATTGATGTCCAGAGTCCCATGGTGGGACTTGTGCTCTGGTTTTGGTGACTATTAAGTAGTTCCGGTCATTACAATGCAGATTACTAATTCGTAATTTGCATTGTTGAATTATTCCTAAAGATATTAGCACATCCTTCGTTCACTTTTTTTAACTTCCCTATCACATGGAACTACTTTTTGGTGTAGTGATATGGACACAAAACATAGCTCCCTGTGAAAGAGAGGTCAAACATGAACAAAGGATGTGCTAATATTTTAGAAATGGATATAATAAAAATAATGTAAATTAAGTTTGTTTTTGATTCATTTACTTTTACTGTCCCTGTGACCGCCACAAAATGACCGGAACTACTTCATATTTCACCAAAACGAGAGCAGAATTCCCTCCATGGGACATCTGGGCATCAGTTAACAGTTGACACCACTATATTAATGGCAAGTATTTCAAACGGCTTAACTTCAAAAATCTAAACTATGCCTTAAGACTTAAGTGTTTAAAATGGGTGCTAGCTGTTAAGGGGGGTAACATAACACCCACAAATATGTCGTCTAATAAAACACAGACTTGATAAAATATGTGAGAAAAATGAAAGTAGCTATAGGCCTAGATATGTTAGAAATGCACATGTAAAGTTCACAGTAAAATCCTCAGTATTTTACTGTTGAGCTGCTGAGGTCATTCAGCACAGGGGGGGGCTCCATGCCAGAGTGCGTTGCACATAAACAGCAAGACGAATGCTTCACTTGGTGATTTGCCCTGCTTGTTTGTCAGTGTCACATTACAAGCCCTCATGTTGCAAACATTATTCTTGTCATCTGACAGGGGAAAGAAAAACATAAACTGTGTTTTCCAGCATTGTTAGGCGATACTGTAAGTTATTGTGCTCGCTTATCCTGCGAAGACTGTCAAATGACCTCTGAGAAACCTCTCTCTCGCTCAGCATTGTTTAGCTGCGAGCGTCGAAGCCAGAGATCTCATTGTTTTTGCATTTGGGGTTTCTCTCACGCTCACCCCCAGTCTCTGCGGAGGGTCTACATGTGCTAAAACACCCTTCTGCTTCTCAGCCCTGTCCTCACTCTGCCAACTCTGGCCTAGATACAAGGCCTTGGACTTGCCCTGCGTGAGGGTAAGAGGGGGCGGGGAGGCGCAGGGGGGGATGGGGCGGGTTGGTATGCTCCCAACTTAATTTTAATTCAATGTGTTATATTGGCATACAATTTGAGGACGTGTGCCAAATACATGGAGATGAAAGATCAGCAGCTCTCCACAGTCTGTGCACCGAAGTAGCCATAGCAGGAGACCTCCATGCCCGCCGCACGAATGCTGCATATTTGTATCATCCACAACGAGAGAGTACTTGTATCTTTTCAGGGGTTTTGGGTGTCCAGTAAATGGTGTGGTAACCACTAACAAGACATAATAGAGTGTTGTGTTATGCAGTAAAAAACGTTGATTGTATAAATAAACTCCCAGATCGGGTAGTCTGAGACTTTCTGCAAATAGCGTGCTGTGTATAAGCGCACACATAGTAAACATGAATGGTGGTGAGCTGTTTTTGTGCTTATAGGCTCCTTCCCTCTACGCGCGTTGTCCAAACCCTCTTGTTAGAGTCCGCAGTGGCTCTGGCTGCAGAAACCTGGAGTGGGCTCAGAACCAGAGATCCGAGCAAACCCGTCCAAGACTTCAAGTGGAAACTATTCCAGACTAGAGTCCCATCTGCTTTCACTTTAGAGTCTGAGTCCTAACCTAAATAAAGATCCCTCCTGAACACTTTTATTGCCCAGCTCTTTCTCTCCTCTCTCCCTCCTTCTTTTACCGTTATACCCTTCCCTTCTCTCTCCTCTCCGTGCGCAGATTCTCTTTATCGTTGTACTGTGTCTGAGCTTCGGAGAGTTCAGTCAGATGTAAGTGGGCTGCATGCCTGCCTGCCTGCCTGCCCCTCCCTCGCTCCGTGAATAAAGCTGTCCTCTGCCATTACCATGTAAAGTGTCCCCCAGCAAAGCCCAGACCTGTTCCCTCTCATGTGAAACATTAGGGTTTGTGTTTTTTATTGACATGAAAGGACTTTGAATTGACTTCACTTTTGTTCTTTCGGGCCGTCTATAACCTGTCTTTCATGCTCGTTTCTCTCTCTCTCTCTTTCCTGTAGATTCAGGTTTATGTCTGATGGTGAACATCGTGTGCTCCTGCTCACCCTGATTTCCCGTTTGGGATAAAATCTCCCTGGGCAGTCATAGCGTGTGTGTGTGTGTGGGGGGGCATTCTTTTAATAGTGATAATAAATAATTTTACCTCACGTGCGCTGAGCTAGATCTGCTATTTTCACGGTGCGACCCGATTGTAGTGGCACGACACCTGATCAAGGCTCATGTGGTCAAAATTCTTAAGGTTAACTCGGAGCCATTGACTCCCACAGACCAATTCTGCTGAAAACTAATAATATTCAATATTCAACTCAGTTTATTTGGAATGTGTTTTGGTTTGCACCGAGACAGATAACAATAAGATCATCATTGTATGAAGCACACTTGATACATGATCATTGTCATAACTCTTTCTTCAAATGTGTCGTGGTCAACCCAAAGAAAAGAAAAGGGCAGAGCCAGTTCTTTGGTTCTTATGATGTGGTGATGGAGGCATGTGATTGTTTTTCCATGAGAGGACATTTTGCTTGAATAGCCCTTTCATTTATTTTTTACAATGTTGCATAATTTTGTGATTTGTGTGATTTTGTACGGCTGCTGTTTTCCTTGTGAAGAAAATCTCTCAATGGTATTTCCTGGTAAGATGATAATACTGTTGGCACAAGTTGCACGACCTTCACTTCACTTCAGGTACAATTTACAATTACAATTTAGGCATTTAGCAGATTGCTCTTAACCCAGAGCGACTTACATGCATCAACATGCATAAAGAAAAGAAAGAATGCATGGCAAAACATCATATGGTACTTTACATATGCCTATAAGAAGTCAGAACTCGGGCAATTCCTACTGCAGGTGCTATGGGCTACGATGGAGTCTGAAAAGGTGCGTTTTCAGACTACGTTCGAAGATTGGGAGTAAATCTGCAGTGCCGATAGCTGAGTGGTGCTGTACTGTACTGTACTGTACAAGCCCCCCTTCCTGGCTTCTGTGTGTGTTAGGCTGACACTTGGTGGTCTACTCTGAGGAGCAGACCAGGGACACACATTGCTGTCTATAGGAGTGGCTAGCACCTAAATTAAACCTTTTTGCCATTATATTTGAGTGCCGTTTTGTTTGTCTATGAAAAGAGTAGGCCTACTGTTCATACTGACTAATTTTATAATAGGAGAAACATGTGTTCCATTTGGACCATTTCTATGATTGTGTTTCAATTTTGCACCTCAGTGTGATGTACATGTAATGATGTAAATGCTTGGTAGTGTGCAGCATAATATGCTTAGTTGTGTGTTCTCAGAGTGTCAGGGTTTAGCATTTTCAGTTTTGTTGTGCGTGCGGTTTTGAGAAAACAACGTGTGTTAACAATGGTGAAAAACTAAATAAAATGAGTGTAGCCTGTCTTTGTCCACTGCTCAGCTGTTATGCCCTGACCTCCGTATCTGTGCTGAAAGTAGTAGCTCTCTGGCCATCCTGTGTGTGTTGGCACTGATACATCAGTAACCAGTGAGACACCGTCCATATGGCGTATGCTTGTTGCTCTTGTGTGTATGTGTGCATGAGAGGGAGAGAGGCAGAGAGAACGTTTGTGTCTATATGGGGGATTCTGTGTACGTACTGTATCTTTGGATGTGTGTTCACTCATTGCAGATTACGGACTGCATTTTCGCCTCTTTATCTTTAAACTTGTTTGCCTTTTTTGCTAATTTCAAAAGCATTTTTGAATATTTCAATGATAGTCAATCTACATTGACGTGAGCTTGTAAACTGGCATTGGTAATTTACTACGCCTATTCAAAAATTATATTCAAAATGGTACAAAAGGCAAAGAAGTGACGAAAATTAAGCCATATCTTACAGTTAATAAACTTATTTGCCATTCAAACATATCAAAATAAATGTAAAATTAAATTGAACTAGCTGATCTGCATTGGCCCGTTGTGGGCTTGTAGATTGAGCATTTTAAAAGGTTTTTCAAGACTGGCAAATAAGTTTAGGGATAAGGGGTGAGATGTGTGGCACAAAATATAGCCCTATGTATGTTTTTTTTCCTCCCAGAGTCCAGGGGCGGATGTAACATGTCCCATTTGGGGGTGCAAGAGAACATGTTGGAGGGGCAATAGAAAATGGTATGGGTCGCACCCATACCATTTTCAGTTACAGGACTTTTATTACGCAATTAAGCATCAGTTGTTGTTGAAGTTGCAACAGACACGCGGCATGCATGAAGCTAAAGGTCTGACTCAGAGTTTTCTGTTTTCAATGATGAAGTGCTGTTGGTTTAGTGGTGACACAACTGTAGTTAGTAGCAGTAGTAGTGTTTCAAATCATTTTAAATATAAGCACTTTAATTGGAATATCTTTGGTTGTTTTGCATGCCATCATGTTTGGTGGGGCAGTCTAGGAATTTAGGGGGGCATTGCCCCCCCATGCCCATGCCTAGATTCGCCCCTGCCAGAGTCTCTTAACCATAGTTCTCCACATTGACCACTGGAGGAGCTCAGGAACATGTGTTAAACATGGCTCTTTCCCTCTCTCTCTGGGTTGGGAACCAGAGAGAGAGAAATCCCACTGAACACTGGGGATCTGGGAAAACACACAACCACAGAATAAGGCTTTCCCTTCTGTTTGTTGCTGACTACTGAGACAGAGCGAACAAAGGGGAGTGTGTTTATTGAGACAAAGAGGTAATTTATCAGTTTGTGACCACAGTCCCTTGAAGATCCTCTCCAATTAAGTAAAAATTAAGTAATGCTCTTTGTTGTTCTTGGAGCTTGCATCATTTTCATTCATTTTTTTTAAAGCTAGCTTCAGAGGTCGTGAAGGCATTCATCAGAGACATCTTTTGCTTCTTAACGTTAGGCTTATAATTGTTTCTATGCTGTCCCACAGACAGACACATAGTAGTATGGTGGTATTAAATGATACTCTTACATTCAAAACAAGAAACGTCACAATTTTGGGGGAAAAATGCAAATGCGGTTGCCACAATCGTTTATAGGCCGCTCACACTAATTTTTCTAGTCAATTACGATGTCACGTCACTCCTGTGATCATGTGTAAGCAATTTGGAGGGTGCATGATTTACCCCTTCAAAAATGCAAATGGCTGAAAATGGAATTGCTTTTGGATCTGGTTTGATTAAACTACCGCAACATGTGATTCAAATTCGTGATGGATTGGACATTCCGTTCATGGTTTGTGGTATTTTTTTTTAATGAAATAGGCTCCTCCCACTAAACTTCGGATGACAATTTCGGCCAAATGGTGTTTTAAGCGGATAAATCCAGAGATCATGTGCACCAAATACAGTTACAATTCAAAATACCAACATGCGGCATTGGTGTGCTGTTATAGACCTGCGCAGTGACGTCACCGCCTCGGCTCCAGAAGTGGATTCCCCATTCGTTTTTCTCATAGACTTTTCGAAAATGATTCATAGACGATTACGCCACAGACAAAGCCAACTCAGGTCGTAACAAATTGTAGCACCCAGCCATGAGCCAGCCACAACCAGTGTTGGGAAAGTTCTCTTTTTTTCTGAAATAGTTCAGTTCATCGTTCATACATTTAAAAACGAACTAGTTCCGTTCATAGTTCATTGTTGAACTTTTAGAACTAAAGTTCATGGTTCCAAAAAAAGAACTATTATAGTTCTTTTTCGTTCTTTTTTCCCCTCCCTCTTTTTTTTTGTTCAAAATGGTTGCAGCCCATAGCCATATACAACTGAAGATGTCCTTAGTTGATTTGTGAAGATTTTATTATGAAGGCGCTCAGTTCAGTCCAGCCCTGTGCATCTCTGTGTGCTGAAAATAGAGCAGAAAATATCAGCAGAAATAGAGATCAACAAGCTCAAAGTGCATCACTGAGTTTGTAGATCTGCTCTATTTTCAGCTCATTCTAGTCTCACTCTTGAACAGGGCTCAATGCTTAGGATTTTTCCAAGTAGGCTACTATTTTACAATATCAATTTATTAACATAGCAAGGTCGACTGAAAGCCCCACCACCAATTAAGCAAATGAGCCTATCCCAACTCTATACAATAGCGCATATTGTTATATTAATAACAATGTGAAAGGGTCCCCCAAACCTTAAGGCCGCCTCTGCTTGTAGTAGGCTAATTGTAGCCTACCGGTAAATAAAAATGAAAACGATCCGACGGCAAATCAGGCAATGATGATAAGAATACACAAGTGTTGTGCGTCCGAGCGCGCACGTGGTGCGTTTATGATTAATCACGGGATAGCGGCACAAAAAGGTTGCTGCGCAGACAGTATATGATTTAAATACACGCATAGCGCAGGAAGATTATTACCAACATGAACAGCATTAGAAGCTCATTCAACGTGTTGGAGAGAAGCGTCCTCCCTAGGTGCTGTCTGATGCTGTGCGCTACTAACAGAGCAGAGGGAGGGGCGGGGCGGTGGGCAAGGAGAACAGATCTTCAAGCTAAGGATGCATCGAGCCTCAACACGTTGTTGGCTTGTATATCTGCTCTATTTTAGCGAACACCGCCGTACTACAGTAATATAAATTGCTCTACTCGCACCGGTGCTATGAACTTTTTACTCACAAATGCGAGCCTGCCGAGCCCTGCTCTTGAACAAAATCGAACGCAAGAAAAGTGGCGTTCACTCACGCCAGAAATGAACGAGTTCACATCGCCGTTCTTCAAGCAGATATAGGGTCCGTTCCGTTCAAGTTCCTTAAAAATATGAACGGTTCAAAGAACTTTCGTTCTTTGAACGCGTTCGGGTACAACTCTGGCCACAACAGCCCCGCCAATCGGGCTCAGCCCTATTGGCGCGACTTGTTGTGCGTTGGACTGGCGAGTGGGAGTCCCGGGTTCGATCCCTGCTTCCGCGTAATACTACAAAATCATGAAGAAACACACACAATCTTTTAGGACAATCAAATAATTTCTAAAATGAAAAACAAAACAAAAAGTGTTGTATCCTGCCGTTTTCTACTTCTTGCTAATTAGATATTGCATGATAATATTGTGTTTGTTGTTGTCATGATTTGTCACGACCCGAGTTAGCTTTGTCCGCGACACAATCGTGTTTTTATGAATGACTTTTGAGGAAAATGAATTAGGATTCCATTTCTGGAACAAAGGCAACGTCATGAAAGGGGCGTGGCTGCACAGCTCTGTTGCACCCTGGTGTAGAGAGTGATTACCACACCAAGACATTGAAGGCCATTGCGGTTGCCACATCGGTACAGAAGCCCCTCCCACTATTCTTTCTAGTCAATTAAAATGTCATGTCACCCCTCTGATCATGTGCAAGTAATTTGGAGGCTGATTTATCCCCTCAAAAATCACTTTTCTGCAACAAACTGCTACATTTTTTTTTTGCATATGTGGCGCAAATGGAAATGGATGAAAAATAGAATTGCTTTTGGATCTGAGCTGATTAAACATGTGATTCAAATTTGGGATGGATTGGACATTCCGTTCATGATTTTGACTTATTTTTTGGTGTTGTAATCGCATAGATCCAGAGATCATGTGCACCAAAGCCTGTTTGATAGCAACGTGTCGTGCAGCATTGGTGTGCCAGCATTGCACCCTGGTGTAGAGAGTGGTTACCACACCGAGGCTGATCGCACTGAGTCAACATCATAACCGGCTCCCATTAAATTCTCGCTGGGATAAAAGTGCAGCGCTATGGCGCATCTGGACCAGGCCCAAAAGCAGTTTGAATCCAGACTTAAGTGCCTGTGTGTTCCACGTCAACCATTGGAGGCTCCTGCGCGCTGAGTTATAACCATCTGCTAATGTCATTCCAACGTGCCGCCTTGACTGCACCCCCCACCCCACCCTACGGTGCCTCCCACCAGACAATTGCACGAGTCCCTCCGAGCCGAGTCTCAAGCAAGCGCAAGTCATTTGGTCCCAAGTCTCAAGCAAGTCAAGTTTTTTTTAGGTTGTGGGCGAGTCAAGTCGAGTCGAGTCCACACAGTTGGGCAAGTCAAGTCGAGTCAAGTCGCATGGTTGTTTCGAGTCGCGTCGAGTCACAATGTTTTCAAGTCGAGTCACTGGTTTTCAAGTCAAGTCACAGGTTACAACTTCCTACGGTCAAATGTAAAAAAAAATATCAGTTTTATCAGTTATCAGTTTTGTTTCAGTGTGTAACTTGAATTATATGAATGAAAGAAAAAATGTATTAATAGAGATGAGAGTTACAGTACAATTGTGCTTGTGTAGCACATAGGTGTAGCATTTTGTAGAGCAGGCATACCTGCACGCACACGGATCATTAATTTAACATAGTGTTCATTTTTCATCAGGCACTAAGTTAGCTACCTACTCGTGTAGCCTACTACACGCAGTGTTGCCAACTGCCAAAATCCAAAATGCACATGAATCACGTGACTAGGCTGTTTTCTGACCCCTCAATGTTGCAAGTCTTGTACTAGATCTAGATGGCAATGGCGTTCACCACCGCTCCGCTCCCGTCAGTGGTTCAGACCGTGGGTCGGGACCCCCGCAAATAGGTGGTCGTGTTAGCTCCCTGACTGGTTCATTTGGTTTCATTTGCACACCGTTGCCTCCCGGCAATGGTGACTCGGACGATGACTCGGACGAGTCGCCGAGTCAGGTTGTCTCAAGTCAAGTCAGAGTCTCAAGTATTTTACCTACAAGTCCCAAGCGAGTCAAGTCACCGAAAAATGCGACTTGGACTCGTCTCGAGTCGAGTCAATACGAGTCGAGTCCAATTGTCTGCCTCCCACCACTCACCACCCCCCACCCACTCCCCTGCATGGTGTGGTTTGCATTGTCACACTCTGTGGCCAATGCAATCACTGAGCTAACGCACACACAGGCATGCAGCAGCACACTCCATAGCAAACGGGAGGGAGGCCGTATTTTTGTTTGTCCATAAACAAACACTGTTCGGTTTCTTGTTTTTGTTTTTGTACGTGAGGTTTTTGTTGGAGTTTGAAATAACACACACCAAAGAGAGGGGATTGCAGTAGTTGGGGCAAGAACAAAGAAACATCCATCCCTATAAATAATTCATTAGAAATGAACAAAAACCTGTGTGTGCCTGAGCGGCTCTGAGACGGCGTCTGCTGAACAAACATGGGGATGATGATGAGCAGTGTTGCCAACTGACCAAATCCAAAATGCACTAGTGGCACTTGCAAAATGCACTGCAAAATGCATTTTAATGCACGGACCACCATTTGATGTTGAGTTTAGTCTCTCGGACTGTTTGTCAAAACAGAATTACTGTACAAAGTAAATGTGTAGATTCTTGAAATTAGGTAATTCAGATGTTTAAATATAATCTAACTCCTGAGAGCATAAAGTGAAATTGTTTAATTGTACGATCTCAAGAATTGCAGATCGTCCATTCTAGGAAGGAAGGAGGGCTCAATCATTGGGGGGAAAATGGTGAAAAACGAGGGTTTCATCTCTGGCGCTTCTCAACCAATTTCGCCTCAAATCACAGCAAAAAAGCACCAGATTTTCCACCAGAAGTATTGACTAATTTTGGTGCTAGGGGGAGTCTGGAAAAAAGCTAAATATAGCGTCAAATGCGCCAAGTTGGCAACACTGATGATGATGAGGAAGATGATGATGGTGGCGGTGGTGGTGAATCACTGATGGACCACAAGTAGGCATTTACAATTTTGCGGAGACGGAATGCTGTTTATCGACGTGGAGCCTAACTGGCTGTGACAGGGTTGGTATTGGCAGGCCAGTGGAGTGTGGCCTGCACTCTGGAGACCTTCTGCGTAGCAGCGGGGTCATGTGTGGCCTCATGGTGCAGCACACACACACACATACAGGGTCATAATGTGGCCTCATGGTTGCAGCAGCAGCAGCAGCAGACACTTAGGAGACAGACAGTGAGCACACTGCCCCCCATCCATCTAATCCTGCCCTCTGGGACTCAGCCACACTGGGTGAATGAATAAGAGATGAGGGGTGATGAGCCCATGCACCCTCTCTCTCTATCTATCTCTCTACCTTTATCTCTCACATTCTCTCTCTCTCTAGGGTTTTTCACCCACTAATTCCAAATTAAAAGCTTTCTCTTTCATTAGCTGTGCAATGACTCCCTCATTTCTCTTTCCCTCCCCCCTCTCTCTCTCTTCATATCAGCTGATGCTTAAAAAGCTCCTCCAATCCTATTCACCCAAAGGACACAGAGAACGCCACGCACACGTGCACGCGCTCGCTCTTATACGCGCACAATCTTCCCTCTCCGTCTCCCCTGGGCCTCCTTGTAGTGAAGTTGGTAATTTTATTCATCTATTGATTTACTGGTTTGTCTGTTTGCCTCCTGCGAGTCAGGATGATCTCTCTGCAGGGGTATCGTGTTGCGTCAGCAGTGCCATTGGGGGCAGAACAAATAGATTAGTTAAGGCCCTCGACTCAGGCATGCTATGCACGGATAAACACGGAGACATGCAGAATTGATTGAGGAATGAATATAGTGGATCAATACAGAGCCATGGGGGGAGAGAGACAGAGAGAATGTGACTTTGCACTGGATGCTTTGTTGTAGCATGCACATAAAAATAGCTATATTCATATTAGTAATTGTAGCGATGGACATTCTCACAACATGGTGCACTGGCTTATGAGCTTGTACGTTAGGATTGTTTTTCGATATTGATTCCAATCCCCTTATTGATCCGATTTATCACTCCAATTTCTTATCAATTACACTAATGATCCTTTTCCATTATTGATAGTTGTTAGAAAATTGGTGCTAATCTTCTCTAGATTAGCACCAATTTGCCAACATCAATCACTTTCATTTAAATTTCAAAAAGTCTAGTTAGTTTAATTTCCACTAGGGACGCTGTGGGTGCTGGCGGCGTGTCTGCTCCTCCCCGTCATCACTGCCCATACCCGAGGCGGGGTTGGTGTAACAACCTTTCTGTGTGGAGTTGGCATGTTCTCCCCATGTCCCCCAGGGTAGATGCCCTCACAAAAACAAGTAGTAACTGGAACCAACAGGAACTGGTTGGAATATCATGTTCCTCTGTAGCGGCATGTCCAACCAGGGACACTCCAATGCACCATTTGTCTATATGTACGTATGTGTGTATGTGTATGTTAATGGAGCAAAATCACTTAATCAGAGCATTGAATGATGCGAGTCATTAGACAGTTACTGGTGACATTCAATGCTCTGATTAAACATGATTTTGTCCCTTTTTAATGCACTTCAAACCTCCTAAAACAGGGATACCAGTTTGAAAGTGTTTTTCGTTTTTCAATATTTGATAATAAGTATTAACGCTAATGGTTTTGGTCCTATTTGCTGGTTTCTGCCTGCAGTGACAATATGCAACTGGATCGGGGCGTTGTGGCTGTGCATGGGGTCAAAGGTTGGAATACAGAACGCTTAAGAAGGGTGAGAGAGGTTTCAGGGGTGAAGGGCCGGGGCGAAACCAAACCAAACAGGTAAGATGACTCCCCTTGCAACTAATTTATGTTCACATTTGCAGAGACTCGGCAGAAGCATGCGCAACCTTGCTGTTCTGAAGGCAGCGTGACTGGAACTGGCTTATTGTTCTGCCGTTTTATTTTTTTCAATACTCTTCCATAAAATGACACCTGGCATCCCCTAGTCTCTCAAGACAGACATGTTGGCTCACACGGTTTTCAAATCATTCTGCTTAACTTTGGAATCTCTGAAAGTGAGTAGGGAAAAAAGCTGATGTCATGTCAAGTCAACTCCTCACTTACAGTATGTTTAGTCTTAGCAGTTGCGTAATGTCTTTGTGCTACAGTCGATCAGTTTTATTCCCTTCCCGTATTCACGGATACGGGAATAATAAAACGTCTGCCTCCCCCTGGCCAGCCGGGGTGCCAGATGGAGGGGACAGGAACTGGTTGGAATAATTGAAGCATGCATTGAAGGAAGGAAGCATGAGACCAGTCTTCTGCCTCCCCAGGTTGGTGGAGGTTGTGTAGACCCCAGGAATTAGCCCTTCTCAAAACCCCACCCTTTGAGGGCGGGGTTTAGTCACTGTGCAGTGCCAATCCAAATAGTAACTGTAGCTATGCAGGTCAAGCTTTGGACAAGGACGGATTGGGGAGGGACCTAGTAAAGGTCTAATTGGCACTGGATAAAATGGGTTACGAAATCATGGGGATTCAAAAAAATGTCATATGACTGTGCTGGAATGTGCATGGCAAAAATATGTTTCTTGCATGGATCCGGCTCTTTTTTGTGGCCTCGGGAACTTGACAAAACAATATTTGGATGCCCCATCATCCTTTTCCACAATGGCAGACATGGACATGCCCTCAAATAGCTGTGTGTCTCAAAGAATAATTGATAGAGTTTGGTACTGTCTGCAACCCAAAGTGGCCATGTGTTCTCTGGATTAACCAAGATGAATCACAAGCTGACTCATTTATTTTGAACCGGGACAGGAAGAACTGTTAGAGCGAGATATAGACATGAAGCGAGTGTGGTCTTCAGTGTGTGTATAATATGTAACAAATCTGTCCTCGACGCAGTTTGTCAAACACAAAACATATCGCCATGTTTACTAGCTTCAGATTTTGACTGAAGGCAGGCGGCCATGCTGGAACTCACTAGTGGTTGTTCCATGTCCAAGCTTGGAAACAGCAGTGCAGCAGCTGATCCAACTACCTTTCAGCTCCTTCAGTTTAATACAGTTATGTGAGGTTCCTGCAGAAGCTTTCTACAATCCTATCTGATTATAGTGCCACCTATATTAGTCAAATCATAATTCCCTGCTGTGCGATTTGGAGAGAGTGTGTGTGCGTGTGTGTGTGTGTGTGTGTGTGTGTGCGTGCATGTGAAAATATTCCGGAAAACACATTTGGTGATAATAGCAGGTCTAATAGGTCACAGTATGTGACCTATAGCCTAGGATATTATTGTGGGAAGGTAATAGAGGGAACTTTTTGCCTACAATATCAAAATAGATATTTTATTTTATAGATATTTTTTATAGATATTTTTAGATTTTTTTGCACTTTCCCCCTCTATGTTGCATCTACTTTGATGCTGCAGCTGTTTCCCTGCAGGCAGACAATTACTTTGTCCGACAGACGGTCCAGAACTGTGTTGTTGTCATGAAAACAAAACATTCGTCAGGCTCAGGAAAGGCGGTACTAATTTGTGATGGGGGGGTATCCAATCACAACACAGCAGTCTCCAGCAGATTTATAATGAGCCAATAGGGTGGAGGTGAGGTAGAGTTAGATTCTGTTTTTAAAGAAATCTGTTTACAAACATGGTGTTTGTACACACTAAAGTTGCCTTTGCAACTGCGGCATACGCTCTGACTTTTTTTACTATCAGTCACAGCTGATGGTAAACGAGTCCTGAACAATTGTAATGGTCGCAGCCGATGGTTATCGGTTGGCGGCCATTTTACTCGGATAGGATATCTTCGACGACCGATGGGATATCTGCCAAGGAGGAAATATGCGCAGGCGGAAAATCATTATTGGCTGCAATCGATATACAGTATGCTACTGTATCAGCCGTGGCTGTCTGCCTCAGTGGCGAAATTATTTGAATGTAACCCTGAAATTCTTTTTCTGATTTGAGTGACACTGCCAGGACAGAGCATCGTGTTAGTTAGAGGGCACATTTCTGGACATTTCTGTATACTCTTTAAAAACCTCAAATGCACATATTTCCCAGACTTCGCAGAACAGAGTTCACTAAGGAAGCCTCGGAGACGGGGGGAAAGTTGTCTTTGTACATCTTGGTTATAATTCAGGATAAAGAAACGCTTTGCAGTGGCTCAACTCTGGGAGCATAAACCTAGCAGAGCCCTGGGCAGTCAAAGGAATTAAATTGGTTCATAAGCTTCCACAGATGGATGTACAATGTTAAGTCCCCTTTTCTGCCTTGAAATCGTTCCCTGGGCTTTGCTCTTGAGAGGAGAGGGTGGTAACGGTGGCGGAGGGGCACTATAAAACTTATTTTTTATGTTTTAGCTGTGAAGGATGGCCCTCCCTGTGACATCAGACGCACTGACAGGGAAAGGATGAGTACCCTTTACTGTAAGCCGTAGTGAAAAGCTCCAAAACACGACAGTGAGCTGCGTTATAAGCTGCACATGTGTGGAATTAAGGCTGTTTTCTCAAAAATTCTCTTTCCCCCCCTTTCCCTTTTTTCTCCTAGTACCCAGGGGGCAAACTACCCCTTTTTTAGGAAACCTGCATTTGCCATAACATAAAAGGTTGTCCACCAGAAATATTATCTATGACCCTGTAGGATCACAACCTATATGGACAACCCGGTCAATTTTTTGCTGGAAACCCAATATGGCCGCCGCAATATTAGCCCCTATTAGTTATAATGGAGGGTGAATAGGGCAAAATTTTAAACTGAGAGATAATTCCACGAAACTTCACAGGTTGATCAATTATGTAAATACAAACATTTTTTGTATTGGAACTTTCCATGAAATCCAATATGGCCGCCACAATATGGCCGACTTAATATTAACACCTAGAAAATAGGTTTGACTCTAATTTCAGAACAAAATGAGCTAGAAACACAAACTTGGTGTCTCTGACCACAACAGACTAGTCCTATAGCGCATATTTCAAATTTAAGTGTCTAATTTCCCTGTGTGCTGGAGTGTTTCCACACACATCCCTCCAGCTGCAGGTTGATTAGCCTAGTTCTACTGTTTATATTAATATTCATCCATGATGGGGGAGCTCATCCAGACCTGTTTATTGACCTCTTCCTCTTTAATTCCACCCAATTCGATAACATTGGAGGTATAAAATGATTATCATCCTACTTCACCATGTCAAAATTCACCATGTTAATGGTTTTTCTCAGAACTCCAATTCTAGGAAAAACACTATGGGGTAACTTTTTCTTATCTCTACACAACATCTATAAAGTATATTAATGACATGTAAAATGATGAAAATGGGAGGAATTCTCCTTTAATTGGGCATGCACAGCTGATTGGATTGACATTATCCGTGTCAAACTTGTTCTGTGCTTATTAGTGATCTCTCTAATCAATTAAAACACCAAAGAAGAAGTACCTGGTCAAGTAACATTCCAGGCTGCAAATACAGAAACCTCCCTGTGGTGCAGCCTGGGAAACGTTGGTTTGAATAAGATATACTGTATATCCAAGAGGACATAATCTAATACTGGCAGTGGGACAATATCGGTATATCTACACCTCTGTATAACTATAATGCGCA
Organism: Benthosema pterotum; assembly: GCA_039105355.1. Lineage (NCBI taxonomy): Eukaryota > Metazoa > Chordata > Actinopteri > Myctophiformes > Myctophidae > Benthosema > Benthosema pterotum. Next base: position 33,466,025 of record CM076975.1, on the reverse strand, counting down.
ATCAACAGATGAAGATGCCTGCTGCATCTCAACAGTGTCACAGATGCTTGCCCCACTCTGGACCTGCACTGTCAGTCGTCTCAATCAACATAGAAGGTTTCTCCAGAAACAAGGCAGAGATACTAGCAATGATTGCCATCGTTTCTGTATGCAGGAAACCTACATCGGCCATGCACAAAATCGCTGGACCCACCATCGCTGGAATGAAACTGGTTGCTACACAGACAGTATGGATCAGCTGTTTTCAGCAGGCCAAACCTCAAGATTGAGGAGGTCTGTACCCACATCACAGAAGGGCACATGGAAACCTTCACGGTCACCCATCCAAAATCCAGATGTCACATCAGTCTACAAACCACCTGCAACCCCTTTTCTACACACAAAACTACCAGAAAGATGCGCGACTTCAATGCTCATAGTACATCATGGGGCTATGGGAACAGCAACCACAGCAAGATGGAGATGAAGTCGAAACCTGGCTTGATTCCAAACATCTGACTCTAATCCATAACAAGCGAGGATACAACCCAGATCTTGTCTGTGTAAGCAACGACCTCACATCCAGAACTGAGAAGGAAGTTCTGGACCATATGCCCGACACCCAGCACCGGCCGATTGCCATCACTGTTAGATCCTCCCTCCAAGCAACCACTGTCCCATTCCGTAGGAGATTCAACCTACGGAAAACTGACTGGCTGTCATTCCAAGAGGAGATAGAGCAGTCCATATCTAGCACACCAATATTTCCCAATAACTACTCCAACTTCACAGGACTTGGTAAGAAGGTCAGCCAGACATCACATACCCAGATGATGTCAGACACAGTATATCCCTGGCTTATCAGAAATATCCAGCAGCCTGCTACTATGAAGAGTACAACAAGGACCCTTTCTCCCCCACCACCACGGAACTTGGAGACCCTGATCAGTGAAGTTGGGGAAGAACGAAGGAAAGTCTGGAATGAGCTGATAGAGAACACCAACATGACAAACAGCAGCATGAAGGCATGGGCCACAATCCGTCGTCTCTGAGCAGACCACACTACACCACCCATAATCACGAAGGTCACAGCAAACTGTTGCAACGCAGCTGATGGCCAGCAGTCATAACCAACACCGCTGCCGACCCACAGGAGAACACCATCGTACAGTGATATTAGACCAACCACAATTAGCCAGCCCTCTCACCAAACCCTTCGACTTAGAAGAACTCGAAACTGCAATCAGAAAGCTGAAACCCAGAAAAGAGCAGGGATACTGGTGAAAATGTTACAGCACCTCGAACCTAACGCAAAGTCGTGGCTCCTAGAGATGCTGAACACATGCTTAGCACAGAAAACCATCCCTTCTGTCTGGAGAAAGGCCAATGTCGTTGCAATCCCCAAACCTGGCAAAGACCCCAAAGAGCTACCGGCCCATTTCCCTCCTCTGCATCACCTACAAGTTCTATGAGAGGCTGCTGCTCCAACGTCTCATCCCAATCATAGACGCCATGCTGACTAAAGGCCAAGCTGGTTTCTGCCCTGGCACCTCCTGTGCTGGACAGTTACTCAACCTCAACCAACACATTGAGGATGGGTTTGAAGAAAAGCAAATAACTAGGGCAGCATTCATTCATCTCACTGCTGCCTATGACACCGACGATCACCACACAATGGTCAGAAAACCACTGGACTGACTGGTCAGGTGACCAGGTCATTAAAAGCCTTCTCACGCCCACCTAAATGACCAGAGGAGTACATGGAAAGCCCAAAAGAATGTCCTCCCACAAGGAAGTGTGCTCGCCCCCTCCTTTTCAATATTTAGACCAGCCACTATCCCCAGAATGCTTCATCTATGTCGATGACCTCTGCATTACCATGCAACAAGCAGACTTCCAGAAGATCGAATCCACCCTTGAAAGTGCCCAGTAAGAAATGTCAAGCTACTACAATAACAACCACCTGAAACCCAACCCATCAAAAACCCAACTATGCAGCTTTCACCTGAGGAACCGTGATCCCCCATGAGTGTCACGGGGGATGATCACAAACTGTCCAACAGTACCCACCCCATATATCTTGGCGTTACACTGGACAGGACCCTCTCCTTCAAGAAACATCTGGAGAACTCCAAAACCATTTGCATGTGCTGCCAAATCAGTCAACAATCATTTTAGAAATGAGTGAAATCACTATTTCCTGTAGCTAACCATCTTGTAAATATGCAGAATAAGGGTACACTATGCCCAATGATAAAAAATAGCTGTTCCTATGAGTCTTTCATGGTCAGAAACTCTTCAATAGCTCATTTGGTTCAGAGGTTAGAGCCAAAACCTTATTTCTATGTGCTAATATTGTGGTCGCCATATTGTGGCGGCCATATTGGATTTCATGAAAAGTTCCAATACAAAAAATGTTTGTATTTACATAATTGATCAACCTGTTAAGTTTCGTGGAAATATCTCTCAGTTTAAAATTTTGCCCTATTCACCCCCCATTATATCTAATAGGGGCTAATATTGCGGCGGCCATATTGGGTTTCCAGCAAAAAATTGACCAGGTTGTCCATATAGGTTGTCATCCTACTGGGTCATAGATAATATTTCTGGTGGACAACCTTTTATGTTATGGCAAATGCAGCACACCCCCCTTTCCCTTTTTTCTACTAGAGGATCAGGGTTTCTAAAAGGACACTGGCATTGCGGTGGTTTTCAGGGGAGTTCTGATTGGCTTTAGCCGCCTCCAGGGATGAGCCTGTGTGAGCATCCCTCTCTGTGGAGGTATTACTGGATGTCAGGCAGCACAGGAATTTGCAAGGAAAATGGCAGGAGGGGTGAAATCAATTCGCGACCACGACCGATGGCCGCGGCCGATGGTCCATCAGTTCACGTAAATGGTCGCCAGGTTCGCCGAACGATAGTAATGGCCGCGACTGTTACTATTAGTTGCGAATGATGGAGCATCGACCGCGGCCACCAGTCACAGTCACAAAATGATTTTTGCTGTCTCTCGAAAATGGAATGAACCCTAAATTCTGCGCTACTGCAGTTTTGATCAGCAAGTTTTGTTTTTTTCATGCAAACCGCTTTCAGGGAGGTGGATTGGACAGAACAACAAAGAACATGTCCTGCCCCAGCCTTGGGATTGATTTTCAATAATAATTGGTAACCGTACGCATGGCTTATGGTTCTGGTTATCTTGTTGTGATCCGAGAGTTGTTAACTATATATGACTCACCATTAGAGTTACAGCTTTTGCTCCGCTTGACCAGCAGGCAAAAAGTGATTGTGCAATGACTGCTGCTGCAAACTCTCACCAAGCTGCTATTAGTTACTGAGATCCTGGAATCCCTGGAGAGAGAGAGGGAGGGAGAGAGAGGAGAGGGAGAGCATCATTGCCATATAAGGACACTACGGTTTCTGGCTGACAATTTTAAATTACAGCTGTGTGTGCATGTGCGCGTACGTGCACACAAATAGCCACTTAGGTCCATGCATACATGAATGTCTATGCATTCATGATGTGTGTGCATGTTTGTGCAGGTAGTGTGTCTGTGTGTATACATGAGCTAAATTTGTGTTTGCAGACGTACATGCATGTTTCAGTGTGCAGTAGTTTGCATTTGTTAAGGTGTCAATCAAGAACAGTATACCTTGAATGGACATGAAGACGTGGAGAAGCCGTGCAAAACAGCAGAACAGTTTTTCTCGGGTTCATGACTGGTGTGTGATATCTGCTCACTTACTCTAAAGCCAAAGAAAACAGGCGCAAAAAGAACCGCTGTGACCCGCTGTGAAGGAAACAATGAAGACTGGTGTTGCTTTTATGATTTCTGCGTTTTACAACATCCCAAAACGTGGCTTCTGAGCCCAAAATGTGTGAGAGTCGCACTGTAGCTTAAAAAAAAAGTGAAAAAAAAAATGCCAGAACTTTTCAAACGTCCGAAGCTTGACTGGGTCCTTTATGCCGACTCTGCATATGAAAGGAGCCCAGGGACAAAACAGGGAATGGGGGCTTGGAAGAAAGACAAGAATGGGGAAATAAGGAGGGGAGAAAATATGGAGGAAAATGGAGAAAGTGCAAAAATCTGCGGTGGGGAGAGAAAGCAGGTGGGGTGAGCTGCCCTGGAATGCTCCATCAACGGACCGACGTCTGTTCAGTTCAATCCACCTCTGGATACAGCTGGTCACTGTGTGCCAGGCCTGCTGCACACATGCACACGCGTGTGCTCACGTGTACGTCAGGGGCGGATCTAGGCATGGCCTGCATGGGGGGGGGGCAATGCCCCCCTAAATGACCTGACTGCCCCACCAAACATGATGGCATGCAAATGACCCACATTTCAAATTAAAGTGCTTATTATTAAAATGATTTGAAACACTACTACTGCTACTAACTAACTACAGCTGTGTCACCACCACTAAACCAACAGCATTTCATCATTGAAAACAGAAAACTCTCTGAGTCAGACTTTTAGCTTTATGCATGCTGCGTGTCTGTTGCAACTTCAACAACAACTGATATTATTGATGCTATACTTGTCTAATAAAAGTCCTGTAACCGAAAATGGCACCCATACCATTTTCTCTTGCCCCTCCAACATGTTCTCTTGCCCCCCCAAATGGGACATGTTACACCAGCCCCTGGTGTACGTGTGTTTTCTCTTGTGTTTCTATTGTCCCTGAGGGGAATTGGTTGCAGACGGATAAACAACAGAGATAAAAACATAAAAATATGGAACCCTAAATACTAAATACAGAGATGCAAACAGTCCTCGAATATCAAAAACACAACACCAAAACATGTCCAGTCCAATTGTGCAAAAGTACCAGAACCTAAAATAAAAATATGTTTTGCGGTGCATATCACAGAGAGGGGGACAGACAGACAGACAGACAGACATACAGAGGCAATAGAGATGAATGAAGGGGCAACTCTCTTAATACTATAAGTACATAATCTTCTGGAATGTGCGGCCATATTATGAGACCCATTTGTGTCTTGTCATCACATATCACAGAGTCGTAAGGCACAAATAAACACAGATGAAAACGTGTCCCATATGATGCTGAGGGACAGACAGGCTCACTTTGGGTGGTTTGCACACTGACCAGGGGCGGATGTAACATTTCCCAATTGGGGGGGCAGAAGAAAATGGTAAGGGGGCAGCTTCATCGGCCGGGTCGCTTCGCGCCACAGGCGATGAAGCTGCACCCATACCATTTTCAGTTACTGGACTTTTATTGGGCAAGTATACGCATCAATAATAACACCAGTTGTTGAAGTTGCAACAGATACACAACATGCATGAAGCTAAAGGTCTAAATGATGAAATGCTGTTGATTTAGTGGTGACACAACTGTATTTAGTTATTTAAAAGTATTTGAAACACTACTATACTGCTACTAAGTACTGAAATATCTTGGATTGTTTTGCATGCCATCATGTTTGGTGGGGCAGACTGGGCATTTAGGGGGGCAATGCCCCCCCCCCCCCCCCCCCATGCTATACCCGCAGCCCCGCCCTCCATGCACCCCATCACTGACAGACACTTGTGGCAATGCCCAGTAAGCCATCCATCCACATTTTTATGGCCACAGGGCACCATATGTGAGGTCCTGTTGTTTTGAAAATATGTATTCTGAGAAAGCCTGTGAGCTGACATGTCTCTGCAGTCTGCACCATTACCATTTGCGCCGATTTATTGTATTTAGTGGCGGGATGAAAATGTGTTGATATTCTGTTCCCCCTGATGTGCTCCTTTTGAAAACAGTAAACAGTTTGGCCGGCGGTGACTCAAGGGTAGAGTGGCCATATGGTAACTGCAAGGTTACCGGTTTGAACCCGGGTTCTCTCAGATACTGTCAAAGGGTCCATGAGCAAGACACTGCACCCTAATTCTGCTCCTGTTGTCACTTGCCATTTAGTAAAGGCAAGGAGTGTTATATTGTTTATTGTCTCTGACTTTTTTTCTTTGGATTAGCTTAGCTCTGGTCCATAGTGCCACTGCTTCTATGATTCTGCCTTACTGTACTGCTATGACAAAATCAGTGTTATCTCCCACCACCCGACCAGTCTCTGTTCTATTGTGTTTATATTGGTTTACTCACCAATATAAACACAGCTTGTGTGATAAGAAATCCTACTTTTCTTAGTGATGCACACTGAGGCCTTCACCCATATGGAAAATGTTATCATTTGTAGTTCTTTAGCAGCCATGTTGAGGACCAACAAAGGCGATATAAGCTACTGTACATTGGTCCTCAATATGGCCACGAAAGGACTACAATTATGCAAACTCTTAAAAGTGGCAACTTTTTGACAAGCAACTTTACAAAAAAGAAATACTATGGATCCTTTTTTAATGTCATACATATGCAGTAATTTGTATAAATTACAAAATTCTATTTGTTTTATTTTGAGATCCACAACAGAAGAGAGGCTAGTGGGGTGGGGGTGGGGAGAGTGGCCTACGCTAGCATTGGTGGTATGGACCAGAGCTAGGGTTAACCTACTTTGAAGTTTGCTTAAATACATTAACAAACAAATAACTAAATACCTTTTAACCTAAAAAAAAAACAAGTCAAGCGGTCATAAGTGGCCTTTATCTCTATTACAAATCTTAGATCAGTATCTCTCAGGTTCAAGGGTCAACACCCGGACTTCATTTTATTTATTTTTGCATCTCCTCCGACCGAGCTGCTCTTGATGAAATGAGATGACATTAGAGTGGTGGGCGATAAGGGCATAGGAGAGGAAGTTGGTGTAAGAACAGGAGAAGTTATTTGTTTTTTTGCAGGGAGAGATGGTCATGTCATTTTAAAGGCTTTCTAGGGAGTGTTTGCTCACCCCTTAATGGTTCAGAAGGGGTGGAACCATCCATCTTTCTCTCCACGCATCTCAGGACAAGGGAGGTGGGGGCGACCCCGAGGGGGACGGACCGGTCCCGCCTGCGACTGTTTACACAACTTCACAGATACCATGTGAGCGCCTGAAACACACACACGGAAAAAATAAAATGAGTACATAACATGCTGGAAGTTCCATTACCCTGACATGAAGCTAGGAAACGGTCAATATGGTTAATATTCCATGAAATCAGTTTAGAACTATAATCTTTATCCCCTCCCGCCTCAATTTATCTAAATGGAAATGGCTGCTATAGAAATCAGTCATTGGGAATAAGTATCACACTTATAGTATCTGACATATTTTGGGGGAAACGGCAAAATCATTTCCCGATACCGACCATTGGTTGTGACGGCTAAAAACGGTCGTGACTGTTGGCCAGAGGTCATGACCTCTGCTGCGACCGCTATAAATCAGTTGCGACTGTTGGCCCAACAGGCGCAACCGTTGTTCACCGGTGGCTAACCCTAAGCTTAACCTCAGTAAAGCCAATGCCTAAACCTAACCATAACACCGGACCGTTGGGCCAACTGCCATGACTGTTGGAAAATATTATAAATCAGTTGCAACTGCGGGGCTCAATGGTTGCGACCGGCGTCAGGAAATGATTTTGCCCCTCCTGTACTTCGTAGGAGGGTAAAAACTTTTTATCGATCGCTACTAAACCTAACCAAGCCAACTTCCTTCCAAAATGTTAACGGTTGTCAACTAAACCTAAATCTTAGTCCTAAACTTTAGCCTCAGTAGGACCTAGAGTCCTAGACCTAAAACTATCCTTAACCTCTGACTTATTAAAAGGTGATATCCATTTTTAAAGGTGGAGGCCATTTTTATAGGAACGTTATGACTGATTTAGAAAAAGCCTGGGATGTAGGAACTCCCCGCCAACCAAGGTCGAGGCAGGTGTAAACCGTTGAATAGAAAATGGTTGCGACATTTTTAAAAGGGGTCGCGAACTGCATCGAGGTCGCAAAATGATTTCGCCCCTCCTGGGAATTTGGTTTAAAATCGAAACCCTGTTAAGTAGCCATAATGATACTGGAAATATCGGAGGGGGTAAACCTGAAATATGCACTCATGGAAGAATACAGTAAGGCAATATGCTTCACATCACACTATGGACGATGGATCACACACATCATATATCAGCAAGCTGCAAGGGTATTTATATTCCCTCACAGCTACTTTGGACCAAAACATATATCAAAAACATAAATCCCCCTCCCCCTCCCTTTTTTTGCTATACACCCATTTACACTCCTATACCCTTCAATCTCACTTGTGGATACACTTTCATGAATGCACACATGGGAATACAGGTATTTCTTTAGAGCAAGACGTATAAAATAGATAAATGACCTCTCCGAAATATATATCCAGGGGTGTGTGTGTGTGTACGTCTGTGTGTGCGTGCATGTATAGAGAAAGATTGTTGAGTTGTATACCGTACCGTATACCGTTCTCTTTTTCTCTTTATTACTGACTTAAAGGAGAATTCCACACCAAAACACATGGGCATCCAACTACCTTGATTCCTGTGACATGATACAGTACATAATGCTTTGATTTTTGTCATAGACGCCCCCTTTTCTACATTTCACCCTAAGGTCACCCCCTCCCTCCAATGCAGTTTGCATTGCTGCAAGTTGTCTTTGTTCTAATGCGGGTATTTTAGTAGCTCCAAACTTCACACATCACAAGATAACTGAGCCACTATACATGATGTGATGTGTGGAAAAAAATGTTTAGAGCTATATATACCCATTAAAGACCCTAGGGGGAAATGTAGAAAAGGGGGCATCTATGACAAAAACAAAGAGCAATATACAGTATACTGTATATGTCACAGTGATCAAGGTAGATGGATGGCAAATGTGTTTTGGTGTGGAATTCTCCTTGCTTTGACAATATATTATACCAGCAGTTACATTCGTGCCATGCGTTGAATTTTGTCGAAATGAAACAAGATGAGAAACAGAGATGTGTGTAGGTGAGGTTTTAGTACGCATACAGTACAAGCATGCGCACACACATGCATGAGTCGCACGCCCAAGCAGAAGTATGTGTTTGGCTGCCATGGAGCTTGACCCATTGACAGCCATTTGCCAGGTCTGTGTGGCGTGAGAACCAGGTTGACGGCCATGCCTGGTTGACACGCTGCGACCCTCCTGTCTGGCCTGGGATCTGCACCTCCTCTGTGTGGGGGAGTGTAGGTACGGGGGAGTGTGTGTGTGTGTGTGGGGGGGGGGGGGGGGGGGGGGGGGGGCAGCATTTGAGCCACAGACCACCATTTGAGGACATTTCACAGACGTACCACGTTGTAAAAATAAAGATTTCTTTTGCTTTTGTCCACAATACCAGACTGGATTTCAGAAACAAAACAGGCAAACGTAGATCAAAATAACCAGTGATCTTCTACGTTCTCTAGTTGTTTAGATTTGGGATAATTCAGATGATGAATATTTGAACTTTCGAAAGTGTTAATTAACATTTTACACTCAAAGAGTTACATCTGGTTATATACTGTATTAGATTATATATTCTGTGTGTTGTGTATTTCCCTGAGTGCCATTATTGGATCCAGTAGTACATCTCGAGATCATCACAGTGTGCGTTTGTAAGGCTGTTCTTCGTTGATTTTACAGTGCAGCATGTGTTGAAGTGCTATACTCTTTAAACCGGGTGAAAAACTACACATTACCCATTTTATTGGGGCGACAATATTTTGAGTGGCTGACATTGCAGGAAAAGTATTTTCACAATCTGAATCTTATTTTCATTTCCAATCATTTTGGGATGATGTTTTGTATACTTTGAAACGGACATGAGAAATGTCTTTTGGTAATATGCATATCAAGCACAACGTCCAGGATGTAGTTTGCTAATAGCTGTGGTGGGCTGTGTCTTACGGGGTCTGCCAGCGGTCTGTTCGACACAAATTTGGGTATTAGTCTTAGCCACAAGAGCCCCCCAAAGACTATTAATTTTAGCATACTGCTACCCCTATGTGCAGACTCACTCTTGGCATCTAAGATACATTGCTTAATGCAACGTTGGACCCAGCCATGAAATGTGGTCATAGCATACAAACGAATGTGACACCATCTTTTGATTGTTTTGGACGACACAAGCCCTCTGGGAACTCCCAAAGTGTAAATGTTTAGTTTTGGTAAATTTCTTTCTACTTGCTGTCTTTTTCAGCGGAGGAAATTACTGACTCAACTGTTCCTTTTCTTGTCAGATTCTCAAAATTGCTTCAAGGAGGGTGATACATTAAAGGTAATAGAGGCAGCTTTTTTTTTTGCCAAAAATCCAAATAGATACATAGCTAATATATACACTCAACAAAAATATAAACGCAACACTTTTGTTTTTGCTCCCATTTTTCAGGGGATGGACTTAAAGCCCTAAAATTCTTTCCAGATATACAATATAACCATTTCTCTCAAACACTGTTCACAAATCTGCCTAAATGTATGATATTGAGCACTTCTGCTTTGTTAAGATAATCCATCCCACCTCACAGGTGTGCCACATTAAGATGCAGGTGTGACATCATGATTAGTGCACAGGTGTACCCCAGACTCTCCACAACAAAAAGACACCCTTAAATGTGCAATTTTCTTTTGCCTTATTGGGTGTATGGGCCTCCGAACCAGTCAGTATCTGGTGTGACCACCATTTGCCTCATGCAGTGCAACACATCTTCTTCGCATAGAGTTTATCAGATTGTCAATTGTGGCCTGTGGAATGTTGGTCCACTCCTCTTCAATGGCTATGTCAAGTTGCTGGATATTAGTGGGAACTGTTACAGACTGTAAAAATGGTAATAACACAATATTACCACATTATTACCATTTCGACAGCGCATACCAGTTCCCACTAATATCCAGCAACTTCACATAGCCATTGAAGAGGAGTGGACCAACATTCCACAGGCACAATTGACAATCTGATAAACTCTATGCGAAGAAGATGTGTTGCACTGCATGAGGCAAATGGTGGTCACACCAGATACTGACTGGTTCGGAGGCCCATACACCCAATAAGGCAAAAGAAAATTGCACATTTCAGGGTGTCTTTTTGTTGTGGAGAGTCTGGGGTACACCTGTGCACTAATCATGATGTCACACCTGCATCTTAATGTGGCACACCTGTGAGGTGGGATGGATTATCTTAACAAAGCATAAGTGCTCAATATCACACATTTAGGCAAATTTGTGAACAGTGTTTGCGAGAAATGGTTATATTGTATATCTGGAATGAATTTTAGGGCTTTAAGTCCATCCCCTGAAAAATGGGAGCAAAAACAAAAGTGTTGCGTTTATATTTTTGTTGAGATATATATTCGCATTTTTCCCCTCTATGTTGCTTCTACTTTGATGCTGCAGCTGTTTCCCTGCAGACAGACACTTGCTTCGTCTCCCAGATTGTCCAGAACTTTGTTATTGTCAACAAATCATGAAAACAAAACATTCGACAGGCTCAGGACAGGCGGTGCTAATTTCTGAAGGGGAGGGGGGTTGTGTGGGGGGAGGCAGCGTTTTGGCCAATCACAGCAAGCAGTCAATAGATTCATATCTCATAAGGAGCCAATTGAGTGGAGATGAGGTAGAGTGTTTGTACACTCTAAAGTTGCCTTTATTAGTTTTAAATTATATTTTTTAAGCATTCCTGTTTAGCTCCAGAGATCCAGGGAGTGAGTGAGTGTGCAGGTACCTGTATAGGGACTCATCAGTCTCAAGGACACATGGAAAAGACCCATGGCTGCATTGGGAATTGGACCTGGAACAACTAGGACACCTTGCTGCCCTTTACACTAGACATATTCCATGAAACTGTCTGGGATGTTTCAACGTCTCTGAATTATCCATCCTTAATCACCACCCAGCTCAACCTCCTTTACATCTCAAGTCCTTTATCTTGAAGTCTCAATCCCCACCACCATTGTTTATCTTTCCCATCTATGCCTTTCTTCGTTCTTGGCTTTGGGTTTCTTTTTTTCTCACGCACTTTTTCCCCACAATCCTTTCCAGAGCCTTTTCGGTTCCAGCTGAAATCTTCAGCAGCGTACTATGGAAAGCTCAGCTCCAAACCAAACCAGACCGCCTGCACTAAAGCATGCAGTGCATTCACCCTAACATGTCTGATGGAGAGACTAATGTAAATATCTCCTAGACCTTCCATCATCGATGAGCAAAGCCCAGAGACATCGGACATGACCAAGAATATCCTGGTGTGTATGTGTTTGCCTGTGAGTGTCTGCAGTATGTCCATAAGTCACTGATGGTTTACAATTATACAGATAAGAATGGTTATAAACCATCAAGTTGCCAAAAAATGTTGGTTTATCAGGTATTGAGAAAGTCCATACATAAAAACCACGCACACGGACAGGTTGCCAGCCATTGCACGCGCATGCATTTCTGCATGCATGCCCACGCCCATGTACATCATGCACACATGCACGCACGCACACTCAATTACTCACTCATGCGCACAATTAAATATATAACACTTTATAGGAAATGATGAATGCACCTTGAAGCTATAAGAACCAAGCAACTTTTTATGATTTTCTAATGATTGCAGCACACACCATAAAATATATTAATTTTTTTATTTTGAAAAGTGCAGAAATGCAGCATGTGCGTGTGGAAAAGAGTGTTTACTATTTTACTGCTGGTGGTTGACTGAATGTGAAAGCCTTCATAAACACAAGTGAGAGTAAAGGGCCAATCTATCTGGCTGTTTCTGAGCTGGCTAGACCAGCATGACCATATTGCCAATTCAAATCATTAGAGCAGTAGTTCTGCTCTCACACAGCCCCACCAGGTGGTTGTTTTACCCTGTTTAGGCTAACCTTGGTATATTTTTGCATAACCAAAACATTTCTGTATCCTACACCTAAAATGCCCTCACTGTGTCCACTCAACTTGCCCCCTATTAGGGAACCCATCCATAAAACATAGGGAAAACTGTAGTGCCCGTTTTCCTTTATTAAGTCTGTCTCAAGAGACTTGCCTCCAAAGTATTGGGACTTAGACCTAGGCGTATTTCCCTGCATTCAATGTCAAAACATAACACTGAGCAATTTACATTGAAATGAATGGCGGCCCGGGGAGTCGCTCTTTGTCTGCCCTTGCCGATTCAAACATTGCATGTAATATCACAGAGTAAACTATGAAATTACTTAATCTGGCCTCAAAGAGTTAGTTTGTATTGTTGGACTTAATGGTCAGTGATTTAACTTAAAATATTATTGTTCTTCTTTTTTTGATAGTCCTCCCTACTCCTATTATAGAGTGTCATCCTGACCATATAAGGAGTTCCTCCCTGTCCCCAGTGAGCCCCATGAGTAAAAAAAAATAGTTTGTTTCTTTCCAAACAGGATCAAGTGGGCATGTGGGCTGTTGGTCTTTTGCACTTCCCCCCACTGCAGAGTGTGTGCATGTGCACATCTTGTTACCGGGGGACTGGAGGGTTTTCCCCAAATCACCCAAATCATTGAATGCTCCTTTAAAACTGGAGGAAAACTTGCAAATGATTGATTACCTGAGTCCTGTTGTGGGAGTTCTGGTCTGGTTGGGGTGATTAACTACTTCCAGTCATGGTGGGGGGCATACATTAAAAATAAATGAATACTGAACTAGCATTTTTGTATTACTGACATATTTCGACTATATATAGAGCAACTTTCATTCAACTTTGGGACACTTTTATACCAGCTATCACAACACCAGAAGCAGAACAAAACCATAGTTCATGACCAGAACTATTCACCAAAACCAAAGCAGAACTCCCACTGCAAGACTCAGGGGTGGCAGTGGCTCAGGGACAGAGTCACTGGATGGTTCGAACCCGGGCTCCCCCAGAGCTAGTGTTGAAGTGTTCTTGAGCAAGACACTGAACCCCTATTTGCTCCTGGTGTGCTGGTTGTACCCTGTATGGTTTCTGCTGCCAGTGTATGAATGTGTGTGTGAAAGGGTGAATGCGTTGCACAATCTATGTAAAGCACCTTGGATAAAGGCACTACACTACATACTGTAAATGCACCATTTACCATTAATAGCTTTGCAATCACTATATTAATGCCATGTATTACCTATAATGTACCTTATATAGTTAACTACATTACATTTAAAAATCAAAACTTTATAGCAAAATAAGTTAAGGTAGACCAATAATTCTACACAGAGCGTAGGGTTAGGGTTACGTGACACCAATTCAAAACCCCTTACTCATTAAAGTCAAAATGTCCAAATGTCTGACCAATATACTTATACAAAGTATACAGTAAGTACAAAAGGCTTTATAGTGCATTGTTGGATAATATGCATAAATGTTTATGTGTTACTTCAACATTTAACACACAATTTGCTAGGTGTTTGGTAATCATTCAACCAAGCACCTACCAAATTGTGTGTTTAATATTGTGGAAGGAAATTGTGGCCAAAAAGGTTTAACAGTTAAATGGCTTTCTACTGCCAAAGACCACTTTTATAAGTTTCCCTCATTGGCGCTCACCACCAAAGACGACTCATGACTTGACCTTTGGGTTTGTTATGGATGTTGTTTGAGATCACTGATTACCACCGTCTGACTAGCTCTCCGTTGCCAGGCAACATGGCAAAGCTCGGCTAGTCAGTAAAATGACGGAAAATGACCTAACGGTCGAAACATTGCGCCTTTTTGCCAATAGAATAAAGTAAGCCCAAGTGTGCTGATGTTCCTACTTGTTCTCCATGATATTTGCCTTGATGCCTTGGCAATCAATGCCTGGCCTAAATGCAGAGATCTGTGAAGTCTTCATGAAAGTCTTGCCGTGGTAGGCACTGCTAATAGTCTATCTATAGGCCTAATATAGACGGGGAGATCATGAAATTTGAAGTAAATAATAGTAGTTTAACTATCCCTCCCATCAGTTTACTGCAGAGCCCCTTTGGGTTTCTTCAAGAAGAACCACCTGTGGTCCCACATTTGACTAAAACAGCTGTGTTTAGTTGGTACCATAGATGTCTTTGAACTGCTTTGAAAGAGTTCTGAAGAATTCTACAATTCCCAATTTGGAATAATTTGATGTGTGTGTGCCTGTGCGGTGCATCACAATTAAGCCCATTGTATGTAGAATGTGTGTTGTTTTGCACATCTGGACTAATAATGGTGTAACATGGCATAATCTCTGTTTGGTAAAAAGGCATCATTACTGTACAAGTACAGGGATTGTGTTAAATTGACTATAGACGTGATTGCAAATTGCACTATGATAGCATTCCCATTATTATCAAAGCGAATGGTAGACCGAGCCCCTTAAAAGTTCTTCAAATAAATCTATAAAGATACTTTTGAAGAAACCTCGTGCAGCGAAATTTCCTTGAGGACCGTATGGGGTTTTAAACGGCTTGACGAGCCTACAGTATAGCAGACGTCATTTTGACTCTCATTAGCCGTTGAGTGACTACAGCTGCCATGATTTGTGTGAGTGTGTGGGAGGCTTTCTCATTCATCCTTTATTTCATATGTGTGCTTATTTTCCTTTAATGATTAGGCCCATAGATCCATAGTTTGTTGGTTGAGCTCTGTGTGCTGCCTTTGATGTGGGCTATGTGCTGGATGTGTGTGGGCATTTAGCGTGTGTGTGTGTGTGTGTGTGTGTGTGTGTGTGTGTGTGTGTGTGTGTGTGTGTGTGTGTGTGTGTGTGTGTGTGTGTGTGTGTGTGTGTGTGTGTGTGTGTGTGTGTTTGAAAAGGGGTGGGGGGTGAGGGTCTCCGTGATAGCCTCATATTACTCTGATGATGTTTAGATCCCGTGCGTGACCCTTGCTGTGCCATAAAGCAACAGATTCTGCAACAAATACAGCCATAAAATACGGAACTTGGCAGCTGGAGGGGAATGTGTCCAATCACCACTTTTACTCATCTGGACGTGTATGCATTTGAGAGAGAGAGAGATAGAGAGAGGGAGGGAGAGAGAGAGAGAGAGAGAACCATTAACTTGCATGGAAGTTGCTTATGTGTGTGGTTTTAACAATCCCTGTTTTGCTGTGCCAAGTACAGGTAGCTGATTTTGGAAAACAAAAATCAAGTCAGGAAGCAGTAATATCTCTGGCATGGACACCCACTCCCACAGAAGGCTTCCAGATTGTTAACCCCCCTCCGGTACAGGTTCCCAGTGGTTTCCTGGGCTCAGTGGGAGAGTCCTGCTCTGAGGCTTTGGGTCCACGCATCTCTGTATTATATATCAGAGACCCCCTGCTGATTCCACCCTTTTAATATACAGGGTGTTTTAGGGGAGTTCGAAGTAGTAATATATGTTATTTTTATATCATATGACAGTCTGGTCGGAATTTGTCAGTAAACACCGCAGGCTCCTGCAGCGAAATCGGGGAAATAGTAAAGAATCACGACTTGGATTAGAAAGTTGTTTAAGTTGAAAATCTTTCCAACTCCTCTCCTTGCTCTCTTCCCCTTTCCCCCATTCTTACAGTCAGGGGTAATCAGTGACTACATTTATCCAAGCAGGCCACTGAATTGTACCTTGAGTAAAGCTTGTACTATTCAAACCACTAAAAAAAAAATACAAAACCAGAACCATTTAGGCGTTGAGCTATGAGCTACTACAGTAGTCACATTACAGATTTTAGATTATTAATACAAAACCATGCATTGACCACATAGCATTTTTGCTGATCCACTAACACTTTGCATCACAATGATGTTGTGAGCTACAGTATTTTCAACAGGATATTAGTTTATAGTTTAACTTTAGTATTGGAAGTTTATTTATTTCCAAAACCTCTGTACACTATTAATGTTTTTATTCATATATTATTCATTCATATTATTTCTTCCACCATTGCTTACAGTGCCAATAAGGGTGGCACAGTG
The DNA here is from genome assembly GCA_039105355.1 of Benthosema pterotum. NCBI lineage: Eukaryota > Metazoa > Chordata > Actinopteri > Myctophiformes > Myctophidae > Benthosema > Benthosema pterotum. The sequence continues at coordinate 33,449,250 of CM076975.1, read as the reverse complement.
ACACCCTTTTTTTAATCCATATGTAGATTTATATATTATATAACTCCCTATGTAGTCAGTGGCAGTGTAGTGTCGTTTGCTGTCAGCTGAGAGCAGAGAGCCACAATGGTGTTTTGCTGTCTTTTAAAGGAAAACTAAAATCTAAATACGTAGATAACGCAGCCAACCCTGTGATTGACAACTCACATGGCATGACTGCCAACGCACAAGACACACCTCATGGGTCTCAAGGCATCACTGCCGGGCATTTGCTGCAAAAACGTAAACATACTGTATGCAGGATGTGGAGTGAAGCAAAAGAAACACACAGGCTTTGGAATGACTCATACATTGCAGACCTAAATCTAGCACATCCACTATCCATTGTATTAGCTGCTGCCAGTGCCGCCACGAGAGACAGCAAAATCATTTCCTGGCCGCAACCATTGGGCCAACGGCTGCGACCGTTAGCCAGCGGCCACAACCCTAAACATAACCTTAGTAAAACCTATGCCTAAACCTAACCTTAACACTTGACTATAGGATATCTGCTTCGACCGTTGGGCCAATGGCCACGACCCTTGGGCCAACTGCCGTGATTGTTGGGCCAAAAGCCCACGACCGTTGGCCGAATGATAACGGTGGGGCCATTGCTGTTGGCCAACGGTTGCGGCCATTGGAAGATACCATTAATCAGTTGGGAACATTGGGCCAACGGTTGCGACCAATTGTCGTGGTCGGGACCAGAAGTTGAATAAAATTACATGTTCCCTGTGCGTCGATTGTAAGCTGAGGAGCTGATCCAGTTGGAGAATCTCAATAAACTGTCTTTTTTTTCTTGTGCTGAACCTCATTCAGATGCAATGTTCTGTATTACCATGATTGAATTAACAAAGATATTGAGCAGCTCCGAAATGCTGATCCCTATGACATCAGGTTAAAATCTTGGCTGTCTACTGATCGTTAATGGGTTGTCATATTCCATTTGTGTTAAATTGTGACTTCTTCATTTTAATACTATTCCCTGTTCACTGACCTCACACGATATTGGAGCAAAACTAACCTCTTTGTATGAAATCTGAATATGGCTGTGCTGTCGTTGGGTTTCTCCTCCAACATGCAATACATTAAGGCAGCATAGACTCCATTTACCATAGAATTGGTAAATGGATTAACCAGAACATATATGGCCTATAACACCTCTCAAAGCAAAATATCATATATGGCTTCAGCTTTAAGTAGAAAACAGAGTGACAGTACCATCTTGAAAGAATCTTTATTAGAATAAAGATGAAAATCCCAAAAAGTGTTTCTGCTGAAAGTGAACTGGCATTGATACATCACAGTTAAAAGGACTTGTGAAGTTGTGAGTTATCCATAGCAAAAACAACACCTGTGGAAACACCTAAGTATGCAGGACTTAATATTTTGGACAAAACGACTGAAGCAGATGCCAACATTTGAAAGTTGTAAGAGCAGCTTAAAACTTTCAAATGTTAAATTAAATGCAAATTGTGAAAATTTCTGTAGGCGATCTGGCAGTCCCGGCAGTCTCATGACAGTTCTGGACATTTGAAACGCATACATACGCACACATGCATGCACACAGGCACATTCACACACACAAGTACACACATACACAGTACACAGACACAGTATGGAATAACAGTGTGTGGCACCCTGCAAGCAAAAAGAAAAACACTTTGAAGGGTAATTACCAGTGGCTTGTAATGTTTACCTACTGTAACTCTACTGAAAAGCACACTTACAGCCAAAGAGGCCCCCACAGCCTCAGGGTAGAGTAATGTGTTCTTTGTAGCTACTGTAACACTACAGAAAAGAATGACATCTTTATGCGATGTGTAGTTAACAACACAAACTTCACAGTGAGTGAGCTGAAATGTCTGACCACTGATATTGCTGCACACTTGTCGTGTGTGTGTGTGTGTGTGTGTGTGTGTGTGTGTGTGTGTGTGTGTGTGTGTGTGTGTGTGTGTGTGTGTGTGTGTGTGTGTGTGTGTGTGTGTGTGTGTGTGTGTGTGTGTGTGTGTGTGTGTGTGTGTGTGTGTGTGTGTGTGTGTGTGTGTGTGTGTGTGTGTGTGTGTGTGTGTTAAATCTACCTACGCCAGGTATTGGTCAAGATCTAGGATCTTTCCGTGAGTGATCATATCACATTACAACTCCTTATTTTCAATGACAAAACTGTTTTGTTCCACTAAAGCGAATTTAGTTAATTGATTTCATATGAGTTCAGCAGATGGTGTTAGTCACCTAGGACAGATCCTGAGTCTTTATGGGAAGCTTGGGCTAGTCATCACTGTCTTGGCCACACCATTTCCCTCCTAATGGACTGGGCAGGGGTGATGTCCAAAATGTAAAAAGAAAAGGGAAAAAGAAAAAAGGTTGTTATAAAGAAGAACCAGAGCATTCCTGATAATGTTAGTTTTTATGTATGCATAGCATAGTGTATGCCTACAACAGCTCATGACAACTGCTCAATTCCAGTGTAAATCCGCAATGGATAGTAGTAGATGGTAATTTGGTGCCATCATGAGGGCAATGAAAGCACTTCTCATTCAATGCAAGGCAAGGCTCCTAAATGAGTAATGTCTAGCCTCACTCTAACACGGTGGAATAGCTCATATTGGCATTGCCATACAATACTGTACAAGACCAGAAACCCTAAAAATCCATACTGCTACACCTTGACGGAGGCGCACCGTCTCTGCCAACTTGAGACACCAGATGCACCACCAGTGTTGGGCAATAACTAATTAAATATTACACATTACTATATTATTACCTTTTCCAGCAAAAGTAAAGATATTAACCTGCCAAAATGTGTAATAAGTAATATGTTACTCTACAAAAAATGCCTCATTACCTACTTTTGAGCTTGTTGTTGCATGTGAAAATAGAACAGATTTACAAGCTATCAACAGAGAACCGAGATGCGCAGTAGTTTGCAGTAGTCTGTGCAGCATTCTGCACACAGGACATACACTATGTTATCACAGTTGTTGCAAGTTGTCACTAAACAGACTGTGTTGTACATATTTTTTTTCTTTGCGGGTGGGAGCGGGGAACTTGAGAAAGTAATATTGTAATATGTAATATATAATTCTTTGATTAAAGTAATAAGTAATCAAAGTAAGTAAGATTATTTGGGTTTCTAAGGGGTCATACATAAAGTAAAGCTCGCCCAACAGTACTGGGCACCACTGAACGCGCTAAAGCATGCAAGTTGCCATGTTGAATGTTGCAAAGTTCAGTAGCTGACTTAGACCAGGCTGACTTGTAACCCAATAGGGATGGGTTGTTGGGTGTTTGAGTGTTTGACTGTGAATGTTCCAGGATTTTCGTGAGTTTGCCTGTGAGTCAGCAGGTGAGACTCTGCACGCTTCTCACAAATAAATTGATACCATCTCACAGTTCCGATAAGCGGCCACTCTTGTGCCAGGATTGTGGGCCTTGCGGTTGCTGACTAACATAGCGGTCAAAGGGCACTTCCTCACTCACTTTCTTTAACACGGCACAAAACAAAAAACACCAACTCTCATACTGCTAACTCTGCATTTTCCACATCAGTCATACGTGATCAAACACACTTTTTTGTGTGTGTGTCAATTTGTTCACTCTTCACCACACATTTGAGAGAGATAAATTGTGTGTTTGTGCATAATTGTCTGCGTACAGTACGTTTGTGAATAACACCATGTGTGCAAATATTTGCATGTTTCTCGTTATATTAATGTATCTACAACTGTATTAAGAATACAAGAAATTGTACGTTCATTATTGATAATGTTTAACATCTTAATGATTTAAATTTCCTCTTGACTCAGAAGGTCCATATTAGAACAACTTCAAATGCATTGCTGAACTAACCTACCTATTAGGCCTGCCCTAGTAATGTTTTCTTTGCCATTCTACTGTAACAAGAAAACCCTTTGCTCCCCCCAAAATAGGCCAGTCAAAACTTTTACCCCAAAATATAAATAAATTGCAATAATAATCATAATTTATTATCCTTAGCATCTTCCAAATATAATTGTTCCTATCTTCCTAATATAAATTGTGGATCGTGGTACGTTCAGGGGTTAAACATTGTGGTATCAGTTAAAATATACTTGTACCAGTAAGACAACACTTTCACGTTTTGAATTTAGCTTTCCAAACGGAAAAGATTATTCATGCTTTAGAACCATTTGGAAGCATTAGTTTTTGGCTAAAAATGCCAGGCAAGTAGCCTATCTATTTAGATTTTATGATTCTGAATCCATTGCAAGTATTGGTTTTGTAAGAAAAACAATTCCTTCAGCTAAAAATAACCCGTCATCAATGTGATGAGGTCAGAGCATGTGGACTTAAAAACAGAGTGGCTAGTGTTTCTGGTGCAAATCTATTGCTTGTAATGGATTCAGAAGTTTGCCTAGTAGACCTTTATTTCAAAGCTAGTGAAGCTTTTTTGCCACACATTTCACCAATTTCACCACATTTCACTTGTCTTTCCCTAACTTCAATGACAAAGAGTAATTGATCACGCACGAGGGGAGTGTAGTACGTTGTACATACCAACCATGTAATCAAGAATTGAGGATATAAGACTTAAAGGGGAATTCCACCCATTTTCAACATTTTTTTTCTGAGAGTGTACAAATGCAACCAAATGAACCCTGGCGGGTTCATTCGGTTCCATTTGTACGCTCTCAGAAAAAAAGCATCTAAAAAATCCATTAACATGGTGAAAATACATCTTGATGATGTCATCAGGATGTTTCACTAATGACATGTTAGAATGTTGAAAATGGGTGGACTTCCCCTTTAAACAGTGTGCTACTCTAAACAGCTTGAGCATAGTCTGATTAAACTACTCTCCTTGATATCAGACAATTTCTCAACGAAAGGAATGCAATGTAATTTCAAGGGGAAGTGGTTAATAACCAGGAGAGCTTGAAGCCACATTGGTAAATCGTCTCAGGTTTAGTCAGCATAGGATGAATGAACTAGGACCCAATTAAAGGGGAATTCCACCCATTTTCAACATTTTAATATGTCATTAATATACCTTACAGATGTTGTGTGGACATGATAAAAAAAAGTTCCCCCAATTCTGTATTTCCTAAAAATGGAGGTCTGAAAAAATCATTAACATGGTGAAATACATCTGATGACATCATCAAGATGTATTTCACCATGTTAATGATTTTTCTTTCAGATCCCTTTTTAAAAAAAATTCCTGCGGGATACAAATGTGAACCAAATGGACCCTAGGGTCCATTTGGTTCACATTTGTATCCTCTCAGGAAAATGAGAGGGTACCGTACAGGATACAAATGTGAACCAAATGGACCCTAGCGGATCCATTTGGTTCCATTATACCCTCTCAGGAAAATTTTGAAAATGGGTGGAATTCCCCTTTAAGAAGGGGGGCAATAGATGTAAAAGGATTATTCACACATATTGATTCCCACATCCACATTTTCAACTAAGTTGCTGTCATCAGCCATTTACAGCCCATTGCCCCTTCTTCTATAGGCAGGTGCGAAAACCTTCATCCGATCAGGATGGGGTCTGAAGTATTATTATTATTCCATAGACCACACATAAGACACAGGACATCACATCGACTTGAGACAGGAGTAGTCCCTATTGAGTGAAGGAAAGAAATAAAAATATTTACAGTGATCTTATTTAGTATATTTAGTGCCCAAGGATAATTCTTCTTTATACTTGTGTTGTTGATAAGTAGGCATGACATTATTTATTATTCATTATTATTATAAGTAGGCATGACAGGCTAGGGTATAGACCAGGGGTGGCCAACCTGAGGCTCGCGAGCCTCATGCGGCTCTTCAGCTGGTTACATGCGGCTCTTAAGGGGCTTCCACATGAAGCTGTCAAAAACGCTTGGCCTCATGGCGCAGTCATTCATTCCCTATACCAGTGGTTTTCAACCTTTTTTTCTACCAGGGCCCACCATTTATTCAGAATTTGAGCCACAGACCACCATTTTAGCTCCATAGAACCCAAAGCTAAAGATTTCCTTTACTTGTGTCAACAATTCCAGGCGGAATTTCAGAGAAAACAAAACAGTGAAACATACAGATCAAACTGACCATTAATCTTCCACATTCTCTAGCAGTGTAGACTTGGGCTAATTCACATGATGAATATTTTAACTCTTGAGAATGTCATATACTTTTTTGGATTGTAAACCCTGTTTCAAAATACATGTCTGTATGTTTCTATTTGCGACCGTGACGGCCGTGACGGCCGTCGCAGCGGTTTTCTAACCGTTGTGACCATTTGATGTGGCTCTTTGCCGTAACACAGTGAAAAACGTGGCTCTTAGTCTGCAACCGGTTGGCCACCCAGGCTGGTATAGACCATATAGATAGCCTATATACAGTACATCTTTATGGTAAGCCTATAGCCTAACTTCCTGGCCTTTTCTCCATCCTTCCACCTCTTGTCTCATCCTCTAAAATGTAGGTTAATAGCGACACTTACTGGCCAAATGTAAAAACAACTGCTAAAGAAAATGCCAACCCCCAAATAGACCCTGGCCTCTGACACCTTTGTGGAAATAGACAGACATTTTGCATCCCATTAATTTTGCATCCCATTAATATAGCAAGCAAATGTAAAGGGCCTCCAGTCCACACAGCCACATTGATGCATTTTGTGGTGCTGTGTGTTCCTTCGTTTGATATAATAATAATAAAATAATAATAATAATAATAATAATAATAATAATAATAATAATAAAATAATAATAATAATAATTCGACACAACAAAACTGTGGGTTGTTTTGTTATTTCATGTAAAAGTCCACAAATAAAACCAGGCCCGGCATGGAGCAGACTAACATCACTGCGAACAGTATATATTAGTCTGGAACTCGTGTATTGAGGTTTTATTTTCGAGGGGCAGTTCCAATTTTGGGCTGAGGGAAATATAATTCCAACTGCCAGATGCAATCTGCCCAGGGATTTCCCCCCGTGGGCACTACACTTTCCCCTACAATTAGATAGTAAAATAGTCCCAAATCCAACCACAAGGGGACACCTTTTCTCCAATTACTCTGCAGTCATAATGCTGTGAACGAAAAGGCTGCCAATTACAATATTTACTCTAGGTTAGTCTCTTGACATCACATGGTCAGATTGACGTTGACTACAGACGATTAACTAAAAAGAACAAGTTTTAATACAAAATAGAGTTGCTGGAGTTACTTGCGAATTGCGATACATTTCATTTCGGTATCTTCCTCTTCAAAACGGCCTCATTATCTAAACATGCCCCCTCTGATTATTGCAAGGCCAATTATTATTAATGGCTCAACTACAAAATTGCTGTAGGCCTATTTACAATACACAATATGTTTTGTCCCTCGAGAGCTTCCACGATGTCAACCAACAAACATATTATTCTTTTGCTTGAACAGTTTGCTGTTCCGGTGTCGTGAGCGTAGAGCTGCGGCGTAGAGCGGATACGGAAACGATTGTATGTCTCTGTGCGCAAATTGCCGGATACGATAGGCGGGCTCTAGACCGGAGGAGATCACTGAGCAGTAAATAGAAACCACGATTTCCTAAGGGGTACTGCTGGAGGGGGAAGACTGGTGACGTGACCGACCGTGCTGGAAACCAGCTCCGTTGACCAGCTAGTATAAGAATTGGCCGAGGGAGTTAGCTTGGATAAGGCCTTCAAAATAAAAGCTCAACCTCTCGTAATTACAATGGTCTTTTAAATTGTGGCGTTTGTATGTGCCACACTGTACACAGGTAGGAGCATAAAAAGAATTTTACAAGCTCAAACGGGGGTGCGTTTCTTGTAGATTTGCTGTTTTTCGCTCCGTTTCAGACCAGAATGGACATTGGACAAAAACATTCTTTTTGTTTTGTATATTTTTGTTTACATACTTAATTTATAGTTTGTTTAATTTTCCGGGTACCTTTATTTTGAAGGGCCCTGCTTCCTCGAAGCCTTGTCCTACGTCGCTTATCCTAGCTAAAAAAAACACTGGTCTGGAAACCAAACGTTGAAAAGAATCCACAAAAATGTCGTCAGTTCCGTACAGATCCAGCGTTCCTACCAGGCAGCCTTCGGTCGCGGCGGCGGCGGCGACGATGAGGAGAGGAGAGCTAGAGGATTATTTATTTACATAAAGCTGGTGATGACGATAAAACAGTTCTCTGCGTAGTCTTGTTTTGCAACCGGGGGCATGCCATTGACTTATTCTTAAACCCGCATTCTGAAGTACATTCTGCTGCTCGCTGCTCATCGTCATCATCGGTGGATTGTTTTGAACTGACAAAAGACACAGCAGCAGCAGTCAGTCAGTCACTAGTCAGTCATTCCTCTCATTCGCTGTCTGGGATGCACTGCCACTGAGCTTATATAGCTTGTTATTAGCTTGCCCCAGCAGCTCCCCGCTAGCCTGCCTGCTTATCGAGGAAGGAAGGAGCTGTTTTACCAAGAGCTTCCAGCGCAAGAACACCCCGGTAAGAGTATTATTATAGTGAGACCACTTGACCCTGTATGTATACAATGATGATGATTTATTACTTGAACCTGCCATGGGCTTCCTTCCTCCTTTGGGTTCATTCAAAACTGCACCATATGCCCAACGTTTCGCGGTGAGATGTGTTGGAACGTTTTGACACACTGCTGGCAAACGAAGTCGGTTCCATCCATTCCAAGCCCACATTGCATGGGAAGCAGGCCTACTGGCTGGCTACTGTATTGTGGACAGCTAGAGCTGTAGTGGAGTGGACATCATGGCTCTCATATTAATCAGGGACATGGTGAAACCATCGCTCGGTCTGTCGTACAGCTAAAGGCCCGATAAATCCTCCTTCCTCTCCCCCCTACCCACTCTGCATGACGCTAGTAACTTACCTGCCAGAAAGAATCCACCTGTTCTATTGCACCTGTTCCCTGCATGGATGGTTCCCTGCCTGCCTGGATCCTGCTTGTAGGGAGTGAGTGTAGCGAATTGTATTTTGATCAATAGCAATGAGATATCCATAGTTTCTTTGGATATAATAGAGCAGTGGTTTTCAACCAGTGATCCGGGGGCCATTAGTGGTCCTTGAGAGAATTCCAGGTGGTCCCCAGCTAAATGATGGACAGTTGATTAACCAGGTGCAACTCTTTGAGAGCGTAAAAATGAAACCAAATGGACCCTTAAGAGTTAAAATAGTCATCATTTGAATTAGCCCAAGTCCAGCCTGGAATTGTGGACAAAAGCAAAAGATATCTTTAGTTTTGGGTCTGTGGGGCTAAACTGTCATCAAATGGTGGTCTGTGGCGCAAATCCTGAATAAATAGTTAAAGGTTAAAGGTTGAAAACCACTGTAATAAAGGGTTTGACTGTGCGGGCATAGTTCAAGAGTCTTTACAGCTTTTTTCACAAAGTTAGAATTAGTTTTTTTTAGTTACTTTTGGATGGAACAGGGTTGTGTTACTTACATAGTATTATTCTATCCTTGTGCTTATATAATTACAAGTGCTTTAATTGCACTTGTTTTATATTACAGTGTCACAGTGTCCACGACACGAGTCCTGAGTGACACATCAAATGTGTCCTCCATGCCTGTCATTTCGGTTATCACACTGGTGGATCTGTGTTATTCAGTGTACACTGCTGCTTGCCTTGTGCTAATTAGGGTGGTATTTTCCAGGGCCTTGGTCTTTATCTGATGCCCTTTGACCAACTGGAACTTAAGTTGGCCAGTTGTCATGGGAACACCTTTGGTTTCTTCTTATTCAGAGAAAACAAAGTTTTTAATAGTTTGTTCGGTGCTATGATCTAGAAGAGCAACATTCTGGCAAGAATACGACTTATTAGGTAATTATACTATGCTCCAAACTCCAAAGTACTGTTGCGTTCAGTCATGTATACTTGCACAGATCCAACAATATGTTTTATGACAGAAGTTCTCATTGTAAAGTTCAAAGTTTCCAAACATTCACATTATTTAGCACTAGCAGGAGACACATGTAGCATCTGTAGGATCACATGTGCTGCAAAATGGTAATGAGAATGCACTCTTATCAAGAGTTCAATCAAGTTGAAACTCCAACTGTAGTACATTCCAGGTACTGTTATCTATGAAAACAAGTATTGTATTGCTACACTTCAGGTTGGTTTGTTCCACTGAATTGTGCTTTTCATCTCAAACCAGCAGACAAAATGTTCCATAACTACCTTGAGTTAATTACAAGTAGATTTTAAGGGGTTATGTATTTTTTGTCTGACCTTTCACCAGATACACGTCATTTAGGTCTATGGAGAGATGCTGTTAGTCTCTACTAAAATAGCCTAGATTTGGGGCAAGCTAACTTGATTAACATTGTAGCATTCAAAGGGAGTTGCTGCAAGTGATGTGTTTTGATTAAAACAAATTCGAGGATTTACGTTTAAATTCTGTAGTCTGATATTGCTACAGAGTGTTTTGTTCAGTAGCCTATCGGTCACCAATAGTGGGAATGAGAAGAAAGCAGATCCCATTCATCAGCTTCAAGTTTGTGTTCCAATTTTGTATGCTCCTTTTTGTGTTACATCACTTCCAATTTGTTTTTCATGTTTTGTTTTAGTTTAGTGCAGTACTCTCTCCTGATTGAAATTGGTATTGGTATCCCCATTCCCAACCCTAAAAATGTATTTTTCCTGTTCCCTGCCTATGTATATAGCTAAAAAGCAGGAGAAACGACCACCCCCCTTACTGGGATTAATCATAATATTGTGCCATTTAATTATTTATTTATTTATTTTTTATCTATCACACCACATTTCAAAGTTGTGCTCTACATTGCCAATTAACGGCATTAGTCAGCATTTTCAGGATTGCATTCTTTCAGTTACTGATATTAAAGTAATGTTCAGGGCTGTTGGTCCTCAGGCTAGATAAAGTCTTGCATGAAAGGGTTTTAAGTTCAAAATCCATGCCTTCTGAGATGTCTCTGTTATAATTTGTAAGGCTAACATAAATACTGCTGCGGGGCCAGGGGAAACAGAGTTAGGAAAAGTCACTGCACTGGAGAGTGGAGGCATTTTATAGAAATAGACACGGGCCTGGCCCACATGCATATCTGAGATGGAAAGCCCTCAGCCAGCTAGGCAAGAACAAATGCAGGTCAACATTACTTACAATCTTACTTAATTTCATATACTTACAGTGCATATTCACAATGTGGCATTATGTGTGAAGCATTGTAAGCTTGTAGATCATCTGTTTTTTAGGGAAGTTTTAAACATATTGATAAGTTGATATTAATATTATCCAGGACACTAAAGTTTCACTTGCCCATCGGGAAAGCACAGGTCATCCTAATTGCTCATGTGTCAGGCCCACTTGCCTAAAAGGTGAATAGGTAATTATAAAAAGATAAGTAAAATTTGAAATACTAGAATCTAATACTATAACTAAGCACATGTCTGTCTGTCCGTCCGTCTGAATGAATGAATGAATGAATGAATGAATGAATGTCTGAAACAGGCATAAGTCCGTCCTGGCTGCACCAATAGCTCTAATTTTTCACACGGTCATTGAGCATAATATTAGCAAGAGACTAACGTAGCCCTTTTTTCAAATTAACACATCGTTGATTTATAATGAATTTATTTGTGCACGACAATTTCCCCATTAGTTTATATGGGGAAAGTGCCCCCGCCCCTATCACACACGTCACAAGCGACCGAGGGGAACAACGCTGACAGACGATCCTCCATGCAGCCTCGCATTTCCTTAATCACTCAGTGGTTACTGCAGCGCACCTCGATTATCTGCCTCGCGGCGTAATTCGCCCGTTTTATCGACAGAATATACTTCTGATACGCTTCTGATACTCGCCGCGCTATTGGACAGTTCTACATTTATACTGCTATCGTGCAGCGCTAAAAACAAGCAGCTCTACAAGCTAACAACAGCCGGCTCTTGCATGGAAGGACAGAATGGGCGCACTATGACATTATGCATGCATGCCGACGAAAGAGCAACTTTTTCCCATTCCCCTTCTGGTGCTGAGCATTGTGTCTCAGTGCTGTGGTGTGCACTACACTTTTATCTACAAACTCACGCGACCACTGTTTTCACATAATGTGATGTTGACTTCCATACGAGCGCGCGCGTGTGTGTGTGTGTGTGTGTGTGTGTGAGCTGCGACTCGATCGCCACGCATCCCTTAGACACTGTTCCGTTTGGTGGTTATGGAAGTTAATTTAAGACTTTAATCCGCGCACACGTACGCGCACGCCGCGCACACGTTTTCACCGGCTCGCAAGCGTATGTTTGTGCCGTGGTTGTGTCTTCACTACGTCACACAAAGATTTCCTCTACTTCGGTTGTATGTTATAGTGCTCGCAAAACCGTAATTATTTATTTAATATATACAGGTTTGTGGAGCCTGATTTTACAAGTGCAGCGTCGATTTCAACTTTGCGCATTATTGTCCAATTTGACCCTTGAAGATATGTGTACTTTACACTTGCAAACCTCCAGACGATCACACACATGTATTCGTCTTTCGTCTGTGTTTTTCACATCCCACAGATGAATGTGTCCCATCGTCGCACGTGTGGTTGGTTCGTCGTGCTTGTACGCCCCCCCCCCCCCCCCCCCCCAGTGTGTCCCTCCGCCCGGTGCAGTTCATTCACTGTCCAACAGGTGGTGTCATAGTAATGTCAACGTCCTCAGCTTAATAGTCGGTCACTGTCATTTCCATGTTTTTATAAGCCAGATCCTTATTTCAATATGATATTTGTTTTACCACTCAGGTAAGATATGAACAGTTTGTAAAATTACTATTAAATCAAGTTTAATAGAAACGTGCATCTTAAGGTTAGATGCAAGTTTTCAACATTTCAAAACTCTACAGGTACTTGCAAAACCTTCTGCATACCTTGCCATCATGAATTACTGTATTGGCACTCAGTGAAAATTGTATGTACATCATAACTATCAAGAGTGCATTCAATATGCCATCCTGGAAATTAATGCAAATAAAATGTGTATTGAAATACGGTTGTTGTTGTTGTTGTTGTTGTTGTAACATCTGTACAATGTAGAATTTGCTCCATCCAGTTAGTGTATTTTGTTCTGCATCAGTAAACCACACCGCTATTACCCTAAATATAAACTAAATATAAAGGTTCATATCAAGTCCAATTCATACCACAGTACAATTACATTCAATTATATACATTTCACCAAGAACTTAGCCTACAGAACATTACAATGACTAGTTTAGTTGAAAATAATTTATTTGTGGTGCCAGACTTCGATTTTATTCTTCTAAAAAAAATGTAAATCCATATGTTTACCGCTTCAAATGCATAAATGTCCATATACAATTTAATAATAGTCTATATTCAATCCAGTGTGTTGAGGTGAATTGAAGCCTGGAGGATTTCCAGGTCTTCAGTGAGAGATCTTGGCCCTTTCTCCCCTAGATATCGAATGCCCCTTATACAGTACCCCATGATATAGGTGATATTCTCAGAATATGGCTGATCTGCAAGCTCAATGTTGGCCACTGGTTCTCAAACTTCATGTCAAGGACCCCCAAAAACTAATTTGCCCACTGACCCCCCCATTTGAAGAGATAAAAGATGCCCATGAAAGGCTCTAGCAGTGATTCTCAAATCGTTTTATTTTAAGGACCCCCAGTTTGACATGCATTACACTATGGACCTAAATTGGGGGAATCTGGGACCCCCAATTTATATTGTGTGTATGATGTACAAACATTAGGGTGAACCATTTGTTTACTCTGAGTTACAGACCCATAAGGGTTTTTGTTAATTCAACCGGGTCCTCAGGCCCCACTTGAAGAGTTCCAGGGGGTCGCTTAATGAAAATCATACGAACCAAATGGAGCTTTATGGCTGTTTCTCATCGTTAAATAAAAATCTTCCCTTATGGGATCCTCTAGCATATTCCTTGGGGGTCCACAGGCTAATTAGTGTCAATTTGGGGGACCTTCACCACAGCTGTACATTATAGCTCTCTACAGTTATATATTATATTAATGATTATTGGAAAGTTATTAACCAGGTGTTCTTGCTAACTGCAAGACAGTCATCTATAGATCTATAGAGTAGATAATTCAGGCATTGAGTATACTCAGTATACTCAATTAATGCAAATAAAATGTGTATTGAAATAGCCTACTGTTGTTGTTGTTGTTGTTGTTGTAACATCTGCACACTATAGAATTTGCTCCATCCAGTTAGTGTATTTTGTTCTGCATCAGTAAACCACACCTCTATTACCCTAAATATTAGCCACCCAATGGAAAGATCATACCACAGTAGGCCTACAATTACATTCAATTATATAGGCTACAATTCACCGAGAACTTAGCCTACAGAGTAGGCTTTACAGACAATGACAAGTTGAAAATAATATATTTGTGGTGCCAGATTTTGATTTTATGAAAGATTCCTCTAAAAATATAATCCATATGTTTACCGTTTCAGTGTCCATATTAGACCATATACACACGTGTTACTACATAATTTTGGTTACATAAAAGAAAGAAATTAAGCCCAAATAAAAAAAAAAGTTCTCCATGTGCCACCCTGCAGTAGTTTTAAAATAGGCGATCAAAGACGGGACTATTTCTTACTAGGCGTAGGCCTACTAGCATTTTAAGGGGGAGTGGTACGGCTTTGGTCACATGCTCCAGCTTCCCTTCCAAATAATAGCCTATTTAAGATTGGGGGAACGTGAGGCCTACGACCGACGTAATCAATCACTCTGTGCTCGATACATAAGCCTCGCGGCCGTCCGACCCTCTCCTAGGACGGCAAAACGCAGCTCTTGGCGTCGTGTCACAACGTGGACGAGAGCTGAGTGAGATTCATGGATTGTTAGTTTGTTTGCATGGAATGTGCTTATATAATGACATCTACTGGCCAGTGGCCATCATATACTTTTGCCTGTGATCCAAAAGTGAAATTAGATCTTTTCACTGCACTCAAATTATAGTGTGGTAATTTTCACTTCATCCCAATTAATGGATTTCCTTAAATCGTCCTTTCTGTTAATTCAAGACATGGTTCATAGAATGATATTGACCCTAGTTAAAAAAAAAATCCTATATGACTCCCCTATAAAACTTTGGAACAAATCCTATTTGCTATCCAGCGGGAATCCAATAAGCTAGCTAGCTTTCTTTCTTTCTTTCTTTCTTTCTTTCTTTCTTTCTTTCTTTCTTTCTTTCTTTCTTTCTTTCTTGTTTACATTTGACACGTGCTGTGTAGGAGTCACCATGGAAACCACTTTTGTCACGTGCTGTATAGACGTGTCACTATGGGAACCAGTGACATCATTGGGAAGGGTGTGGCCTCGTCAACGTCGGCTGCTTTCTTAACCATGTTGGGCTTCTGTTGCAACGACGACGGACCACGCCCACATCCGCTCCGTCTCGTCCACGACCTAGCTCAATCTTAAACTCCCTAATAACAACAATGGCGGCCGCTACATCGAGCTGCAGAGAGCAACTTAACCTCCCGTTGATTTGATTTGTTAGCGCGTTCTGTCAGACCCACATCTGAAAGTTCCTGGAAATAACTTTTGCTGTTCCTGTCCTTGCTTTTGGATCATCTTTCACGGTAAGCGACCCCCCAACTTTCTGTCGGCTTTTCTTTCTCTCGGCTATAGTCCAGGCCCGGATAGAATAACCTTTCCGTATTGGGGGGGCAGGCAAAAATTGTATAGTGCAACTCTTCTGCAGTCAGGGCATTTAGGGGGGCATTCCCCCCTTGCCCAGGCCTTTATCCGGCTCTGCATTAGTTGCAGGCGGAGCAATAGAAAAAAGAAACGTGAAGATGAGATGTCTGGCAACGGGGCTAGTTAGTAGTTATACTGGGGGTCCTTGAACGGAAACGGGATGAGTCGCGAATCACCTAAAGCAGGGGTTTTCAACAGGTGGTCCGGGGACCACCAGTGGTCCCTGAGAGGGTTCCAGGTGGTCCCCAGTTGTGAAGTTGGTTAACCAGATGTAACTCTTGAGAACGTTAACATGAAACCAAATGGACCCTTGCGGGTCCATTTGGTTTCATTTTTACACTCTCAAGAGTTAAAATGCATCATCTTAATTAGCCCAGGTCGCAATGACCACCTTCAAGACAAATATATCTTGTGTAGTGTTACAGTGGACTAAGTTGCACACTTGCCCGATCGGGCAACCAGGTAGCAGTCTTCACTTGCCCCACCATTTTTTTTACTTGCCCGGGCAAGCGGGCAAGTGTTAGTGTCAAGCCCTGTGTTAAAACACATTATTTCATATTGCTCCTGCAGATTCTGTCCCAAAATCCCACAAATGGTTACACAGTCATGTGATCAAAACGGATCTGTCCCATATTTCAATATTCCATCATGATTGTCTATAAATGTCTTTCAAAGTCTGCAGGATTGCTTTGTTTTGACAAACAGCATCAGCACGCAGGACCTTCTAGATGGGCATTTTTTTAGGTTAATGTAATTGTTTGTGGATTAAGAGCTTTGGCTAAATCACCTAATTTCTAAAATCAGGGGTGGATATAGCATTTCCCGATTGGAGGGGCAGGCGAAAATGGTATGGGTGCGGCCTCATCGCCCATGTTGCTTTGCGCCCATACCATTTTCGCTTTTATTAGTCAAGTAAAGCATCAATAATAACATCAGTTGTTGTTGAAGTTGCAACAGACACGCAGCATGCATAAAGCTAAAGGTCTGACTCAGAGAGTTTTCCGTTTTCAATGATGAAATGCTGTTGGTTTAGTGGTGACACAGCTGTAGTTAGTAGCAGTAGTAGTGTTTCACATCATTTTAAATAGAAGCACTTTCATTTGAAATATCTTGTGCTGTTTTGCATGCCATCGTGTTTGGTATAGTAGGACAGTCCCACATGCCCATGCCTACATCCGCCCCTGTCTAAAATGCATCTCCTCTGTACCCCACAGGTTCCCGCGGGGTATCCCCTACCTGTCGCGCTACATGCATGAGCGCGGCCTGAAGCTGGGTATCTACGGGGACATGGGGACCCACACATGTGGGGGCTACCCTGGAACCACCCTGGACAAGATCAGTCTGGACGCTCAGACCTTCGCCGACTGGGAGGTGGACATGCTGAAGTTTGACGGCTGTTACTCCAACGCCTCGGAGCAGGCACTGGGTGAGGAACAACGCTGGGATGTCACATATAGGAACACTTTTTATTCATGAAGTTATTCCCATTCAAATTGCATCTATCCTTTCACATACTGTAGGTAAATGAACTAATGTAATTTGTATTGTTGAGTCATTTCTCAAATAATTGTCTAGACCAGGGGTTTTCAACCAGTGGTCCGGGGACCACCAGTGGTCCTTGAGAGAGTTCCAGGTGGTCCTCAGCTAAGTTGGTTAACCAGATGTAACTCTCGAGAACGTACAAATGAAACCAAATGGATTTGGTTTCATTTGTACGTTCATTTTTACACTCTTTTCATTTTTACACTCTCAAGAGTTAAAATATTCATCATCTGAATTGGCCATTTTGAAATGTATTTTGTTTTGCTTGTTTTGTTTCCCAAATCCAGCCTGGAGAATTGTGGACAAAAGGAAAATAAATCTTTAGATTTGGGGTCTGTGGGGCTAAAATATCCTCAAATGGTGGTCCGTGGCTCAAATCCTGAATATATGATGGGCCCTGAGATGAAAAAGGTTGAAAACCCCTGACCTAAAGAGGTAAAATGCCTTAGCCTACTTATTTCTTCCGAGCGGGCTCCGTGGGATAATGTAAATTCAGGGGTAGCCTATATGGAATATAGCCTAAAGTTTCGGAACCGCAGTTGCCTAAAAAGACTTTTTAGGCTACGTGAGTGAATCACGGGGCCGTGTTTCATTTAAACGTATTATTAATGTTTGTTTGTTTTTTCCTTCCCGCAGGCAAACCAGTTATGGAACAGACTGCAACCTGGAGATGAATTCAACAGCATTGAATATTGTTGAATTTGAAACGTTTCCCCCATACTGTACAAAGCACCTGACTTGTCATAACATATGAAATTATTGAAAATGACTCCAGTTATGAATCACTTCTTAATTATTTTAACAATAAACAGTGACCCCAGCCCCTTAATTCTATACTGTACATTGAATTCCTTTTTTTTTTTTTTTTTTTTTTTTTTTAACCCTGTTTGTCATTTTGGCATTTTGTATAGTAGGCTACAATTACAATTCAGGCATTGAGTATACTCAATGCCTGAATTGTCTACTCTATAGATCTATAGATGACTGTCTTGCAGTTAGCAAGAACACCTGGTTAATAACTTTCCAATAATCATCAATATAATATATAACTGTAGAGAGCTATAATGTACAGCTGTGCTGAAGTTCCCCCAAATTGACACTAATTAGCCTGTGGACCCCCAAGGAATATGCTAGAGGATCCCATAAGGGAAGATTTTATTTAACTCTGAGAAACAGCCATAAAGCTCCATTTGGTTCGTATGATTTTCATTAAGCGACCCCCTGGAACTCTTCAAGTGGGGCCTGAGGACCCGGTTGAATTAACAAAAACCCTTATGGGTCTGTAACTCAGAGTAAACAAATGGTTCACCCTAATGTTTGTACATCATACACACAATATAAATTGGGGGTCCCAGATTCCCCCAATTTAGGTCCATAGTGTAATGCATGTCAAACTGGGGGTCCTTAAAATAAAACGATTTGAGAATCACTGCTAGAGCCTTTCAAGGGCATCTTTTATCTCTTCAAATGGGGGGTCAGTGGGCAAATTAGTTTTTGGGGGTCCTTGACATGAAGTTTGAGAACCAGTGGCCAACATTGAGCTTGCAGATCAGCCATATTCTGAGAATATCACCTATATCATGGGGTACTGTATAAGGGGCATTCGATATCTAGGGGCGAAAGGGCCAAGATCTCTCACTGAAGACCTGGAAATCCTCCAGGCTTCAATTCACCTCAACACACTGGATTGAATATAGACTATTATTAAATTGTATATGGACATTTATGCATTTGAAGCGGTAGACATATGGATTTACATTTTTTTTTAGAAGAATCTTTCATAAAATCAAAGTCTGGCACCACAAATAAATTATTTTCAACTAAACTAGTCATTGTAATGCTCTGTAGGCTAAGTTCTTGGTGAAATGTATATAATTGAATGTAATTGTACTGTGGTATGAATTGGACTTGATATGAACCTGCTTTAAATGATCTTTGCATTGGGTGGCTAATATTTAGGGTAATAGCGGTGTGGTTTACTGATGCAGAACAAAATACACTAACTGGATGGAGCAAATTCTACATTGTACAGATGTTACAACAACAACAACAACAACAACAACCGTATTTCAATACACATTTTATTTGCATTAATTTCCAGGATGGCATATTGAATGCACTCTTGATAGTTATGATGTACATACTGAGTGCCAATACAGTAATTCATGATGGCAAGGTATCGAGAAGGTTTTGTAAGTAGTTTTGAAATGTTGAAAACTTGCATCTAACCTTAAGATGCCCATTTTCTATTAAACTTGATTTAATAGTAATTTTACAAACTGTTCATATTTTACCTGAGTGTTAAAACAAATATCATATTGAAATAAGGATCTGGCTTATAAAAACATGGAAATGACAGTGACCGACTATTAAGCAGAGGACGTTGACATTACTATGACACCACCTGCTGGACAGTGAATGAACTGCACCGGGCGGAGGGACACACTGGGGGGGGGGGGGGGGGGGGGGGGGGCGTACAAGCACGACGAACCAACCACACGTGCGACGATGGGACACATTCATCTGTGGGATGTGAAAAACACAGACGAAAGACGAATACATGTGTGTGATCGTCTGGAGGTTTGCAAGTGTAAAGTACACATATCTTCAAGGGTCAAATTGGACAATAATGCGCAAAGTTGAAATCGATGCTGCACTTGTAAAATCAGGCTCCACAAACCTGTATATATTAAATAAATAATTACGGTTTTGCGAGCACTATAACATACAACCGAAGTAGAGGAAATCTTTGTGTGATGCAGTGAATATACAACCTCGGCACCCTCGTACAAGTGCGAGCCGGTGAAAACATGCGCGCGCGTGCGCGTACGTGCACGCGGAATAAAGTCTTAAATTCACTTCCATACCAGGGACTACCGACAAACCGCGCGTGCGACTGTGTGTGTGTGTGTGTGTGTGTGTGTGTGTGTGTGTGTGTGTGTGTGTGTGTGTGTGTGTGTGTGTGTGTGTGTGTGTGTGTGTGTGTGTGTGTGTGTGTGTGTGTGTGTGTGTGTGTGTGTGTGTGTGTGTGTGTGTGTGTGTGTGTGTGTGTGTGTGTGTGTGTGTGAGAGAGAGAGAGATCGTGATCGCGAAGCGTACTGCATTGCTAGACTTTGCGAATTAAGACGCCCCCCCCCCCCCCCCCACACACACACACACACATGCGTTCAAACTGGACAGTTGTTTGTTTCCATGTCGCTCTTCACTGGCATGTTCAAAACAACTCCTGCGTCATGGCAACTCCAGCAGGCGCATTTCTTTCCCTGGCCACCTCGCAAACGAAAACGGCCCATCTACAATCTCACGCGACCGCAGTTTTCATATTTGTTGAGTTCTACAACGGCAGGGACATGCATATTTTGCGATGCGTGTGTGCGTGTCTGCCACCAAGTAGCCTACAGTGATTTTCTCCTTCCCCCTGCCCGATGCCGATGCGTTATGCATTAATATACATTTGGTTTTCTTATATCTATGACATATACTGTCCCCAGCTAAGTTGGTTAACCAGATGTAACTCTTGAGAATGTAAAAATGAAACCAAATGGACCTGCAAGGTCTGTGGGGCTAAAATGTTCTCAAATGGTGGTCCGTGGCTCAAATGCTGAATAAATGGTGGTCCCTGGAGTCAAAAAGGTTGAAAACCCCTGCCCTAAAGTATAGCCTACCCACAACTACACATTAAAGCAGGGGTTTTCAACCAGTGGTCCGGGGACCACCAGTGGTCCTTGAGAGGGTTCCAGGTGGTCCCCAGGCTAAATGATGGAAAGTTGGTTAACCAGATGTAACTCTTGAGAATGTAAAAATTAAACCAAATGGACCCTTGCGGGTCAATTGGGCTTAATTTCACACTCTCAAGAGTTAAAATATTCATCTGAATTAGCACTATTTAAGTCTACACTGTTTGGTTTGCAAAATCCAGCCAGGAATTGTGAACAAAACCAAAAGAATTCTTTAGTTTTAGGACTTTGGGGCTAAAATGTCATCAAATGGTGGTCCGTGGCTCAAATGCTGAATAAATGGTGGTCCCTGGAGTCAAAAAGGTTGAAAACCCCTGCATTAAAGCAATTACATACTTACATGATTGGTATAATTTATTACTTCACTTTAATTCACCCACCCATGATCTGCTAATTCACTTTACACTGTACATTATTTGTTGCTCATATATTTACACTGTACATTATTTGTTGTTCATATATTCACAACGGGTAAGGTCCTAGAATACTTTAAATTACTGCTCAATTTAACTTTACTTTCTGGGATTGTGTGCTGAAACATGTCATGCCTTATTTTGTGTGCCAAATACCTACAAAGCTGTGAATATAAAGTGCAACAGTAAAAACAGAACCTTATAGCACCTTTTTATAAAGCTCTCATTTTCTCAATCCGACAGAGCACCCTGGCCACGTCCAGGTGTTTACATAGGCATTGTATTGTGTTTACAGGCCGTTGCATCAACCTTCTCAAACAAGCACTTGCCCAATCAGACAACCTGAACGCAAACACCATCTGCCCCAAAGTTTTATTTACCTGCCAGGGCCAGGTGGGAAACCCCAACAAAACCTGGAATGGAGTGAAGCCCCCCAACGCCCTACTAGCTAGCTTTTGTAAGATAATGATGATTAACTCATTGGTTTGAAGAGCAATTTCAATATGTCATTAACCTTATTCACACAGCAGCCATTGTTTAAAATGCCACGGACGATATTCCGACTGAAGTGGAGGATGATGGTCGAAGATTTTCAGGCTATTGTCCTTCGGATCTAAATGCAAAAAAGGCAAAAAAAAAAAAGAAAAAAAAGAAAAGAAAAATCCACAAACCCACAGCCATGCAATGCAACTCACTGTGCTTCTTGATTGGCTATTGCAATTTCCATAGTCGTATAACATACTGTATCTACAGTTTTCTATAGCCAACTTTAACTCTCAACAGCCTATTATTAATCTACTGTATCTCACTGTATGGTGGTGACCAGATGTTTATGTAATCTGGAATTTATTGTGTACTTTGAAAACGATAGAAAAATCGACAATGGAAAACGTTCCTAGCCTTCATAAGACTCTCAGTTGCTGTATTAGTTAGCTAAGGCGAGGCATTATTGAGGCCATAGTATGCAGTGCGACGACGGTTGGTTTCGTTCTATTTTTAGACATGATTTTGATTTGTTTCCTGAATCTGCGTTAATACAGTACTGTAGTCTGCTTTCCAACTTTCCCACTATCTTGAATCGTGACCATACATCTGCCTGTGCTTTAGTCCAATAACAGTCTACTATGGCACATAGAAATCATTGTATCCTTTATGACCAGCAGTCACCCATGTATTTTTATTTACCACCACAATGATGCAAGTATTACTCTTGCCTTGCAGGAACCATCCAAGCTGGGTCAGCCCAGTCTCAAGGAAGCAGAAATTTTCCTCTTGACTGTGTCCTCCCACAATGACACGTTTCCATAAAACCTTTGCGAAAATAGGAAGAGTATGTTAGTTAAGTCGAAAAAAGAAGAGCGAATTGTCCGCTGTTTCCATTAACTGATGAGATGCGATATTGTAGACTACACCATGTCATCTGCAGCGTGACACGTGCGAGGAAAAAGGGTTTGAACTTTATTAACGGAATAATATCTATAAGGGCAGAGCCCGGTCATGTAAAACAGCTGTTTATGTCTCATATCACTTGCGTATCTTAGCTATCATGCATGATGATACAGATCAGATACTGTAAATATAGGACCTGTAGCTGCCCTGCGACTTTCATGACGCGATGGGAGTCTGAACGTTATTAACCATGCGTCCCTCGTCCGTTCTGAGCGTTTTTTTGTAGAAATATAACTTAAATTAACAAATAACAATGCTCTCATCGGCAGGCCACACAACTCTTCAAATGCGCTATAATGCGTGTCCAGTGCTTTCCAATAGAAAGTCTTTTCGCAAGCTGTTTCCATACCTCATTTGCGCATTAGACTCTTCCGATACGCTCCAAAATACGGCACCTTTCAGCGAGAAATTATTTTTGCGCAAAATGGAAACTTATTCGCATTTTGAAGTGTTTCCATTCAACATTCTCTTCGCAAGAGCCGTTTTTGCGCAAAAATAGGGCTTATGGAAACGTGCCTCCCACAATGACACAAACTATGAAGTGACTCATAACTCCCAGCCAGTTTAATGTTAGAACCAATGGGTTGCTATTTCACCTTGGCTAGACTTTCCCTCAAGCTCAACTGGAGAGTGCAAAGAGAGCCACAAGGACATATTCCCTTTCGGCTCAAACTATCTAACCTACTGAATACCAGTACCTTAACTCCTTCTCTGTTAAGCCTTTTGCCTCTAAATGTCATTCCAGCTAGAGATTTCAGCCTAACCAGCTCCTACTCACAGCGAGAAAATTGATACACTTCCAGAAACATGGAAACTATTAAAAATGCACAAAATATTTATTGTCAATGATAAAACAGGAGGACCTAGGGCCTAGATTTTTGTCAGCGCTAAATCCCTTATCCCTTAACTTCTTTGCCTTTCTAAACTATTAAAAAAAACATTCTTCAACAGTTAAAATGGCCAGTTTACAAGCTCATAACGTGTCAATAGATTTGGCATGTTGAACTATTCTAAAAAGTTTTTCAAAATATTAAAAACAGGCAAAGAAGTTGTGGATAAAGGGTTTAGCACGGGACGAGAATGGAGCCCTAGATCTTCTAGATTCATTTTTTTGGGGGAAAAATGTTCCAACTAACTCAAACTCCTTTTGATTATTACTGGAGGTAATAAGAGCTAAATCCTAATCCCTTATGCTGCTGTGGATGCCATTTATTTATCTTTATTTCGGAAGGGTGGAAATGTATTATGTTTTGCCAAATCAAAATTTACCACCTGTCTAAATCAACACGGCATTCGATTTTCGTCTTATTACACATGGCAGAGCTGTCAAGTAGGGTTGTCAACAGCATAAGAACTAAGAACACAGGAAATGTTCCCCAAAAACAACTTAGGCCTAAACATAATCTACTGTTTGAATAGCAGGGAGTATCTCGGGTGTGGTCTGCTGTCTATCCCCATCACCAATCACCACTACCCTTAGGAAATGTATAACTGCTTCATTTAACAGTGTGTTTTGCATGTTTGCATTGCCATTGACCTATATGTACTGGGGTTACCTATTTAACCTGAATCCTGATGTATGAACACCCTGATGAGGCTCTTTCTCTCTCCTCTGTTGACCCTCAAACTGCATTCTTGTATGACCTTGCTTGACACTGGGAGACACAATCTGTGCTTTTGTGTGGGAGAATTCATTAATATGCCGTCATTCATCATATGCACACGGCTGAGCTAAAAGTAGCACCCAAGTTGCACAGAATGCACTGCACACCCAGCATTTTCTCTGCAAAATCTATTTTTATGTAATGCACACACAGACACAGGTTCAGAATGTGGCAGACTGAATGGACACGAGCTACTAGAATGATGATTACAGTGTTTTTTACCACAGCAGTGTTCCATTGAAACCTCAGGCTACTACCGCAGGCGGTAAAGTTACACTAGCTAATGGAGTTGTAAAATAGAGTGGCCACTTGAACAAGACAGCTCATTGTACTGGCGGCTCCTGTGCGCAAGGCTTTGATAGGTGGTGTTCTCACTGGGCTGAGTGCTAGCCACGCTCTTTGAAATGCCACCTCTGCACTTGGTTGTGTCAATTATATTCTCATCCGCCTGTTTGAATCGCACCCTCTCTGGGTTCTCGGGTACTTTGAGGCTCTCGGCTCTTTGTGACAGAATCGAGGCCTCATTGTTTATCCCTCTCTCTTGCTTTGGTTTTCACGCTCTCTCACCTTTTCTGTTCGGTCTCTCTCTCTTTCTCTCCCCCTCTGTCCTGTTGCTCAGACACAGTGCAGAATGACAGACAGTATCATGAGTAAAGCGGCCACCATGGAGATTCCCATCAATAGTAATGGAGACACAGGGACTCTACCGGAGGACGACAGCCTGGAACAGGTGGGTTGTTGTTTAAGCTCTTAACAATGTCTCCTGTTCCCTTTTCTCTTAATCCACTTAGACCTGAGACCGATTCTAAAAACGCCTTCTAAATCCTGACCTAAGTGGAAAGTGGAAAAACATCACTTTATTAAAAAAAAAAGTAAAATATTTCTTGGTACCGCTACTGTATAAACTGTGTATAACCACAACAGTAGTGTAGTTACAGGGCGAAAATAGGTTAAAGTATACTGCTGCTTGTCTTGAACGGCACCTTGTACTGTTTAATATTGTTTGAGTTATTCTCACAAAGGTCTCTTACATATAAAGCAACAGGTGTGTGATAAAAGCGAGGTGCACATCAATGTAAGTTGTGTTGTTTTGATCAATGTCTTCTGATGAAGACCCTGTGTTAACTATTTTATTTTACATTTGACCTTTTAACCACCTGTTGACCAATATATTAAAATTCATCACTCAGGGTCTCAAAATAACACCCTCCACCAGGACTGCATTTTGTATATGCTATAGAAAATCTCCTATTTGCAAACCAGTATAGCCAAAAGTGGGTGAAGTACTCCTTTCTCTCTGATTATATTATATGATTGCTGTCACATACTCGAAAAACAAAAACAACAACCGACTAACTACGGTAACTGCTAGTATTTGGCTGCCTCATACAATTATGCACACTCCAGTGGTATAGTCAGAGTGCCTGGTATGGCTGAGGTACCTCTTAAAAAAACACATCCCACTAGTGGGACAACAGGGACTTCACCTGCTGGAGTGCTTCGGTCTCCCAGGGAGACACAGCCCTCTGGGAACTGTTGACGTGGCGTAAACGCTTTTCAGGGTTACAGAGAGATGTTTGCCGGCGTGCTCGATAAATAGAAGCACTAGGTAGTCTCACAAATCCAGACCTATTCACTGTTTTTGAATACTGAAACAAGATTATGGACACTTGAAGAAGGTAATAGAACTAAACTATACTGTATTTGATAGTGTAACGGGTAATTCTTTGCCGTATGCATGGTTTGTTCATGTGGATGTGAACAGTAAGTGTCTGCAAGCTAATTAGCTGAGGAGTAAAGGGAGTTTCTTGAACAGGTTTCATGTATTGGCATGGCCTAAGGCACACCTTGTTTGACAAACAGAGCTCCGTTTATCAATGACTCCAGATCCTGGAGCAAGCAGTGGCAGTTAAATATGTTATTTGCTAACCAAACTATGTGCTGCACCCGAGTTGTAAACAGAGAAAAATCCCATCTTCTCTTCAGTCTTGAACGCTCAGTAAAGTAAGTCTTCAACCTTTCCTATCAGCCATTTGGAGCGGATATCTCCTTTTTAATGTATTCATCATGAACAAGGCGTGTTGAGCTGCTCTGTGTCATGCTGGATATTAACCAGTTGTCATAGTAACTCTGCAATTAATCTGAAGCTGGCCATGCTTTGTCCTTGGGCTTTAGTCCCCTCAGATCACACTGATAGGCAGCCTCTTGTGTGTGCGCGCGCACACACACACACACACACACACACACACACACACACACACACACACACACACACACACACACACACACACACACACACACACACACTACAACTATACATACAGTATACAGCCATAGTTCGGTCACAGTTAAGCATGCATTAGTAATTCATGTCTGGGTGTTTTGAGGGGCGCCAACCCCCCTTGTGCCCAGCTTTGTCTGTGTGAACACAATCATTTGATTGGCTGATCACCTCATATGGCAATAATTTCATTGGCTGAGTTCATATTGAGGATAAAAGTGAGTCCAGAAAAGTGAAGATGTGAATGATTGGCCGCAATTACATTTTGTGGTGATTTTGATTGGCTAAGAACAGGCCTATGATCATAAGAGACATACAATTATTATTTTTTGTTATTTATTCTTTCTGCTTTATTTGGATTGAGAGACAAAGCCGTAGAGCTACTGTAGCTGTAGTACAGCTGGTACAGCTAAGTTGTAGCAGCCATTGACTGGTGACTCCCATTATATGAGCCTCTGTTTCATTTCTAGGTTAACAAGGAGGAGGGGCTGTATGTTGTGATGTGTTCATTAGCATGAACACACTCTTTACCTCTCTCCAGAAACGGATATGTGTCGGGATCGATGCTAGACAAAGTCACAAGTGATATCCGAACAATAATGCACAACGGATTACCATGGACACTAGTGCTCGAAGCCTTACAGATGTGAGGCTTTGAAAATCCTGTTTTAATGGAGTGTAGTCTGGATGTAAAGAACCCATAGCTGGTGGGGACGCAGCGTTGCATAGCAACATTTAAAGGTAAAATGATGGACTCTTACTTATACAGATTATACGGGGGTCTACAAACATGTTCTTAGTTCACTGATGCCGTACCCTAGGGGTAGAGTCCACATATTATGTTTGGGAATGGTACAGAAAGGGTATGCATGCACTTAACCTGTCTGCTGCCCTGCCCAGGGTTATTTCTTAAGCAGTCTCTCTCTCTAGCGTATTGGCCATATAAGGGAAAGGTACACAAACCACCAACAAAATGTCTAATTATTACCAGTAACACACAGAGATGGCCCTGAATGACCATAGTGACATACTGAATGACCAAAGCGTAAAGCATGGAACCAAATTGACCTCTTCCATTTGTAGACTCAGGTGGTCTGTGGAACTAGTACTAGTGGAAATTGGTGTCTCACACATTCTGAAGAAAACCTGGAGACATGACATTCTTTAATTGCGTATTATGGTACAAATATGAATATGGTGTGTAATAGTGGTGGATATTGCTTGCAATCCTGATGATAGATGCTGTATGTATCAGGATACAGCGGCCACGCTACAATATATATTGAGATATATAGTATATATGTCATATACTTATATCGTTTATATGTTTGTTCAGAAAATAATGTCCATGTTTCACAAATAAAATAAACACACTCAGGCTCACAGGGATCTTTAAAACAAACAAAAAAATGTCTAAAAATCCTTAGAGGCCTGGAAAGGGAGTGTATTGCAACTTGCAAGGAGGGTTTTTGATCACGCTATACAAAGGTACGTTTGACAACACTTTATCAGATAATTTGCGTCACTTTTGCCATATCAAATCAATATAGCAGCCTCTATATCGATATATGTATTGTCCAGGTGTTCGATCAATAGACCGCAATTTCAATATATTCAATACATCACTAGTGTGTAAGATAGAAAAATGTAGAATTTGCCATGTACAAGGTCCAAGTCTTTTCCACTGACAGCATTGGTCTACGAATGGACATATTGATGACTCCTGCTCACAAAGACACAAAGATCGACCAGCTCATGTGGATTTGTAAGCGCTGCTTGACAGAAGTCTTTGGTACCAGACACTAGACTAATGGAGAAAGAAGGACTCTTAGCTCAGACAGTGATTAAAAATAGTGTAAAACTTTAAACTATGGATTCACTGTACAGACCTATTAAGACCAGATGAATCACAATCTACTGCACAGGCAGGACTAGAAGATCATTGGTATTTGTTTTTTGTCTTGAGTTAAAATAGGCCAATGACGTTCAAATGTAGTTGTCATAGAGCCAAGCTCTTCACATGCCAGATTTTGGGGTCAGACAGACATTAGACTAATGAGAGAAAGAAGAACTCAAACTCGCTGAGACCGTGGTTAACATTCTGAAGAAATAGACTTGACATTGTTCATTCACAATGCTGAGCTCTCTACTGATGGTACTGTAAGTGTGTGTGTGGGCGCGTGTGTGTGTGTGAAGAGAAGAGAATGACCAAATTGACCATTTAAGTGTCATTGGTTGCATTAAAGACGTTTGGGCCTAGCAGCAATGATAATGAAAGTCGTGATTTTCACATACTGTATAATCAAAAGCAACGTGATGGTTGGCTTGTTATTGGAAGGAATTATAACAAAACCTTTTTTAAACTTAATGTATAACATAGTACACAATATAGAACATGTTGCGTTCTTCAAATGTGTATTGTATAGTGTAGGTTTTTAAATTTCTAGTTATTAGGCCTGCAACTAACGGTCATTTTCATCATCGATTCATCGGCTGATTATTTGAACGATTAATCGGATTATGACATTTTGACAGCTATGGCTTTAAAAATATATTTTGGTAATGTAATCTAACTATTAAAAATATATTTGTTTGTCTGCTGATTAGGCTGCTATTCAAATTAATGAATAACAAAATTAAAATGAATTAAAGCAACTTGTGTCTTTAGACTTTAATCCTGTGTATATCAGCAAATTGTAAGGGAAGAGAAATGGCTCACTCCTCTATAGTTTGAGTTTCAGTTGATGTAAAAACAATGGTTAAGTAACAACAGCCATCATTATTGCAATAAAATCCAGTGATTATTTGCCAATCCGAATAAAAACAATCATTCAATTAATTGGCAACTGACTGAATAATCGATTCTATTATGATTAATAGTTGCAGCCCTAGTAATAATGTAGTTAAATTGAGAGTTAAAGGACTCTGTAAACTCTACAAGCAAGGAATGCCTTGCTGTTTCAAATAGGATTGTTTATTATACTAGTAGTCTAATGGCCTAATGTTCACAGGGTTGGCACTGTGAATTTTAAACCAGAATGTGTTCCTGTGGTCTTCAGCTCAGTCCATAAATCCTAAATTAATGTTGCATTCACGCAGGGAGATTAAACGATGCAGTCTACCATTCACTGATTGACCATTCATTGATGACGATGGTGCTGGTAGCGGCTCCAGATCAACTCCCAATGTGAACGCACCATATGTTGGCACTCTGATCTCATTGCACATCACACTGCTCTCTGTTGACAGCAGCAGTGCTGATTCCTCCCCCCTCATGGTATTCCATCTGTCTTCTGTCCCGTTTGGATGATTTTCTTTCAGTTATACATTAAATGTCCTTGATTTCGTTTCTTCTTTTTCTTCCTCCCCTCCCCTTTCCCCTCCGTTTGTCTCATTTGTTTGTCAATCGTTTTGTGTCAATCAATCCACACAGGCTGCAAAGCTCCAGTGGAGCTTAGATCAGAAGGTAGGACTCTCCAGAGACAGCAGGGTGAGCAGGCAGCGTGTGTGTGTGCATCTGTGTGTGTGGTGTGAGTGTGAGCACCGCACACACTTTTTAATGTTTAATGTTCGGTTTTGCTCAATGGTTTGACATTCAATGATGTTATACAAGCTTGTATTTGAACAACCACCTAAGCCATATACACTTAATGGAATGGAATGCGGTTCCTCATGGCTCTATACTAGGTCAGCTCCATTTCCCCCAAAATGCCATCGCTGGCGTCGCTGGGGTTCATGTTATTGTGTAAAACTTATATTATGGATATTGCAAACCATTGTGCAGACTGAACTGGGTTCCCCTGTTTTCTTGAATCCTACTAACTAGTCGGAGTAGTCAGTAGCTGCAGTGTGTCTCTCAAACACAAGGGAAACCGGCTGGCCGTGTTCTCTCTTTACAATAATTATGAATTCCTTGTTTTTAAGAGACCTCTCATAACCTTGTTCTCCCTAACAAATGGCTCCTATCCCCTTAGACTCAAGCAACATTGTTCATATTTATTTTGGTTTAACTCACAATGGTGGATTAATATTCGTACTGTTTGGGATTTATGCTAATTCAAGAATCACAGATGTGTTTTTTGCACCTGAATGAACATTTCTGTGTGTTTGTGTATGTGTGTATGATTAATTTGTCTTTATGTGAATGACAGGACATGCTGGTGTATGAATAACAAATGTGACAAATGTCATGTAGGTGGGCTCTATAGTCTGTAGTACACTGTCTAACATAGTTTTGAGTTGTGTAGAGAAAGTAGCTAGTGAATTCTGCATGCTAATGCTCTCAGGTCTAACTCCTACGTTAGGTTGTTATGACCAGGAATGGATAATTGTATTATAATTAGAAGAATGTTAGCCCTAGCCCCACTTCTCTTATCTTTGTGTAATCAACAGTAGTAGTACAATACATGAATAGGTTTATACAGTTGTTTACTTAAGGTGGCCATAGAAATACATATCCAAAACCTACTTAGTTTTACAACTAGAAGAGTGCTTCTTAAACATTTATCTTAAGCAAATGTTTGATCCTGGACCCCTCCTTTAGAAACTCAAGGGAGGCTTTGTCCATTTGTTTGTTTATAAAGAGGAAATAGACCTCCTATTTCCCCTTCTTGATGAGTCTGGTGTTAACACCAGAGTTTCTCCTTGACACATTTTCAGAACAAACGCAGCTTCTTTCATTTAAAGTAGCTTAAACAGTTTGTCAAGAACTGTCACACCACATGTGCTGCTGAGGGCAACTTGACAGTGAATATTTTCTCTTCAGTGCAAGTTTCAAGTCACATTCTGTGAGTTTGCTATCACACTGCTGCATTCATTAAGTATGTAGCTAAAATGACTTAATTATTTATTTTAGCTGTAAAACAATTGTATGGTCTGACTGTGGCAGTATATGGTTTGGGCTTGTAATGTTCAATTGGCTCTGTCTTCCAAACATACTATACTACTATACTAACCTGCCTGTTCAACAAGGTAGATTAGTCGGGTTAAACATTGACTTAGCTAGTGGTGGGATAAAGCTTTCAATCTTTTCCCTAGTGCCTAATTTTCCATGTTTGGGAGAATATTTCTAGATGTCGGTTATTGAGTTAGTGTTGAATTAGTGTTGACCTGAAGATGTGTGCAGTAAAATAAATGTGCATTCTTTATTCACTGAAACTTCTAGTGTAGTTTCAGTAAATAAATACCAGAATGTTTATTTTCATATGTGGAGTGAAGTCACATTTTGACCTCTAAGGATCGTGAGAAGTCATATCCAAGATGGCCACCAGGGTCTAATATCCAAACACATTTAATTTTGTGTGTAGAAATAATATTGATGGTCTAATTCCTAACTCTAACCTTTCTAATGTAATAGTTTGTCTCCCTCTAGTGGCTAACAACCCAAACTACTAGCTCAGTAAACCTGCTTTCTGTTCAAATGTTGTTTTACTTTGACTAATTCTGACTTTCTTGTGTCTATGTGTCCTCTCCCCCATCTCTTTTGTTTTCCATCTATCCCTCTGTCTGCTTGACCTTCCAGGACCTGCAGCAGGTGATGGTATCGGGTCCTAATCTCAACGAGACAAGCATTGTGTCTGGGGGTTACGGTGGAACAGCAGAGGGCATTATCCCCACCAGCTCCATCAAAGGTAGAGTTCCCTCTATCTCACCCCCTTCTCTTTTCTGCTTTAAATGCCTTCTCACCCATGTTCTTCTCTGCCTTTTTGATTCATGCCACCTCTAGTAACGCTGTGATTTGTATTACACTTTTTATGACAATATGTGTCCAATTTTATCTTACATAACTGCCTCCACTTGGTGACCAGACAGCAACTGGTCGCCATTTGATTGAAACACAATCCGCTTAAGTGTGATATTTGGTCCCATGCGATTAGTGAACTAATGATACTGAATGGAATTGGCCCACTGTCCAATGCCAGTCCACATACCGGTAGTTTAGCAACTGCTGCTATGCAGGTCAAGCGTTCCTTTTCTACTAACATGCCTAGTGGGGAGGCACTTAGTAAAGGGCTAATTATCTATACAGATGTAAGTAATGCTTTTTGTTTTCAAGCGTTTAAATGGCTTGGCACCCCCCTTATCTACTGACACTATGGTTGTTTATTTTGTTGTTTGTTTGTTGTTTTTGAATTGAAGTTGTGTTTTTTAACATTTTAATGTAAAGCACTTTGGTACAACTCTGTTATATAAATGTGCTTGGGCTGAGCAACACTGCTTAATATGAATAACCCTAAACCTAAGTGAATGAGCATGCCTCTCTAATGGGTAGACATTCAACTCACTCTACTAACTAACTACTAACTGCATTTCTATGTGTTTTTGTTCTCTGTCAGGCCCTGGTGTACGCTACAATCCTGACTTTCAGAAAAGGATCAGTGTAACAGGACTAGGTGGCACTTAATTTTCTCTGGTCATAATTATCTTACTTCAGCATGAAGAGATCCTTTCCAAAAGGCTACATAATCCATTATTGACAAACGTTTCTAAATTTCCGTAAAAGATAGACTCCAGTCCACAGAAAGTGTCATATCATTAAAAAGGTTAAATGACCATGGAAGCGTTCTGGTGTGTGTAGCCCTTTGACTATAATTCTTGGTATACTTGACATTACTGCTGACTTTTCCAAAAGCATACATGCAGTAAGGGAAGGGAGGACTTGAAACAGAAGATACACAGCTTTCAGACTATAGTTTGAGTGTTAATCACCAAGACCCTAGCCTAGCCTAGCATCCCTAGCCTGTGGCCATAATTGGGTGAATATCACAGTATAGTAGATCTGTAGACCCCTGCAGAATATGGGGGTGACCGAAGCATACGGTACACAAAATGTAAACATGAACAACCTAAATAGTAGACTGGTCTGTGTTTGTGCACCATATATGACTGGAGCAGTGAATAGACTGAGATGTATTGATAGCACTGCAGTATGGTCATCAGATGACTGAGTAGATGCCATTTTAAAATGAGAGAGATGCCATTTTGGAATACAAGTCCTCTCATTCCTCTGGATCTGTTCTGAATGTTTATTTTGGAGTGTGAGTGAAAATCACTGGGAAACATTCATCTGTCCCTTTTCCCTATTAATCGGTCCTTACTCTTTTTCCAGGTGATGGTGGCTCCCTGTCCACTTGGTCTTTTCCTTGGATGTTTTCTAACACTTAATCCTTTCTTTTCCATATTATTCCTCTGCTTATAGGTTGGGTTTTCTTGGGACCGGGAGCTGCTGTTGATAATCTGTCTTTTGCTTTTCTTGTTTTGTTTTGGGAGGTTTATTTAAGGCTAGAATGACTCACCAGAGTGATCTCTGGTGCAGAGAGAAAATATTTTCATACTGGAACAGGGGCATGTACTGTATATGAATGGAGAATTTTTGGGGCCAGATCTCAGCTGAATCTTTTTTTTAATAGGACTTTAAATGTCTGCCATCTGCTAAGCATTTTCTGTTGTTATTCTATAGTGTCTTTAATGACAGGAGGCTAGGGAGATTTTCATTCAGCCATCACAACATTTAACATAGCATGTGTGCCTTTTCAATGCAATGGAACATTTTGCCCAGTGTCCACACGGTCTCTGTCTTTGTCTGCATTCTCACTAAACATTGTGTCTTTGTCTTTTTACATGCCAACTTTGTCTTCCATTTGTCATCATTCCCTGGACCCTCGTACCCATGAGTGCTCCTTTGCATCTCCTGTCAATCTTCTCTCCCTTGTCATTTCATATTTTTTCCTCCTGATCCAAACCCCACTTCGTTCATCAACATCAATATGATGACATTTGCATGTGCGTATGCATTTTATAACCCAACCGCCAATGCAAATCTGACTTCTTACCCGACGATGAAATGCATTGGGCCAAAACCTATGGCATTCACATGCCACAAACACGTCCCAACCTATACCACCCTGGTAACCCATACAAATCCTTACCCCTTCACCCTTGATCCCAACCCCCCATTTGCCCACCCACCCACCACAGACCTGCGTATGAAGGCCAGGCGAGGTAGCGCTCCTCAAAGCGGCTCTGTCACCCGGTACATAGCCAGCCAGTCACATGAAGGCCAAGGTAAAGGGAAAGGGAGTATTTTCCATTCCCTGTGGGAGAGAAAATTTACTATTTAATGGCTTCAACCCGTAAATGGCTGCTGAAATGAGCTGTTAGGTGCTTGTGTCTAGCACAGGGGCACCAAGGGATGCCAACTCTCGAACTGGCCATTGTTCAATTTCCAGACCTTTTTACCCACTCGGCTACCACCGCCCCTAGGAGGTAGAAGCCGAAGGGATAAATGTTGTCCATAACCTCGAACATTGCTCCAAACCTCAGTAGATTCTCGATGTTGCTGTGGCAAAAGGATTAGCATTCTTCTAACTATATGTTTGGGACAACATATCCATATAAACCCCAGGATATTATGGACTTCACTAATTTTCTTGTCCTATTTCCACTCATATTTCCCTTTCATGCTTCCACTCAAACCACACTCACTGGTTGTGCATGTTATTACGCTGTGATTTAAATTCTAGTAGTGATGGGCATGGACTAGATTCTAGAGGAAGTCTGTCAGAAATCACCCTCACAAATTAAATCTTTAAAGGAAGTTATCTAAATGCTAACGCTGCCTAGATCTTGTAGTTGTCTACGGTGCTTTGATTTTCCTGGTCAGCTACTTGACATGGTTAGAACCGAAAGGACATAGGCTACTTTTAAGCAATTTCACCTATAATAACAACAGGGATCTGTGTCAAGTCACTCATCTTATCTCTTTTTCCTTCCTCAGGGTCCAGTATGCACCATAGTACCAGCAGTTCATCAATAACGGCAGAGGAGGCCACAAGAGGCGTGGCTGTAGAGAAATTGGAGTTCGTAAAGAAATGGGGCCTCAACACTTACAAGGTATGCTGCTGGGGGATGTTTTTACATTTATCCAAGGACGATCCAAGGACGAAGCTGACTCATTTGGTTTCTCTGCATTTTCATATAAAAAAAAACATCACAAAATGTAAAGCAGACTTTCCGCTATATTCGTCCTGTGTCTTTAATTGGGCTACTTGATTTAATCATTCTCATCGACTTAATAGCCCAGTATTCATTCATTCACAACACCAGAATGTTGGCCTACAAGTACCGCTAGTTTTTATTATCATAGAAAGCAGTTGTAAAAAGTAGAGAGAAGTTAATGCGAGAGACCTGCAACTCAGGTTCCATCCTGACCTGGACATTGTATGGCTCTTTGTTTCTGACCTCTGCTGTCTGCCGTCAGTGTACGAAGCAGATGCTCTCGGAGCGCTTCGGCCGAGGCTCACGGACAGTGGACCTGGAGCTGGAAGCTCAGATCGAGGTCTTGAGGGACACCAAAAAGAAGTATGAGAACCTACTCCAACTGGCCAGAGCACTGACCAACCACTTCTACAGCATGGTCCAGACGCAGCACGCCCTGGGCGACACCTTTGCTGATCTCAGCCAGAAGTCTCCAGAATTGCGGGTATGGTCCCAAAAATCTATCCTAATGGTTTCATTTCATTAATAGAAACATTATATATTATTAACTTAAATATTCACATTAGAACAGTCAAACCTTACCCTATGTCACACTCTGAAAGTCAATAGATGTAAGTTAACACACTTCATTTATGCAAATCCAGTTAATGCCAACAGCCAGACTTTATATCACAGTACAATATTACTTGCTGAGTCTGTCCTGTGGTTGTTGCTGACATGAAATTCTGTCTCTGAATAATATTCTTTGCTAGGTTGGACAAATCCTCTTCTTAGTACAAAATAATGGATGTGCTCAGTTGAACAGACCACCCCAATTCCATATTGACTGAATGTGTTTGCATCCTAGGATGAGTTTGGCTACAATGCAGAGACTCAGAAGTTGCTATGTAAGAACGGCGAGACTCTACTGGGTGCCATCAACTTTTTTGTGTCCAGCATCAATACGCTGGT
This sequence comes from Benthosema pterotum, assembly GCA_039105355.1. Lineage (NCBI taxonomy): Eukaryota > Metazoa > Chordata > Actinopteri > Myctophiformes > Myctophidae > Benthosema > Benthosema pterotum. Next base: position 33,412,490 of record CM076975.1, on the reverse strand, counting down.
CAACAAGACCATGGAGGACACCTTGATGACCATCAAGATGTATGAGAATGCAAGGTGAGGACACTAGTGCTACCTGGTCTCTCTGAGAAGTCGCTCTGCTTTAATTCAACTAGAATGTTAAGTAGTGACAAGATTGACAACCGGCTTATCTAGGGCTTTAACTCTTTTTGTCATAGTAGTGAAACAATTGACCGATAACAACAAATGGGTGTACCGACTGATTAGAGCCATAAAGTGCAGCTAAAAATGTTAATTGCCAAATCCTCTTGTCATCAGACTTGAGTTTGATGCCTACCGCTGTGACCTGGAGGAGCTGAGCCTGGGTCCCAGAGATGCGGTGGCCATGGCCCGCATAGATGCTGCACAGGAACAGTACCAGCTCCATAAGGACAAGTATGAACGTTTGCGCTCAGATGTCACCATTAAACTCAAGTTCCTGGAAGAGAACAAGGTCAGTGGGTGGAGCAGACCACCATAATGATTGGTTAAGTATTTTGTGTGTCCGTCTTTGTGTCTGTTATCATATTTTATCCAAGCTACCTCAAGGGCCACTTCACCACATTTGCAACCACAGCTTATTTCAATGATGTTAAGGACACTTTCTTGTGGTTTTTATGTGTGTAATATGTTTCTTTAGATATTTTCGTTATGAATGGATGTTCATGAGGTCATGGACATCCAATAAGTTCTTCCTGGACTCCAATCTCAAGGAGGGGAAGTGTACTGGAGGATGATTCTGTAGTCTAATATACAAACTCACAATGTGTTTATGTAGATTGGCTAGTTGAACTCTTCAAAAATGTTTGTACAAAATAGTAAAAAAGGCAAAGAAATTTAGGGTTAAACGATTTAGCATTGACGAATCTCTGTAAAGGTACAGATTTCGTTGATGCCAAAGGGCAATAAGGGAATACAATATGGGAATACAATACGCATTACATTATGGCATAGTGGCATCGAAACCTGCTATTTCATTTGCGTATTTGTCATACAATGTAAAATACATTTGGTACATTTAGTCATATAACCAGGAAACCATCAGCTGTCTGACTCTTTCCATCGCTGTGACACAGGTAAAGGTGATGCACAAACAACTCCTCCTCTTCCACAACGCCATCTCTGCATATTTTGCCGGCAACCAGCAACAACTGGAGCAGACGCTGAAGCAATTTAACATCATCCTGAGGCCTCCGGGAGCCGATAAGCCATCCTGGTTAGAGGAACAGTGAGGGGACATCCACCTCTCTACCATCCTTCTATCCAGAGGAACACTACAGAGGGAAAAGTGTCACACTGACAAACGGATTTGTGCAAACCATTGATGGATTGTTTAGAACGATGGATAAATGGTTGGATTGAAGGATATTTCACTGAGTAGGATGAAGGCAGCAGGAGAGATCAGTGGCCTGTATACAGTAACTCTCAATGATTGATCAGGGTGCTTTTGCACTCCACCCCTGTCTTCACTTAAAAAAATAACCTACAGTTTGTACCCCTATAGTGACCTTGTTCCGCTTGCCACATCACTCCTTTCTTGGTTGTTTGTTGCTCAGACAATTCAATTGCCACTACTGCACACCCTGAGTGCTACCCTATTTGCTACCCTGTTTGCGGAGATAAGACTCTACCTCGCACCATCCGAAACATGAGAAGACAGAAAAATGGTACTAATGTTACCATTTGAACTGTGTGGAGGTTTTGACAAATGAAAAAAAGAACCTCAAACATGGATGACAAGTCAACCACATCAAGTCTCTTCCAGACCTTTGCTTACATGGAGGCAGGGTGCTCTACACACCATAGTGATGCACAACAATACGTGTTGAATAAACATTACCTGGAGCAGGACACATGAGTTTTAAAAACAGAGGATTTGTATGGTACACTGGAAGTGGAATGTTCAGTTGTTTCAAATCAATGTACATTCCAAATTATGTGCTTTCACTTTGAGATAAATATATGATTGTTTGTAGTTAGGAACACAAAACATTGTTGTGTTTAGCCTAGTTATTTTTGTTTACTTTTGAATGTTCTCTTTATATTTGCTAAGGTAATCAAATCACTTCTAGTTTATAATATCCTGTGCATAAGAAAAGGCAGTGTTCATAGGCATTTGGATTATAAGTAACAAAAAAACACTATTCTTGTCTGCACTACAGATTTGAAATGGTAAACTATTATATTTTACTTTAAATGGTATATGTTATTCATGGCCATTCTCAAAACACTGCCACAGTTAGTTAATACTATGCTGATTTGGGCCCTTTTCCCCAGAGAGACTTTTGACCAGTATCTGAAAGGCTTTTTTTTTACTGTGGCAACACAGCTAATATAAGCCACTTGGTCATTTTTCAAGGACGAACCAAGATGCCTTTGGATCTGGTTTATCACAATTGATGTGCTTATAATTAATGTGACAAAGTGTAATTTTGCCTGAGAGTAGAAAAGCTATCCCTTCTATGTAAATGAGTCAGTACACTCAAGGGTTCAGTCTCACTGAAGAAAGAAGGTGTGATTGATAACAAGTTAACTACAGTGAAGAATGGAGGATTCAGTAAGTCATTCTCTCACAAACTTGGGTCAAAATTTTGAGTACCGCTATTTATTTGTTTTCAATGACTATCTAGTTGTTTGGAAATGCATTCATTTGCGTTTTTATTTTTAATATTTAATCAGAAGGTTGCTAATTATGTTTGCAAATTTGCAATGTACATTTATTTTTATGACACATTTGAAATTACTGTAGACGTTATGTCATCTGTCACTTAAACAGGCAAACTGTATTGGTTTGCATTCTTTGTACTGAAGTTTATCTATACTCATGTGAAAAATCCCAATGATTTACTTGTTGTTTGGTGGTTTTGGAGGAAAAGAGAGAATCAGAGGGATCAGGATATCGTGCCAGTAATCTTCAACTTTATAATGGTTCTCTGTGCATCTAGGGGGCACATCATGGCACTCTAGACCTCCACACTGCTGTTCGAGCTCAGTGTTTCCAGTATGGGGCTTTGTCTGTTTGGAAGTGGTCCAAAAATCTTGCACAAAATCATAACTTGCATTTCTACTTTTCAAAATTTTCAAAAATAGATCTACAAGCTCGCAACTCTTCACATTGCAATACACTGAGCTTATAGATCATTTACGGCATGATTAAACATGAATATTGGGCGGTTACCCGGATAAAATGATAAATAACCTGTGCCTGCCTACAGGGTCTCGGCTCGTGTCAAATGTAAGACTGGGGGCTGCAAGACTCCAATGACTCCAATTTCTAGCTGACACCTGCGTGTGTTTCAGTAAAAATGGGTTGTCCCCTCAATGAGCACACTCCCAGTAATAGTTGACAAGAAATGTGTCCATATACCATTCGTTTTTCTACCATAGTTCACTCCAATCGATTACTCTCCCCATGGAGACTTTATGCATATCTTTTGTTTTTGGCGCTTTAATGACCAACTGAACTCCCTATAATCTGAAATCCACAAGTCTGAAGTCTCCATGTGGGGTAATTGGTTATTTTTGTTTATTATCGCTAACATTTTCATGGTATGAACAGAATGGCAACAATCTTCAATAGATGGTAATGAAAATGAGCTTTACGGCAACCTAGGGGCATGATGTTGAGAGATTGTGTGTTTTTTCTTTTTTTTCCCCAAATACAGGATATATTTATTGATTAAAATGTATTCCATCCTAATGTCTTGGTATCAGAATACTGCAATACTGACAACTCAAGATGGGTACATTAATGAAATCAGCTTCCTGTACCTAATCCATGGTCCGTTTGATTTTATATCTAGCTGTTCGAATGATTTTGAATTGATACAGAAAAGGATATTAGGTTAACAGGTGCCTAGTATGTACTGATGCTCAGCTCTATGACCGTGGTTTTCAACTAGGGGTCCAGAGATCACCAGTGGTCCTTGAGAGGGTACCAGGTGGTCTGCAGCTAAATGAGGAGTTGGTAACCAAATGGACCCTTGGAGGTCTTTAACTCTTGGTTGGCCCTTAAGAATCCATTTAATTTAATCCTCTCAAGTTCAAGTATTGTTAAACATCTGCATCAGATTTACGAGACATCCTGTCAACAGAATTGGAGAATATATATACATTTTTTCCCCCTTTTGATCAACATCTATCCTGGTGGTACCAACATGTGGGCAAAGTCTTATTCAACAGCGGCTAAATCTCAACAAATATTCTCATCAGTGGCTCAAAAGCCGAATACATAATCAGCCTTGGTATGAAAAGGGTTGAAACCACCGCTTTATGACATTAAATGCACTAGCCTGTATGAAAGATGTATCATACAAATACCATGTTGCATTAAACCACTTTAAAACCCCAATAAAGAAGTAATAAAGTGAGCGATCTACATAGGATCTCAACCAGTTACACTGGTTAGTCCTCCAAATGGCTTGTCTCTTGTGTATTTGCATGGTAGTCAATGATAAAGTCTAGGTGTTGCTCTACTGTGACCTATGTGTGACTCTTAAAGCTTGGCCTTTGTACGTGCCAGCCAGCACATAGTGGCATAACTCCATGCTTCCAGGTATCTACTATTTAAATCTTTGAATCTGGCCTCAGCAAGTTCAACCACTTGGGCTCCATAGCACGGCTCTGATACGGTTGTGAATATTTTTTTAAGAGATTATTTTTTTCAAGCCCATGCAAATGTTAAAGTGGCTGACCCAGTGACTTCTTCGAGGTCTCATTTCTCAAAATTGTGAAGGTTGCACTCTGAATCGTGCAATGTCAGCATGGTTTACGCAGTCATTTTCATGTTTGTGCACCTGTTGGTGGTGTTTATCCTTTTAACTTCTACACAGCAATATGAACTTAGTGTGACCCTGTCCTGCCAATTTATGTCCCGCATCTATGTACTTTGTAGAAGCTAAATATATTTATTCACACACTGTAGGGAAGTGAGGTGTGGCATGGATGAAGTCACTGTTCAACTATTAGATGAGATTGTTGCAGACAGAGGTGAGGGTAAGATTTCATCCTGTAAACAATCCATGTGTTCCAACTAAGGTGCAATGGTTTATTGTATGGTATGGATACCTGCTGTAAAACTATGTGGAAAATGTGATATTTTGCCTTCATTCCTCACTCAGACATGGCCCCTACACCCAAGGGAATTAAACTACACATTTTTCAATTGCTCTGTCTTGGATCTGTTCTTTTTTTTTTTCTAACCCCCATTCTTTCTTTTTTAAAAAAAAATCTGCAACCTCATAGAACCTCACTTTCAATGTGTTTATTATTATTATAAGGAATGATAAATTCTATGCTATAATTACTGACCTTTGGCCAATTCTGCATACAATACAGCTAAAGCTGCATTTAATAGGCAGTGAAATTATATAATAATAATTTAATAGCATTCAAGCATTGGTGGAACTGTATACCCTCTCTCTAACACACACACACACACACGTTTGGCTTGTTGATTGAGCGACAAGCCTACTGACCATAGAGGTACTATTGACCGACTGACGCTGGATGTCGCTGTTTGCTTTGTTTGCGTCATCTCTATAGGCCCTGCTACACTAGCAATATTTTGAGCAATATCAACTAGCAATGTCAACATCAACAGGCAACATGATGAGACACATGGCAACAGGCAACATTAAAAGGGGAATTCCACCCATTTTCATTTTTTCCTGAGTGCACAAATGTGAACCAAATGGACCCTAGCGGGTCCATTGGTTCCAAAGTCAACGTTGATAGTTGACGTTGCTCAAAACATTGCTAGGTGTATCAGGGCCCTATCTCTGGCGCCTGAGATCGCAATTTATATTATAAAAACAATGTTAATTCATCTCCGTACGACGGGTCCATTTGGTTCCATTTGTATACTAGATCCATAGGGTTACATTTCGTTTCTAATTATCATTTAGCTGAGGTCGGGAACGCCTAGAACTCCCTCAAGGTCAAGGACCTCTTTTGGAAAGGGGAATTCCACCCATAGGAAGTGGAACCACTGCACCGTATCCGTGTGCGCCGCTATGGCGTGTGTTACGGTAGCACGTCAAAGATAGGAGGCACTATTTAAACTAGTCAGCTCAGCTGCGCTCGTTTATTGACTTTACATCCTGAGGGCAGTGTGACTGACTGTGTTTTACTCCTCATCCTCTATGCTGGTTTCTGTGCTCTGCTGGATTGTGTACCTTGTCGGTAGGACTGAAAACATTTGACGCTGGCTGAACCTCAAATCTGTTTTAAACGTCATGTTGGACACAAATTTGCACGGAAGTGTTTGATTAATATAGATGACATGGATATTGCTTGATTGGCTGTTAAAATACCAGTATGTAACGATCATATGTTTAGTTGACCTTTTGAGATATTGGTGAACAACATGCTGGGCCTGTAAGCAGTAGCCTTAGCAGCAGAGAAACCAGGAAAACAGGCCAGGAAGTTGGAATTAGAGTTCACTTAATGGATAACAGTAGGATAGCCTGTAGTAAATATAAATTTACCGTTTGCTGTGAGAATGATTTCCTTAGTAACGTTACGTATTTGATCAAAAGTAATGATGTATGATACGCCGCTTTGAATATCTTTGGCTAGATGACGAGTGACGACGCAGGTGGCTGCTATCCATTGAGGTCTGTGAGCAGGGCTCAGAGTCTGTCAATCAGGCTAATTAAGAATATGGTTTCTTAACTTCAGCAGGTTAATATGGTTTGAAATCACCATCATCATGGCATTTTCTGTAAATACTTGCCATTGATTGTTGGTACCAATTCAGTAAGCTTGTTGTCCACCCTTACCCTTTTGAGCGGTGCAGCCACTCCATTGCCCAGCAGTGTGTCCCTGGCCCTGGCTTGGTCTTTCCAAGTATGCAACTGCATCACAAAGTGTCAATGTTGTGCAGCGTAACATAGCCCTACACACGTGTGCACCCTCCACGCTTACAATTCATACAAGTGCTTTACTGGCATGGGAAAACCTTGCCATAGCAATTTGACAAAAAGAGCAATACAACACAACAGTAATGCATACAGTCAATAAAAAAGTGTGTAAATTTGAAAGTCGGAACCATCAATAAATCAATTTCTATGCACCAAGTTACAAGAATACACACTAGGCTTTAGGGTGGTTGTGTTTGGTTTGATGTCCTTCTCCTATCACAACAGCTCATGAATCTGGTTGCTATGTTTGCACTGCACATTTCTGTACTTCACCCAGCAGATATGGAAGTTGCTCATTAGTCAAGTTTTCAATATCTGTGTGGGTGATTGCACAGCACAGCATCTCTCTACAGTACAGCATCTCTCGGTTCAGACAGGTTTGGTTTTTGTATTTGGGATGACATCCCAAATAGAAAAATGTATGCAGGGATTCTGAAATGGGTAAGAGTTGGAGCGTTTTAATCAGCTGTGAATTAAACTGTTTATTCTGTTCCCTCAGGTCTGTGTTCTGTGACACAGGGCAATGCTGATGGAAGGAACAAGTGCTTTCCCGCCTCCCCTGGATGCCCATTCTCATCCTCCTCATCCAAACGTGCAGGAGGAGCATGCGTCACCCCTCCCAACCTCCAACATCTTTACACCCTCTGCCCCACCACCACCACCACCTCCTCCCCCTCCTCCTCCTCCTCCACCACCACCACCACCACCTCCCCCTCCAATATCTGGATTAACTCGGGGACGGGGTGTCCAGCGCCATTCCATGAAGAAGGTGAACTGGGACGCCATCCCCCGCCAGAAGGTCATCGGGAAGGTGAACGTGTGGACGTCCGAGCGGCCGCACAAGAATCTTGTGCTTGACACCCACGTCATGGAGGAGCTGTTCAGCTTTGCCGACAACAAATCGGCCCCACAACAGCAATGCCACAGTCTGGGACGCAAGGGCGCCAAAAGCGCGCCTCCGTTAACCCAGCATGCACAGGTAATTGGCTAGATTCAACCACTTGACTAAAATCTAAGGTTAGAACCTAACAATCTTAAGTGGAACCCACTAGATGAGAGAACTGTAGATTAGAAGACTATCATGAATTTAAGTTCTCATAGAAACCTAGTCAACACTGAGGAAGTGGTCAGATTTTTAATAAACACCTGATGGGTCATGAAGTCGGAGCTGTCTCCGGTGTTTGCTTGTTTGTTTGAACAGTTTTGGGCCTGCTAGAATAATCAGCAGTTTCTCCCTCTTTCTCTCTCTAGGTGTCTATTCTGAACTCCAAGAAGAGTATGAATCTTACAATCTTCCTGAAACAATTCAAGAGGTAATACCAATTGCAACTTTTGTAGTGCCATATACAGGTACTGGTATATTATGTTTTCTCTTGCATTAGTATGTGTGGGTAATCGGGCTTCACTGTGCGAGTCACTGCTCTCTCAAAGAAGTTACAGCACCAGAGAGAGGAGCACTGTCTGTAACTTTATGCCAAACACTGTCCGGCAGAAAGTCTACTACCGGTATCATAGTCCATATTTAAATGCATTCAAATGATCCTTTAACATTCTTTAAATGATGAGGTGAGTCAGAAGAATGCTTACTATTACGGTATTTAAAAAAAATAGGATAATAAAAACTAGGAACATATGGTAATCGCATTCTGAAGAGCCAGAAGGACAAGATGAAAGTTGGTCTTTATTTTACTGTAGAGGGCAGTCTAAAGTCTGTATAAGGACAATTACGGGCTTTGCTGTGTATTTTATATAATGGGTTCAACCATTACATTTGATCCAGCGTCTGGAGTGGACTTCATTGTAAGATGCTGAACTAAATTCTGTGTGCAGCTACTGTCCCACTTCATGTACTTTAAATGCACCTTTATCATGTTGATTATATTACCTTTCAGTTCCAGCATGATGTCTCAATTTGAATACCAAATGCACCTCTCCCAAGTGTGTGCATCTCCTGTGTCAACAGTGGAGCGCTCCAACAACCTTGAATATATTAAAATGTAATCAAAAGATACTGGCAGCACTCAATTGGTGTTATCAGGTGTTTGTTTAAATGGTTTAAAAAAACAACAACATTTAAACCATTTTTTCCCAAGTAGGGCTGTTGAATGATTTTTTTTAATCAAATTTATCACAGCTTCAAATTTAATCATGATTCTAACTGTCCAACATATGCCATGTTTTCCTGTGCAGGATTTGGACATTTAAAAAAAAAAAAAAAAAAAAAAAGATCTGTTTATATTTTAAATATTCTTCATCATGGGTGATCTACAAGCCCTCAATTTGTGGAACACAGTAAATATGGATGGAAAACATAATCTTGAATATGTTTAAAGATCACATATGGCACCAAGAAGTTACTTGACAGACTGAGGTGTTGGGTACTATTCCCAGATATCCGGGTTCAACTAAGGCTTTAGCCTACTTTCAGGGGTTCTCAACCCGTGGTTTGTCCTTTCAGTTGTCCTTTGTCTCCCTCTACAGGCCAGTCAAGGAACTGGTTGAAGACATCCGTCATGGGAACTGGCAGCAATTTGAATCAGGCAAACTCAAAGAACTGTGTAAAATGCTTCCAGAGGAAAGTGAGGTAGCTGAACTCAACAGTTCATATTTAATTGTTTTAGTTAACACTTTTTCTCCTCTTGTCCCCCATATAAAGCATATATGGATACTCCTATAAGCACTGTATACATTTAAGGTATTAAAACATATTAGCCAGTGTTTGGTGATTTTTACAGATGAGACAGCTACAGTCCTACAGTGGAAATCTCGCCAAGTTACCTGAGGCTGATCAGTTTATGGTGGAGCTGGTGAAAGTGCCATGGTAAGTAAGTAAATTGATATGAGCAGCACACACCAAAGAGTAAAGACGACCTCCAAAGTTACCATTTGTTGAGCAAAAATGTCTCAAAACCGTGATTTAGAGTTTTGTAATCTACCAAATTGATTCATCTGCTTAACCATAGAACCATGTGTTATTGTACAATGGTGACATACTGCAGATTGTATATGTACAGTGGTCTAAAAAAAAACCTTGATTGATCATTTAATCTAGGCAAAATTTTGAAATCATGTTATTGATTTGTTACACCAAGTTAATTGCTGCATTGTACGTTGTCTTTTAGCTATGAGGACCAGCTGAAAACATTGGTGCTGAGGGAGGAGTTCTTTCCTCTCATGGAGGAGGTGAAGAACTCTGCTGCAGTTTTGACAAAGGCAGCCAAAGGTAACTTCCATGCATCACACAATAACAGATCAAAGAGTTAAGAGTAAGGTTAAAAGGTTAAAACTCACTGTCAGTTTGAAACTCTGACAGTGGTGCCAAGCCATTTAAATTCTTGAAACAAACACTGAAATCTTAAAACGAAATTCTGTAACAAACAGGGAAGCAATATAGCTGGATATGAAGGATATGATCGCACTTCCGCACGTTTTTAAGAGGCGAGCAGCCACGATTTTTTCTTTTTTTTTCAACAAACTGAGGTCGTGACAAGCTTGGCTAACGGCAACATAAAAGTGCATATACCGTAGTCGAGGCAGGTTAAGATAAAAGCAACAGCAAAAAAAAACAGAATTGTTGCAAATCAGATGGTACAGCAAACTTTGGCTATACTTCACTTTGTCTCTCTCACTCTCTCTCTCCTACAGAGCTGTTGGACTGCGATGATCTCCACTCAGTCATTCGTCTGGTGTTGAAAGCTGGGAATTACATGAACTCTGTGGGTATTCTTCCTACTGTACATAATTGTACAGTCTTATCATCAACCCCAGGCATCATCTTTAAATCCCAAACCTTAAAATGATTAGAATGTTTCAGTTTAATGAGTTACTAGGGTTTTGATTACTTAGTCACTCAATATGTTTATCAGTCAAATACAATGATGTAATATTGTGCAGGGTGGCTACAGTGGCAACGACATTGGCTTCAGGATGGCCTCACTCCTCAAGCTGGCGGACACAAAGGCCAACAAGCCTGGCATGAACCTGATGCACTTTGTTGCCAAGGTGAGGAGCGGGTGGGCGTGTTGGATGTACAAATCACTCCTCAGCTCCCACTGACTATCATATGCGTTCTTTTAATGTTGTCTGCTACTAAATATTAATGTAAAAGACAAATATCAGCCGTCTCATGGATATACTGTTTTTGAATGTTGTTCAAATACATTGCAGTAATACTCTAAAACTATTTTTTCTAGTTCTACCAGTATTTTCTTTCTTGTATTTTATTATGCATGCTTTGTCAGGGTGCTATGGGCCAAACGAAATGCCTCAGGCTGCGATGACATATGTGCCAGGCGTGTCACCGTTGATGCATCTTCAATGCAGGCCAAAACAAGATTCACTGAATTCCCATGTTATCTTGCAGGGGTTTGTCTGAGCCAGGCAAAGGGGCTGTTTTTTCCGCGGTGTAGTTCGTAAGTGTGCCAACGCATGGCATGTCTGAACCATTTCAATATGTTTGGTGCACCACACAGTCAGTGTTGAATCCGGCGCTGTACACAGGGCGGGGTTCATGTGCTCCAGCAGTGGCATTGGGCCATAACAGGATGCCCCCTTTTCCCCCAATATAATGAAAGAGAACAGTGGCGCTGGCGCATACGATGCAGCTAATGCATTATGGTAACTCTGACTTATCTCTGATTATTGTCTCCAATCTGCAGCAAGCAGAGGTCATCGACCCTGTGTTGCTGACATTTTCCAGCCAACTTGAACATATCGAGAAAGCAATGAGGTTTGTGGCATGTGCAGCACGTACTGTGACTCTCAAAGTCATTGTTAAAATGTTTGACCTTTCTAATAATGTTTGGTGACTGTGTAGATGTTCCAAAGAGGAGGTTGAGATGGACTTCCAAAGGGAAGTCCAGAAGATCAAGGAAGTTAAGCTGCTTGGGAGCAGACAGCCTGAAATATTCCAACAACTTGAGACGTTTATCTTGGTGAGCATGTTTTTTTTCCCTGAAGTCTGAAACACAGCAGGTCTTTAGGTTTCGGTCAGGCATGCTAATTTACATTTTATTGAAAAAGTATTGCGTTTAGATTTCCCTTTGTCCAACTTCAATGCTAAAATGCTTTGTACTATTTGTTTTCATTCTGCAGAGGGCTGACTCTATGCTGTCTGAAGTGGAACTGTCTCTCCAGGAGCTCGGCTCTCACAGTCGTGCTGTGGCAGAGTTCTTCTGTGAAGACCCTGCTGTCTTCAAACTGGAGGAGTGCTGCTCCATCTTCAGCTCCTTTTGTAGGAAGTTTGATGTGGCCATACAGGTGAGACCGATGCCATTACAAAGTACTGTGTAGTCCATAGTGGCTAACTGCTCTGGAACTAACTGCTCTGGAACTTCTTACATTGGCTTAGTAAACCTGTCTGAATAAATGCAATCAAATTAATAATAGTAGCTGACATTAAGCTAGACAGTACAGGCAGAAATCACGCTGGCTAGTTTTAAAATGAAACTCCACCCATTCCCATCTTGCAGGAGAATCGTGTTCGCGAGGCGGCAGAGCTCAAGCGCCAGCAGAGGGAGAATCTTAATAATTCCACAAGACGTCGCTCGGCACGATCTGTAAGCAGTGAAGACTCCAGCTTGGAGACGGTCCTGCACACCTTCCTCAGTAGTTCTCGGGAGGGAACTCTCCGAAGCAGGAGACGTGTCCTTTCCCCGATCTCGGGATCCCCCGCAGAGATAGCCGGGTCCACCGCAGAGGTTCTCTCCCTGACCGACATGTCGACGGAAGAACCGGAGGACTCGGGCAGAGGCCAGGAGCGGAGCCCTGAGAAGAAACACCCCCGGATGCAGGAAGATGAGGTGGAAGAGGAGACCAGGCCTGATGTGAACGAGCTGAAAACTGAAAAGCTCCTTAAGGACAGCCCGCGCAGAGTGCATGATGGCTTCGATTCCCCCGTCATCATAGGTACCCCGGAGCCCAGAAAAAGGGATTTGGTGAACCCGGATTCACCCTGGACTATACTCAGCCCCTTATCCTGCCCTCGGAGCAACACTCCAAAGCAGCGCAACAGACGCAATCTCCGCCTCAAGAAAATCCTGTCTATGCCCAGTGGAGATGACTTGGATGAAGGAATTTGGAGTATGGCGAATCCTGGCTCGCCATACTCCACCTCTACGCCAACCTCCCCCACCTTCCCTCGTATGGCCCCTCTCACTGCCGGACAGGATGGTGGAGGTGGTGGTGGTGGCGGCGGCGGTGGTGGTGACAATCATCCATCCTGTTTCCCGGACGGTACAGCATCCTCCAAAAAAGCATCTGGGGGATCTGCTTCGCTTCCTGATTGTCCAGCTCAAAGAGTGTCTTCCTCAGGTGCTATACCAAGGTCTGTCTCCCTTGAAGACCAAAAGCGATCCTGGCTGGGGGACCTTTTCAAGAGGGGCATACCTCAAAAAACGACCTCATCAGAGTCTCCTAAGGTGGAGAGAGCTCGAGGATCCTCTGAATCTGGTCCTGAATCTCCCTTGGTGCGCAGTGCAGAGGAGCGCACCTCTGGGTTATTTGGGTTTTTAAAACGCTCACGAGCCAGGAGTAAAACTACCGCTGTAGAAATTACACCAGGATTTTGCTAATTATTATATTTGAGTTTGTCTGTTGTCTTAACTTTGTCTATGCTGGCCTTTTTATTTATTTTTTAATTTTTGTCTTTAATAAAGGGTGGATTTACCCATTGTCAATTTTTAATAAACTTTTTAAAACCTTAATGTGTTTTTCAGCAATGGATTTGTCCCATATTGACATATTTACTGTTAAACCAGCTTTAAAATGACCCTGATGTTAAAATGGGTTTGCCATACAGTAGTTGGTCTACAACCACTGGTAAAATAAAAGGTCTCTGCTGGCGTTTCACCCATTCACCCACACAGTTTTGAGGTTTGGTTTCTTGCTTGTGCTGTACATGTAATAGCCCTGCTCATAAAACAGTGAATGTTAATCGTTAAAAACTAGACATAACTAGTGGTACTAGTTAATACTTTAAATTTACCATATACATACCGTTCTGTAGTAGCCTATTCATGGATTGAATGACTAAAATGAAAAGAAAAGTATCATGAGTCAAGTGTACACTTTAAAGGCACAATATTTATTTAGATTAAGTCATGGCTCTGCCAGCCTTGTGTGTTTTCCATGGGTACATATGATGGGCAACTTTGGAGAGGGCCATGTATATTTCTACTCATTTCAGAGGGCCACATATTCAGCTCCTCGAGTTGGAACTCTGGAGCAAGTGAATCTCGGCCTCACTAACAGCTCTCAGCCATGAAGCAGAAGGTATGCGGCCAGCTTCAGACTTGGCTCAGGGAGTAGGACGCCCCTGCCATGCATAGTCCCAAATCCAGCTCCAGGAGGACATCCCTGACCACGAAACTCGCCATCCAGTGATGTTCTGGGCTGAAACGGTCAGAACATCGAGGAAGGATCTCTCCCTCCGTCTCAGCTGATGACCCTGACCCTGAAAAGCTGGTACTGCCAATGCTCAGACCATCCTGCCTCCAAGCAACACCTGTAAGTAATTCTTGCAGAATCTGCTTGTAGAAAAGCATCTTTGGTGTTTATCTCACCTGTATACCGTTGGACAGAAGCCTCTTACAAATGTATCTCCGTATTTTAACTTTCATTCTGTCACACAATATTTGATAAAATGTTCATGGTTAAAAGCATTTTGAGCTTGTAGATGTGCGATTTTTTAACAATCTGTCCTTAATCTAGATCTCACACAAATGTGAGTGGAGAAATCATGTGGCATGGTGATTCACAGACAGCGTTAACAATGGCTAGATAGATTTGCAGACAATGATCTTAACGTCATGAGACAATCTTGCCCAACAAATGTTGACAAGTGGGCCTAAACTATGTCAGGGAAATGCTGCTGCATAACAGACCCATTGAACCCTCTGCAGAGGTCAAGCATTCATGGCTCTACTCTGACTCATCTTAACATAATTTCCCCCACTTCTATGTAGACCAGTGTCTATGGTTTGTGCATCACTGAGTTCCCAAACGTGCATTTGTCTTTGCATAACAACACCCATAATATAAAATTGAATAATAAAACAGATTATTATTACATGAATTTTGAGCAAGAGGAAGTTACAAGTTGAAGTCTTTCACATGTATCTATTTTAGGTACGATTTGTAGACTTAATGCTGTGTAAAATTGTAAATGTCAGGTTGCTCCAAATATTATGTCCCACCTGCATGTGGTCGAGGCCTGTGTTGCTAGGGCAACGGTGTTTGTTTACAACCAGTTTTGTTTAGCTGGTGTCGCAGTGAAATCATACCCTCTGGAAGGAACTGGCCCACATAGGCTCCTTTCTAAGTGCTCTGTTCAATCCCTCCCTCCCTCCATCCCTTCTTTTTTTTTGGCAGCCAGTTCAGTGGAGACAATGGATGACGTCTGTATTTCAAAAGACTGGGTCCGGTGAATAACCTGGCAAAGGGAGGAAGTTTGGAAATAGAAGAATCATCGAGAAGGAATCAACAACTCCTAAAATATCTGGTCAGTCTTGATTATTAATTAAACATTTCATTCTAGTGTGATGTAATTGTGTAGCCAAGTAACAAAAAAAATCCATATAAAGCATATGGAAGCATATGATGCATGAGGAGTCAAGTGAGAGTTTCAATAAAATTAGGCCACTGTGCTGGTCATAATGCTGAGCACTGCCCAGTGCTCTCCCATGAGAATCGACTCCAGAGAACCTGAGATGGATTCTACTGATCTAAATAACTTTTTTTTTAAATATAAATTAGTGACTACCTGATTAGTGACTATACAGTAGTTCTTACAATCTGAAAACATGTCTGCGATTATAGGAGAAACTCTTTTCTTTAGTTAAAGTGAGTCAACAGAGAGTAGGCTAGTAGTCATTGCTGTGTGTGTGTGTGTGTGCGTGTGTGTGCGCGTGTGGGTGCGCGTGTGTGCGTGTGTGGGTGCGCATGCCCGTTCAAGTGAAAGTTGAGTCAGACCGGGCTCAGTGTGGCATGAAAAAGGGTGATGGGTGAGGGTGGGTTTAAGTGTAGGGGGTTTGGGGGAGTGGTACTGGGCTTGGTACTGAGCCCAGAGAGAGAAGAGGAAATAAAGTTGTATTGTTCCGGTGCATTTAACCAGAGCAGAGGCTGAGAGGCAGGAACGGAGGGACGAATCCAATGACTTAAGATGTTTCTAAACGGCAAAAGTGGAGAAAAATAAACCTGTATGTTGATGACTGGATTACTGGATAACTGTTAAAACGGAACAGCCGGCTGAAACTGACACGACACGGTATCCTTTTTATTTATTCATTTGATTTTTGAATAGACAGTACAGCAAATGTACTTCACATATCTAAAATATCTGTTAGTTGCACAAGACAAATCAATATAGCCCTTTTTTGTGTGGAATGTTATGTATCAGTTTATTACAATGCTTAAATTGTAAAACTGTTGCATACTCTGGGAACTCTGTGGAGAAGGAGTGAAACCTAGCTGCTCTGTACTGTAATCCAATCCAAGTGCTTCTCAGAAGGCAGACAGAGGGTCACATTGTCTAAAAGATATGGTGGTTTGCACTTGGTCTACACCATGCAAAGTAATAACATTATGCTGTGATGGTGAGTGTTGCAATTGGATTTGATGTTAAAACAGACTTGAGTGAATAAACCACTCTTGTGACGCAACATGATGATCTCTGACTGACAGTACTTATTTTTATTCCTGCCCCAGTAATAAAATAAGTATGCTGAGATGATCTGATGTATAATTAGGTTTTCTGTGTTTATGTTGGGCATCGTTTTAAAAACTCAATATTACATTTACTATATATGGACTGTTAACTGTAATGTATGGTATAATGTCAGAAGCGTCAGTGAGATATTCAGTGCACTCACGTTGTTGATATTTATTGTTGAATGACCAGTAATACTGGGACCGCCAGAGTCCTGTTCTCAAGTGTGACCTTTGTGGCGGACATTGTTCTCTCATCAGCATTTACACACCATTAAACCTTTATCCAAAAAAGGCCCACAAAACCTGCACTTTACTCTGCACTTTGCTCATTGTAATGTGAAGACATTACAAATATCTAGAGGAATTGCTCTGCTCTCCCTGGAAACCAGTTGTTTAGAAAACTAATCAACTGCATGCATTCAAAGTGCATTCCTCTTTGTGATGTACAGTAGTATTGTATTGTACCGTATTGTTGTATTGTATCCTTATATTTTAAGGTATTTTCTTAGATGAGATGGCACTAATATAAAAGCCTTGCAACTTTATTCTGTGAATTGAATATTAATATAATTTAAATACAAATATAAAATATGTGGTTGTAATTAGATAATGTAAAAGCCATGTCATGACATGTCTCACTTTCAAGCATGTTGGCTCTATGAGCTATATGGTAACATTTATGGTAATTTTTCGCAACACCTGGTGATTTGAAATGTAAACCTAATATCCACTCGGATCGCCTCTACACATGACCATTGACGATCCAATAATGCAATCATTGATCATCCATTATTTGCTGTTTGAAGACCATAACTGGAGCCCTGGTACAAGGTTTCTTTGACTATGCCTGCACCTCTTGGTACTACAGCACCTCGAAGACCTTGAAAACAAGGCTACAGACCTCACAAAACAAACTGGTCAGGCTGTTACTTGGCCTCACGCCCCGAACCCACCTCACCCCTGCCCACTTTGACAGTCTGGGTTGGCTTAGGGTTGACGACAGAGTCCAACATCTCACAATGGGTCTGGTCCACAAGATTCGATACTCTACCAAAATACCCTTGTACCTCTCCAAATACTTCCTAAATGTCAATGAGGTTCACTCCCACAACACCAGAGGGAGTGCCACTAACCATGTTCAACCCAGATTTGGCACAAACAAGGGACTTAATTCCTTCCACTCATATGCAACCAAAATGTGGAACGCCCTACCAACAGTCATTAAGACTTGTGAATCCCTTGACTCCTTCAAAACCGCTCTCAAGGGGCACCTACAGATGGCTGCAATTCGAAACTGGCCTCTGTAAAACAAAATTGTATATAAAATCCCTCCACCCACCCCCCTCTCCTCTTTGTACATTTCTCTTTCCCCTTTTTACCTCCACTATGAGTTTACCTCCATGATTTGCTGCTTCTGACTTCACTGAAGTAGTTGTTTTGTATGTATTTGAATGCCTTAATGAAATGAACAAGTTGGGCACTATTGTAAACAAGTGTATGCTTAACTAGTGTGTCCAATCAGCTCTGTCAGATTTGATGTAGTCGTACTTGAATTGTACTGTAATTCTCCAAGCTGTTATCAGTTTTGTTGCAGGGTGTACTTGACTTGTACTGTAACTCATCTCTGTCAATAAAAATTTCATTCATTCATTCATTCATTGAGATTGTGTTGTTACTATTGTCAGTCACAAGATGGGGGAAGAGAGCAGTGTTACAAGTTCTTATGTGCTTGTTGGATATGTTGTTGCATTTCGAACCTAAACTTTTCAGTTCCAACATTTAGTGCTGATACACAATGCATACACATACGTATATAAGTTCAATAAATTACACACCATTAGGAGGGATTCGGGAACATACCAGTAGCTGTATAGCTGATTCAGCTAGTGCATCATGTAACACATAATCATATCTGAGTTTTCATTCCTGGCTGCTAATAGGCTATGTAATGAAGCACAAACATATCTTGGAGTAATATGTTTTTTTTTTACTGCTCAGATTTAATTCATATTAATTCAACTCTTTCCCTGCTCAGGAAACAAGAGGAGCATTTCAAAAAATCGCCAGGTTCTACGTTTCTGACAGCAAGATGGATGGGTAAGTTCCTGTTTGTGTGCGTCTGTGTCTGATACGTGCACATAGTTCAAATGTCCCTTCCTTACACTGGTGGTGTATGTGTTCGTAGAATTGGTACAAAGTTTACTAACATACTAACATGCAAACAAAATATGTACAGTATGAGGAAAGGAGGTGTAGGGAGTGTGTGTGTGTGTGGGGGGTCTCAAACTTTATTTACGGGTGCCAGTTTCGAATTGCAGCCGTCCGTCTGCGGCCTTTGAGAGTCTTTTTTTGAGGGGGTGAAGGGGTCTTAATGGCTGTTGGCGGGGCCCCCTTGATTGAGCCGTATCTGGGTTGCACATGGGTTTGCTGAACTCCATCTGGTTTTGTGGGAGTGGACTTTGTTGACATTGAGCAACTATTTACATGGGTATCGTGGTGGTGTATGGCATCTTGTGGACGAGACCCATTGCAAGGGTTTCTGTACAATCCATAGACATTCCAGCTATGTCAAAATAGGCAGGGAGGAGGTGGGATGGATCAGGTTCAGATATACAGTGCTCTTAATATAATTCTTTCATATTGTTTGTGAAAATGTATGGACTGCATTGCACAGCCACTTAGCACAATGTCTCTGATTACAGAGATGATTTATTGCTTCTAGATTCTCTGGTACCAGCATGACACACGTTTGTAGACTGGCAGTATTGTTCTGTATCTGTCTGTCTTTGATACTGCGGTGCTGCCATGACAACTGAATATCCCTCGAGAGATCAATAAAGATCCACTCACCCGTTTAACTTTTTACATTTTTATCTATACAATTTAACAATTTACAATTTCTGCATTTAGCAGATCATCTTAATCCAGAGTGACTTACGTATATTAAGCATTGAACACAAAAATAAGCATGGCGATAAATCATTTATACATGCAAAGTAGTTCATATGAATCATAAGCTAAGAACATAACAGCAAAGAATCTAAATAGACTAATTGGACAACTTGGTCTATACAAATGCTACCAAGTGCTATTACATGAAATGCTACACGTCTACATACACTGCTGTAAGTCTACATAAAAATTGCTATCTAAGATGCATAAGTTGAGAGAGACTGCATACGCCTTTATGAGTGTAACGCTAGGGCAAGTACTACTGCAATTCATATAGGCTAAGACATACCTGGGCATTTTGCGGCCCGGGGGCTAAATGCGACCCTTTAGCTGACTCTGGCCGGTCTGTGAAAGGGTACCGTGGTTTTTAACCAGTGGTCCTGGGACCACCAGAGGTCCTTAAGAGAGTTCCAGTTAAATATGTAAAGTTGGTTAATCAGATGTAAGTCTTTAAGTCTTTTCCCCAGAAAAGACTTAAGACATTTGTAGAATCAGGTCCCAGGCTTAAACTACAGTAGATCTATTGGTCCTTCCAGGCTCTCCCACAGCACAATAAGCTTGAATAGAACCCAACCCCAGCTTCCTGCCACAGCAGGCAGAGCTGTGTCACGACCTCACAGTATGCTGTCTGTTGTAGCACAACTAATACTCGTTTACTTCTATTCACGCTTCACAGAGGTTTGGAAATCATCTAAAAGGTGCAGCGGAGCAGAAGGTTGAAATGCTTCTTTAATGAGTACAGTACGGCTAATGGAAGCTTTGCTGAAGGGTGACTTGGATACAGGAATCATACCTTTATCACATGGTGCAATTAAAGTTTGTTAGTTTTATAATGCCTAGAAATATACTGTACTTGTACTAGTACAGTAGGCGTTGTATTTGATTAATGTTGTACATAATACTTTTTTGGCATTATATTCTGTCAAAGGGACAAACCTGTGTGTTGGCGATGGCTCAGGGGTAGAGTGGCTGGATGGTAACCACAAGGTTGCCAGTTTGAACCTGGATTCCCTTGGAGTTAGTGTCCCTGAGCAAGGCACTTAAGCCCTAATTGCTCCGGATGTACTGGTCGGCAGGCTACCTTGCATGGTTTCCGCTGGCATGACTTGTGAATGGGATCCACAAGTTATGTAAAAGTCTTGAATAAAGGCGCTATATACATGCACCATTTACAGTAGTATCTACGTTCTGGTAGGAGAAACAAATACCATTTGAACATACATACCGTACCTGTACATACATGCATACATACATAGATGACATACATACATGCATACAGATACTATGCATACAGATACTGACATAAATGAAAAACAATCTAATGCTGAGTCACACAGGCCTGTATGTACCTGGAGGATACTGTGAGCCAACAGCTTCTGTTATCCACAGGTCAGGGTAACAGACAGTGTTCCTGCTGCTAGGAGGGCTATAGCGCCACTCAGAGAGAGTCTGAGGGAAGGAAGGGGAGGTGCACGGTCGATGATGGAGAGACATAGAAAGTACAGAGGGAGAGAGGGGAGAGAGCAACCATCTGTGTGTTCTGCTGCAACGGATGCAGTCTCCATGGCAACATAGTGCTCCCGCAGTAGAATTAGCAAGTTGAACTAGCCCCCAACCCCCCACACTCACGCACAGTTCTCTTTCTCTCTCATGCTCTCTCTTTCTCTCTCTCTCTTTCTCTCTCTCTCTTCTCTCTCTCTCTCTCTCTCTCTCTCTCTCTCTCTTTCTCTCACGCTGGCACCGATTGTGCGCATACATGCGCACAGTCTGCACACACATGCACAGTTACACACACACACAGACACGCATGCATGCGCATGTGTAACAGCATATAATTAAATTAACAGGTATGATCATTTTCTATGTTCTTGCAATATGCATTTATTAGGTCTATATCATTGATCTTTCATACACAAAATCTGTCCCATTTCCCATTCACCTGTGTCTTACTACCCCCCTCTGTATTCCCTCTCTTCGTCTTCGTCTTCATTCCCTCTGTTCCTCTCTCTCTATCATTCCCTCTGTCACTCTCTCTCTCTGTATCATTTGCTCTCTCTCTCTCTCTCTCTCTCTCTCTCTCTCTCTCTCTCTCTCTCTCTCTCTCTCTCTGTGTATCATGCTCGGTCTCTCTCTCTGTATCGTTCCATATCTGTTTTCCTGACCCTCCTTTTCTCTTAGGGTTTACATTTGTCACTCTGTCTCCTTCAAATATTGGAATTCCCATTCCCACCAGGATTCCCTTGCTCTACACACACACACACACGCATGTGTGTGCGCGCACACACACACGCACACATCGACTGCTTGCTTTTCCTTTCGATGTCACACAGAGTAATTGATTGTCTTGTAAGAAGCATTGCTAATCCTTCTTCTGATAGTTTGTTCTTCTCTCATCCGCTGTCCTCTCTTGCCCACACACACACACACACACACACACACACACACACACACACACACACACACACACACACACACACACACACACACACACACACACACACACACACACACACACACAGAGGGAGCGAGAGAGATAGTCAAGGGAGGAATAATGGTATGAAAATTCGCTCTTTGTTGCCATCTCCATCTCCCTCTGCTCATCTGTCTCGCTATTGGTCAGTTCAATTCCCCCCTCCCACTTTAAATCCAGCCAATCAGCTTATTACAATCTCCCTCTGTCTCGATCCACAAATTGCCACCCTCTCCTCCACGCATACGTTGCGTTCAACATCCCAATCACGACCACACACAGACACACATACACACATACACACACATGCGTGGAACTGAGCTGCTGCTCGTCTCTCCTGCCCCTCTCTCTCTCCCTCTCTTTCTGCTTGTGGTGTTTCCTCTTGGCTCTTCTTTTTGCAATGTCTGCCATTAATGTCGGATGTCTCTCCCTCCGGAGAAGATCGACTGCTTCCCGTTGACAGTTGTTTGCTCCTCTCTCTCTCTCCTCCCTCTCTCAGAAACATCAGGTGAGAACAGCCCTCTCTCGACACCAACCATGCCGCCATCCTCCATCCATCCCAGCATCTCTCTCTCTCTCTCTCGCTCACTCCTTCTCCTTCTTTCTCCCTCCTCTGGTCTCCCTACCATCCACTTATAATGTGGTGTGCGTTGTGTTGCACTCAGTGTTATCAGTGTTGCGGGCATCGAAACGGCCCGCTGCTGTCTGGCAGCATTGCCTGTGAGTGTATTGTTGTTGTTTGAGGCGACAACGTCTTAACGTGAAAACTCAAATCATGTTCACCTCTTTGGCCTGGACTGGAGCCTCCATGATGTGACGTTTCACACGTTAAGGAGGAGGAGGAATCGATGGCGGTTCCTTCTATCTGTTCCATGAAATTCAAACCACGTACAGGCCACTGACTGAACCCCAAGCAGGTGAGACTGCCAGACTAAAACCCATAGTGTGAACTTAATGTGTTACAAAACGAATGAAATTCATTCAAGTAATCAATGGGACAATTTAATTGAGTTAAAGGGTACTTCACCGGTTTTGCAAAAAAGATATAGGTATATGTTTGAATTTTCGAAGATTTTAGAACACTGGGGGTCTTTATGTGTGTAATATTGGTTTTAGATATTTTAGATTTTAGCAGTGAGCCCATGCAGTGTCTCTGATGTCATCAACGCTACTTCCTGGACTACATGTTGTCTCAACAGGTATCCACAAGGATGCAGGATAAAACCACATATTACAGCCATAAAGGCCACCAGGAATGTGTTCTAAATCTAATAAATGCCATTAACATACAAAATAAGGATGAAGTGTCCCTTTAAAGCTGGAATCCAGTACTTGAAGGAATCACATGGCGATGGCTCAGGGTTAGAGTAGCTGGATGGTAACCACAATGTTTCCAGTTCAAAACCAAAGTGTCCCTGATCAAGACACTTAACCCCTAATTGCTCCTGATGTGCTGGTCAGTACCTTGCATGGTTTCTCCCACCATTGTGCATAACATTCACCATGGTGTGTGAATGTGATGCACAATCTATGTAAAGTGCATTGCATAAAGGCGCTATATGAATGCACCATTTACCGTTATAGCACATCTGCAGTGGCTGTAGGTGGTCTCCATACGCCTTCATTGGTGCACATAGACAATGGTCAGGTAGAACACCTTCTGGATGACAGGTAAAGCCGCCTGGGGCCCAAAGGCCCCAAACCTGCCCCTGGACAAGCAGGGATTCCCTCTTGCTTGAGCACCTTACAGTACAATGTCCACGGCCAGGAGTTCAGTGTTGCCACACAACACAACTTACTGCAACACAACTGACAACAGCTTGGAGATTTACAGTACAATTAAAGTACAACTGCTTTTGGTTTAACAAACTGCGCTGTGTGGCTGCCGTGAGAATGTTGTAGAGTGAGTGTAGAAGGTGGTACTGGCTGGGTCAGGTAAACATACATTGTTAGAAAAAAAAACACAATAAAACCTTTTAACGTTAAGAACGACATTTTGCTCCTGGAGTTTACTGGAGGTTACTTAGATACTATGCATTTGTTATTTTTTTTTACTGCTCAGGCAGTTGCAGCAGCCTGCTTTCTTCTGAATAGAATCGTTGTGATATTGAGGGGACAGTCACAGAAACAGTCTGGACATGTGGTTTATGTAGTCGCACAATTTGTCCCTATTGTCAATAGAAATCTATGTAGAAGAGCCATAGATGCAATCAGAACTACCCCTTTAATGTGCATCAGCTCTAACTAAACGTGTCTGCGTCAGACTGTCTTTCAGTCATCTACCATACCCTTGCATTATTTGTGGGGGCAGAAAGAAAATCACATTATGCAAATCGCAAATGTCTTATGTCAGAGTGTGTGCATGTACAAAATGTAACCATAATGGTTAAAACCACCAGTTAAATGAGCACTGACAATTTCCCAGTGTACAGTCAAGTCTGTGTGTGTGGGATGTGGTATTAGAGGAATGTCCAGCTGGTATGGGTGGAATGTGGGGGTGGGGGTGGGGGGGTGGTGGGGGGGGGGGGCTTGGAAATGAAAAGGGGCTGCATGAACTGTCAGAGGGATGTAAATGGAAGCCTGGAAGTAAATGGAATGAATGTTTACACAGTAAAATTCTCAGTATTCAAGATTAATTTGATTGTGGAAAAATGGGCCTGACTCAGTCAGTAGTCTAACTTTCATAAGACTTACCATACTTACCCGTTAAAAGTAAAACTTTTATCGCTGCTTGTCTCATTTCCTCCCGTTTGAGAATATTAATAGCATCATCGTTAGAAGGCTGTGGGGGGGAATCATGCTTAATTCGTGTTTTGTTGTACTGCAGGGTTAAATAGAAAAGCTAGAATAGCTACAGCTATTTTCGGCGAGCCACACTGTTGAGAGACAAGGCATATATCAGGCTATAGCCTCAGTACAAAGGATTCTTTAGTTCCATCAATGGCGACAGTGACACAATGCATTTGAAAATACAAATGCTTGCTCTCTCTCTCTCTCTCTCTCTCTCTCTCTCTCTCTCTCTCTCTCTCTCTCTCTCTCTCTCTCTCTCTCTCCATCACTCACTCACTCACTCCCTCACACACACACGCAGGCACTCACAAGCACCCCTGTCACTGTCTGTGAGTGATGTAACTGCTTGTCTCTCTTGGCCTTTAGACCTGAAGGTGGTATTTAGCATTGTCAGCCAGCACTGTTAATTACTGCTCCTAACCTCAGAGGAGTGCATGCATGTGTGTGCGTGTGTCAGTGGTGAAACCGTACACATTCGATAAACCCTGGAGTTGGTTTGGTTGCCATGGATAACAGGAACAGAATTTCTGCCCCCATGCTTGGTCAGCCAAGTTGGGTCAGCATCTGACTATGCAAAAGAATATTTGTTAAATTAGGGCCATTTTGGATGCGCTTTCGCAGGAATCTATAGCTTTGTAACTAATCACACATTCCAGGATGGATTTTCGCAAACAAAAGAGCCATCAAAATAGATCAAAATGAACATGACTTACGACTTATTAATTAAGTGGAGCTAATTTAGATGGTGAATATCATAACTCTTGAACGTGTAAACATTTTACGCTCTAAGAGTTACATCTGGTTAACCAACTTTCCATCATTTAGTCTGGGAACCACCTGGAACCCTATGTGACCACCTGTTGAAAACCCCTGTTACCTGTAAAAATCCATAGATTGGCCGCACCGTTGTATAAGCCGCAGGGTCAAAAGCATGTGAAAAAAGTAGCGGCTTATAGTCCGGAAATTACGATAGTAACTGGTCAAACAATAATCATATAAGAACATGACCACGGAGGGCAGCATTTCTTTCACATGACCATTATATCCTTATGGGATTAGTTCTTGCTTATGGTTATGTTTGAGTGCTGTGGCTGTGGGCCCCCCATTAGGATTTTGTCTTAATACCGTATGCCATTTTAGCTGTATTTAGCATTTGACAAATTACTCGGCTTAAAGTTCTTAATCTCAAACTAGAGTATCAAAAACTGTGAAGTGTAGTTTAGCAATGCAGGGTAATCTGTAATACCATTCTACTGTTGGATGTAGTAATCAGTGTCTCGATGATTATCTCTTATTTAACTCGCTGCAGTCCAGTTAGTCACTAGTCATGTCATTACTCCCTAAAACAGATGTTTTCCTTAATGTTTTCCTTGACGTATGAATGTGAATCTTTCTGCCACAACGGGAAACTTGGTCTGCATGATGTATTGTATGATCAGGCAGAACATTTGTTTGTTTTTTTGGTTACTGTGGAGCAAGGTGTAGGTTATTTATCTAGATGTTTTGAGTCGTGGTGAGCTTGCTGCTAGACACAGATGCAAGGAGATTACAAACATAACTGGAACAGCAAATTCCGTGGCATGCTCTCCCCTGAGAGACACAACCTCACAGAATATCAAACAGGGAGCTTTCCAGTTTTCCAGGTCAAATATATATACAAAACAAAACAAATCTCCCGAGAATGTTATTCCCGTTTGGGTATGTCAGTTCTATGTACTCGCCCAGTCTGTATTTCTCCAGGATCACTTCTGGCTTTTGCCTTTTCTGTTCTTTTGTGTAGCTTATTTTAGCAAGAAAGTGTTTGTGCGTGCGACCCTCTGTGTGTGATTAGATGAGCGTGCTTATACGACGTGTGCACATGTATTTAGTTGTTTGAAAAGGCCATGAGTTCATATGTTGTTACAGGCGGTTCCTATAACACATTCCGTGGCCCGCCTGGCTCAGATGAGGATGACTGATAATTATAACTGTGCTGATGTCAGACGGTCCCAGTGAGGACAGCAGAGGGACCAAGACCGAGACATAGACAGACCTCATCAATGCTCACTTACTCAGCCTCTATTATATACACCACTGCGCCTCACCCAATAACATCTTCTACATTGGACCGGAGGGAAAAGTCGCTCTCATTTGTGAGGGGCAAAAATGTCACGTTTCACACCTTTTCGTATCGAAAGTACAAAATATTTTTAAAACATTATGGGCTCCATTTTTGTCACACGCTAAACCCCTTATCCCTAACTTGTTTTTTACTATTTTGAAAAACTTCTTAGAATAGTGCAACGTGCCAATCTATCAACACGTGAGCTTGTAGACGGGCCATTTCAGCTATTGAAAAAAGTTTTTTTTATTGTTTAGAAAATCCAGGCCTAGATCTACAAGCTGACAATCTGCCGCACTGCAAAGGTAAAAATACCAAAAATACCATAACATTGGACATACCGGTAATTACAGTACTTGTGCAATTGTTACTCTACACCACTGAGCTTCTGTTTTTAATGTATACATGGGTGGTTTGACTTGCTGTTCTTATTAGTACTGTAAGTGGGCAGATCCCTATATACACTCACCTCTGTTGTCATGGCTGTCAGCCAGTATTGCGATCGATCAAATGCAGAGCAGATCCTGCTGACCTCGGCATCGCAAGAATTTCCGCACACTGAAAACAAAACATCACATCAGTTCCCAAACGTCATCAGTTCCCAAATTGGCATACAATGTTACCCCACAGACTATACCAGCCACCTCCATAAGAGAAGATCTTTACGGCTCTTTCAGTGATTCTCAACCAGTTTCATTTCAAGGAGCCCCAGTTTGACATGCATTAGTGTACGGACCCCCACATTTAATGGCATTTCTATCCCAATTTATATTGTAAAATCAATATTAATTTAACACTGCGTTTGTACGAATGGACCCAAAAGGACACGTCCGGGCCCCATTTGTACACTCAGAATTACCGAACCATAATGGTCGATTTGATTCCAAATTATCATTTAGCTGGGGGCCTTCTAGAACTCCTTACAGGTAACTCAGTTTGGGTGCTTGGATAGTCTTGTACATCATCGATTTAATCCTTAGTCTTATCAGCAGTCCAAAGTTTCTTTGTATCTGGATGAATTAAGTCATTAATTAAAGTAAAGTAAAATGAGAACAGAGATCAATTATTTAGCATTGAAACTGCAAGCTGTAGTGGTACTTGTGTAATGGTATACACTCACACGTGTGCGGGCATTGTACACACACATACACTGCGTTGTACACACTCAGAAATAAACAGCTGTAGCCGGCCTTGCATGTCCAACATTCATGTAGCTGAAAGGCCATTGTGTTGTGATTAATGTGTGTTATGCCCGGTGTCCTGCACCTTGCTGTTTAAGTTAATACATGCTTAGCTCAGAGCCTTTCTGTGTGGGGTTATTTAAAGAAACAAATTATTTCTGGACCGGCTCCTATACCCTATGGCTGTGTGGCACATGCTTCTCTTTTCACTGAAATTATTCCCCCTCTGCTGAAAGAACGTGTGTGCCCGTGTGCGGTGTAGTATCTAATGTGAATGCTCCCTCTGTCATGTTTCGCACTTCATGTCCATTTCACATGTCTTGTGGGTGTTTTCTTTGTAGTTGCACATAGTGCTGCAACTATCAATAATTGTCTTAGCGATTATTCTTTGGGTCACTTTTTTGATTATTCAAATAATCACAAAGTGATTTCTTCAACATGTCAATTCACCACCTCTAATAGTTAGTTAATGTCCATATACAATATAATGACATACCCATAACATGTATAGATAAATCAGATGATTTATTCAATTATGTGTTGCACCACATACCCCGTGAACACTTTGTCACTTTGCTGGGAGTGATGGGTTGTTTAATGTGTCTCTTTAAGTTCTGCCATCACTTTAAAGTGTTGAGCTGTGAACACTGCAGTGTGTTTTTTCTGTAAGCTGCGGCAATGTAGAAATCATTTTTAATGTTCACTTAAAAAGCACTCTTCCAGTCCAGGGGTGTTTTTTAATGAAAACACAGCACTTGTCTCTTGTTCTG
>CM076975.1:33305997-33383098 GCA_039105355.1 Benthosema pterotum | reverse complement strand
TGCTCAAAAGCGATGAAGAACGGCATACTATAGCACAGGGGTAAGGCAATAGCCTTACATTTTTCAAAATTTCGACATTTTTCGAAAATCCTCGGAAATCTTCAAAACAATGAGAAACAGCATGCTGTGCAAGACCGTAAGGCTATAGCCTTGCGTTTTTGCCAGGTTTCGTCATTTTTCGAAAATCTTCAAAAATCCTCAAAACAATGAAAAAAGGTTTCTCTAGTATGTTGTTTTTCCTTGATTTCGAGATTTTTTCTCTATGAAAAACGGCATAATATTGCATGAATGATTTCATTTGTTGTCCGAGACCATGTACTAGCCTGTCGTTTTTCTTTGGTTCTGCCATCTTTCAAAAATCCTCAAAAATGATGAAAAACGGCATACTATTGCACGTTGTCCGAGTATCTGCTGAGTATTTAAAAAATATATATATTTTTAAATTATTTAATTCCTGTCGTATTTCTTCTATTTCATAATTTTTTTAAAATCTTCAAAAACAATGAAAAGCGGCATACTATTGCATGTTGTCCGAGACCATGTAGCATGTACTATAGCCTGTCGTATTCCTTCGATTTCATAATTTTTCAAAAATCCTCAAAAACAATGATTCTTGACATACTATAGTAAGTCGTTTTTCCTCGATTTCGAGATTTTTTTGGAAATCCTCAAAAACGATGAAAAACCACATACTATAGTATGTCGAAAACTCTCAATTTGGACATTTTGCAAAAATGCTCAAAAGCGATGAAGAACGGCATACTATAGCACAGGGGTAGGGAACCGATGGCTCGGGAGCCAGATGTGGCTCTTTTTATGGCTGCATCTGGCTCACAGACAAATCTTTAATTATATAGAAATTTCTGTGGGAAAGTGGCAAACATACAATTGTTGTGTATCCAATCTATTTATCAATGGCATAGGCAGTGCAGATGAGGCAGACTCAGATAGTGTTTGACGTATATTTGCTCTGCTGTCAAAAATAGTGGCCGATGTGTGCGCTCAAGAAGTTCCACACAACAAACTAATCGTGTTAACTAAAAAGAAACCCTTTTGAGAAGATGGCTAAAAGACAAAAAAGGACAGGCGTATTGTACTTTTCAGCAGGAATGGACAGAGGAATTTGTGGAGAGCAGGTTCTGCAGTGTCTAATATGCAATGATAATAAAATTGATTAGCAGCAGCATAACAATGTTATTAAAAAATATCTCAGACTTATTGTACTTTAAAGGTGTTGAAATTACATAAAATGCACACATTTACTTGTATTTTAGGTTTAAAAAATTGTATGGCTCTCACAGAATTTCATTTAAAAATATGTGACGTCCATAGCTCTCTCAACCAAAAAGGTTCCCGACCTCTGCTATAGCATGTTGTCCGAGACCATATGCTATAGCCTGTCGCTTTTCTTCGATTTCATCATTTTTCGATACTTACTATAGTAGGCTACCATACGGTCATCCAAATTATAGGAACAGACGGACACACGCACACACACAGATGGACATACAGACGGACAGATGGGGTGCAAAACATACTTCCAAAACATAACAATAAAATTTCTTCCATCCACTGTCCGTCTTTTATATTCTCAATGTGATATCATTCAGTCCAACGTGTCCTATAGAGTGCATTATGCATAACATAAATAGCAGATCTAGAAGCTCACAAACTATGTTGTGGCGCTTTTAAGTATGCAGATCTAGGTGATGATCAAGTCTTCTCCATGTATTGCTGTACAGGATTGGATGAGGTCGTTGTTGTGATCTTCATATATGGAGACAGCCATATATGGAGCATGTCGTGAGGCGTGACAGACTGACGGCCATATATTGTATGGTGGTGTGACGTGTCACAAGGCATGATGTACTGACAACTACTGTATATGGTGGCATGACAGAACAAGGTTTTCCTAGTAGTCACCATTAAAAATATCACTGGAAACGATAACATTTTTGATATTATAGTTTATATTAATTTAATATAAAAAAAAACGCACCATAAGCATAATAATTACATTATAATTGTAAAAAATAGTATATGCTATAATCCGCAAACTGAGCCATGCACTCACATACAGGGCTATGAGTTACATATAATTTACTCAAATCACTTTGTGACAGGACTAACCTGACAATGTAATAACTGCCATAATGTAACAATTGGTCAAAAATATAATCATATATTTAAACAAGGCCAAATATTGATATATGGATTATGTAATTTATGCAATTCAATAACACTTTCAGATAATTCAGACAGATGTTTTACATTACCAAGTCATTATTAAACTATAATGTGTTCAACTGTTATGTTTTAACCACTTAAACCCTCCATTCTTAGTAAATAGAGGGACAAAAATAGCAGATCTACAAGCTTGCAATGAGGTTGTAGATAAAGCAGTAGGCAATGCGGTACAGTTACTCCTGAGCTCCTGTATAGTTTTTTTCCACAAAATTTTCATACAATGAAAGAGTAGACACTATGTACAGTACACTGTATGAAAGGCGCTATATTATAATTCATTTTTATGAATAAATGCTCTTTTCCCCAGGACTGAAGTTGCTGGAGAGCACTGGTGGGGTCCCAAATAACACTAGTATTGTACAGTGTAGATTGGAATGCCTTAGAACAGCCAGGGTCTGTGGGCTGCTGCATATCAAAATTGGGGTTGTTGATATATAAACAAAAAGATAGAGAGTCACTGCTGTAGAGAATTAGCAATTCGGAGAAGATCATCATGGCTAATGAGTCCACAACATCTGGGCGAGTGCATCATCTTCACTTCTTCACAAAGCTTCACTTCTTCATGAAGTGACTTATGACGTCCATGGGCAAGGGGAAAATGATGGTGGAGTTCTTCTCGGCTGCGATGGTGGTGAGGGTCTGCAGGTAGCGAAGCTGCAGGCCAGACGGAGACTCTGCGATCACCAGGGAAGCCTCCTTCAGGGCACGGGACGCGTTCATCTCTCCCTCGGCCGCAATCACCTATACGTGAAGACAGTAGGCTGGCTATTTTCAACTGTTCTCTGGGCATGACAGCATCGTGCAAAACGGCATTATTTAGGATTTAGGAGGAGAAGGCTGAGTGGGCTAATGCCCGCCTTTATTTCGATGAGAAGTCCAATATGCAATGAGATATCCAATTATTTGAAAAGGTCGGCACCACTCACAAAATATGAATGTTGGCATGCTATACTAGACTAGTGTGTGTGTGTGTGTGTGTTGTTGTGTGTGTGTGTGTGTGTGTGTGTGTGTGTGTGTGTGTGTGTGTGTGTGTACACACGTGCGTACCTTAGCCCTAGCCTCTCTTGCAGCTTCAGCCTCAGCAGCCATTGCTCTCTGAAGCTGATGGGGCAGCTTCACATCTTTAATCTCCACGCGCTCCACCTTGATGCCCCAGACATCTGTCGCCTCATCAAGGGTAGTCTGCACAAGAGAGTAAGGATCATGTATTAAAGCAATAATGTTGGTAACACTATTCACTTATTTGAGAAAAAAAAAAAACAGCGTTGGGTGCCTCGCAGCAGGGCTTAATGTGTATTCCAAAAAGCTGGA
Organism: Benthosema pterotum; assembly: GCA_039105355.1. Lineage (NCBI taxonomy): Eukaryota > Metazoa > Chordata > Actinopteri > Myctophiformes > Myctophidae > Benthosema > Benthosema pterotum. The sequence continues at coordinate 33,379,540 of CM076975.1, read as the reverse complement.
TGAAAACCCTCATTGATTATTGTAGTTTACATCCAAAAGGGAGTGTATGCTGAAAGTATCACAATTTTCTGCATTTATCATTCCAATGTGACTTTGGACTTTGATATACCCTATGCCAAAATTCACCTCTGATATGGTATGACTCTAACACAAGCTGCTGTACCTTGGATCACAACACCATGCTGTGCTAACATAAGCCACCACTAGAGGGCAGCAATATAAAACAAACAATCCAAGATTCTGCTATTCTGTTGAGCAAATTCAGATTTTGAGTTAAAATAAAGATGTCATGTGCTTTGCTGCATTCATCTTACTAGACAAGCTGAAGAGTATTGTCTCGCTATAAAATATAACAAAAGATATATTGATAAAAAGATGATATTGGTAGGATATTTTTCACGTGTAAAACCGCGCCCAATGCTATGCCCTGTGTAAAATCACATAGATGCACTAATGTCCAACAGAGGCCAGTGTTATGGAATAACACTGGCAAATAACCTCTGTACTTTTCAACCATTAAAGGCCATAAATATGTGGGCTGTGGGTGACAGGTCAAAGCAGGTCAACATCAAAGGTTTTGTCACAACAAGTAATTTAGAAGTGAACTCTGGATGTTGTGGATACAAATGTAATTATAGTGAAATGAAATGTCCAATAAAAAAAGGAAAAAGGAGAAATGCCATTTTGGAAAAATGCTGCACGGCTTACACTACATTTCAGGGGCGGTGAGGGAGACAGTCACTGGAAGGTTCAAACATGGGCTGCAAGTTCGAACATGGGCTCCTTCAGAGTTAGTGTCGTTTCTTCTACCATTGGTGTGTGAATGGGGTGAATGGGATCCACAATCTATGTAAAGTGCCTTGGATAGAGGTGCTACAGTATGTAAATGCACCATTTACATTTCATTTTGTAATTCTGACAAAGAATTACACTCATAATGCTTTCCAGGGTCATCGTAGATGTTTTTTGGTGTTCTAGGTTCCAACTTCCCATGTTTTACACGCTTGCAGCTTCTGCCTATTCCCTTTGAACCCCTTTAGTTGAAAGCTTCTTGTCTTTGTCATTATAGATTTACAGTATATTGACAAACGTTTTTTTTAACAAAACTATTACTCTAACTTCAGGTTTAGAAGTCAAAGTAAAGTAAGGGCTGATGTATCGGTAGGCCTCTGTACCTGCATGCTGTGAGAGATGCCCTCGCGGTCAGACAGGAGCTCAGACAGGTTCTTTGTTCCCAGGACATTTCTGAGGGTGGTCTGAGCCAGCAGACGTGTGGAGAAGTCTGCATTGGATACGTTGGCCACAGAGGAGATGGGGTCACTGACCCGGAAGTACACAACTCCATCCACACTTACAGTGACAGAGTCCTTGGTCAGGATCTAGGGTGGGACCACATGAGATGAAGGTGTGACTGTGAGTCTGAGTTGATCAATCTACAGTTGAGTTGATCAAACATTTTTCAGACCGAGACCCAGAAGAGAATGAAATGTCTCCCTTGGACCCAAACTTACAAAAACATTATAGGCCTTATAACAAAAAAAAACATTCACATTGTATTGAATTGTGCAACAATTACATGATAAATCACAAAACCGGTTCAGTATAACTTCTCAAATACATCAGTCAACGACTGTAAATACTAGATCAGTCTCTTCTTTAGTAGCATCACTTAATACACTTCTAATTAAACACATCATCATTTTCACCCTAGCATCCCTATTTGGGAAAGTCAATACATTATATTCATTGTGACCCCCTCAAAAAATTGCAGCTGGGCCATTTTCACTATTTGTGGTATTATAAAAATATATAGGCTGAAGTGGTCAAAGTGCCGGTAGCATTCCAATTTGCCTGGAAAGTTTTAATCATACTGTACCTCCTGTGGAGGGATGTCGAATGAGACAGTTCTCAGATCCACTTTAACAATGCTATCAGTGCAAGGCAGGATAAAGAAAAGACCTGAAAACAGAAATGGGGAAAAAGGGAGGAAAAATATATATAGCACCAATTAATTATTTCGATAATGCAATGTATATCCTGTTTGTCCTTTATTTTATTCACTAGCAATCTATCTGGATAAGGTCATAGATAGACCATCTCAAAATTTAAATTCAAATGGGTTTCTTTTGCAGTTATAAGGAATAGAAATATATATATGATTGCATTTAAACACTAAAAACACATAAATAATCCCTAGTACAAGGGTAAAAGTTCAAGGCTCAAGTTGAAGTGTTTATTACCTGGTCCTTTAGCCTTCTTATCTGTAATGCGCCCCAGTCTGAAAATGACAGCACGCTCATACTCCTGCACAATCTGTAAACATTCAAGAGATTCACAATTAAACAAGGTTTACTGATAGACACAAAACATTTGTTTTAGTAGACAAACAAATGTTCCTTTTAATTTGCACCGATGTGCGCACAGAACTGAATTGTATTGTGCCGAACAAATCTAGATAATAACGCACAGTGATACTTCCATCATGTTAAATTGTCCCACCATCAAAATATTTCTTTTCTGACTACAGAACATTGTAATTGTTTATAACAAAAGTGCAACGTTTTGGTAAACCAGCTGGGCGTTGCAGAAGCTTGCCTTTGCTTGCTGAGAGCTAAAATAATTTCAACTTGGACACTGAAAGCGCTACCTGGTTTGATTTAACTTTAAATGTACACATACTGTATCAGTATCACCTAATTTAAACCAACACAAATCCTGCCCACTAACTAACAATGAAGTACCTGGATGAATCACAGAGTCAGATTGAGGCCAGACTAACTTAAATCTATCATAACTAGTCAGATCAGGCCCAGAGTTACTGGAGGACTATGATGATGGTCAAGACTAGGCCAGATCACAGCCCACATGGGGATGATTTAATTTCCAGACATCTTCAGTTTATTCTGGGCCAAATCTGATTAGCTGTGTAATTTCCAAGATGTCTTCAGCTTATCCTGGGCCAGATCTGATTACTTATGATTGATTTAGGTTATCTGGCCTCAATGTGACTCATCTATGGACTCATCCAGAGATGTCCGTCTTTAGTGGACAGGATTTGTGTTGGTTGAAATCTGGTGACATCCTGGGTCAGATTTGCATAGTCTTGGATTGCCTTGATCTGGCCAAAATCAAGAAGTCACTGAGGCTGTCAATTCACTGTCAATATGTCAGTATGTCACTGCATGTTGTTTTCATGTATTAACAGTATATTTTGCTCTTTTGTGTTCATATAATACTGAATAATAATGCATTTCCATTGTTATTCATTATGAATTATTTGCATTACATTTATTTCTTATCACTGTAACTGACCCAAAGAATATTTCATTAAAATAATCAAACTGCAATTACTTATGTAACAGATATTAGATTAGATTATTTGAATAAGCCATAACTTATGATATGATCGGGTTGGACAGGTGCAGTCAAGGTGACCACAGTTTACTCAGTGTGTGAGTCAGATGTTGCTCGAATTAAGTTCAGAGGTTCAGAATGTTTGCTCAGACCGAAAATGTTTAGAGAAAATAGCTGATCTCCGAACTCCCCTCAGGTCGAGGTGTGAACTTGCATAATTGCTATTTTTGTAGAAGTGAAGGCAGAGTAAGGACAGAATATAATTGCTTTACTAATGCTTAAATCAATTCAATTCAATTCAATTCAAATTCAAGGAGCTTTATTGGCATGATAAAACAGACATTTACATTGCCAAAGCAAGAGTCGCAAAACAATACAATACAATAAAACAGTTGAAAATGGGGACAAATATATACAGTTGGAGGGGGGTACAAATTTTTGTAGACAGAGTTATGCTACAATGCATGTTTTATAAAAGGTTATAGCCCCTTATAACAACATTTTTATTGCTATTTCAATACAGATCATGCAGAATAAGAAGAAAACTAACAGATTCCCTATCTGTTTTAAATGTAGCGGCTCTGTTTACATGGATGAGTCTGGATAGTACAGATTGTAGTCCTTAGGGTGGTTGAGTTCCATTGGCCAATCTTCTTACGTCGCAACAGTGCACAAATCTTGCTGCTGTGTTTGCACATTGTTGTATTTCTCCCAATAGGTATGGAAGTTTTCCCTCGTTGGTCATAGTTTCGAACTCGCGTTGAGTGTGTGCGATTTGTGGGAAGTATGTGTCTCTGATGTCTTGGTATAAGGGGCAGGTGGTTAGAAAGTGTAGCTCTGTTTCGACCACATTTTGTGTGCAGTGACTGCATAGTCGTGCTTCTCTTGGGAGTGGGGTCTGTCTGTGGCGCCTTTCTCTATTGCGAGGCTGTGATCACTGAGTCTGTATCTGGTCAATGTTTTCCTAAGTTTTGGGTCTTTTACTGTACTTAGGTATTCGGCCAATGTATATTCTCTTTTTAGTGATATGTAGCATTCCATTTTGCTTTGGTTTTTGATAGACTCTTTCCAGTGTGCCAGGTAGGTTTCTTTTTGTTTTCTTATAATTTGGTTTGGTCCAATGTGCTTTCCAACTGGTGGTTGTGCTAGTGTTTGTGTGTATAGTCCCTGGACCAGCTGGCTAAGAGGGCATCCCTCTGAGTTTACTCTATGGCTTAGGGCTATATTATGGAACGTGTCTGGGTTGCTTTCTTTGAGGTGGTCATGAAATTTTAGTGCTCTTTTCTTTATTTTGATGTTGAGTGGGTATCTCCCTAGTTCTGCTCTGCAGGCATTGTTTGTTGTTTTCCGTTGTGTGCGGAGGATAGATTTACAGAGTTCTGTGTGCAGAGTCTCACACAGAGTTCTGTCTCAGAATCACTATGACATTATTACCACAGCAACCATTTAGAAATAACAGTGTGGACAGTCCATACTAAAGATCAGATTTCTGATGGGTAATGGGATTAGCCAGCAGTCTGACCAAAGCAAAAAAAATGTGTACAAAAACACATTGGTGACACAATGAGCTGACTCACCTTGAAACAAAACCAGATGGTGATGGGGAAAAGGCAAAGAGTGAAGAGTCCAGAGAAGAAAACTATTACCCAGCCACAGCATCCCAATCCTGCTCCTGTCTGGTCAGCTAGATGGAAAAGAGAAGGCAAAGTTGAGAGGGAATACTTCTAAAATACATGGCTGTGTGTCCTGAAAAAACGAATAGTGCCAAATCTCAAGTGAATATTCCATTCCTATGTCACCCCTCGTGACATATGGTTATCAGTCCGTCACGCCACACTGACCGATCAAACCATGGATAGCCATATGTCCTTACTAAGTAGCAGACATTTTGTGGATAGAGACGCTTCTCTTTTTCATTAAATCTCAAATGTCTAGATGTAGAAAAATAACAAAAATGTTTTTATTTCTTTACACAGAGATATTTAGGCATTAATTTGACTTCACAACTTTCATTGATTGATTCATTTTCTATTTTGTGTCAATTGTTCAATTTTCTTTTTTCTTTCATTTTACAGGGTGGGTGAAGTAAAACCTGCACATGCAGGTTGCAACATAGAAGGGTCATCTCCAGTTCACCAAGTAATGCATAATTTATCCTGATAAACCAACGGTTCACACAACGTAGGCCTATATGCAGTAACATGTTGAATTATCATTCAAGTACATTTACTTGAGTGCTGTACCTAAGCAACAAAAATGTTTGTCTTTTATTGAAAAATGTATATTTTAGTTTAGTATTTGTATTTTTGTATGCTAAAACATCCAGTGGTTATCCACTCTTCAAGATGCTTTCCCAGCTCACTTTATAGTCAGTCCTTGGAGAGGAAAAGCTTTCCCAGCTTAATGGACAATACAAAATAGGTTTTGTATACAAAGTCTCATGGGAACTGTCATATGGATGCATTTCCTCTACATGCTCTCCGAATGCCAAAAGGTTTTATTTATTGGTTTACTGTTTAAAGTGGGTTCGGTTGCAGTAGAGAAGCAATGGTAAACTTTTATGGACCAAACATGTTGTACGAATGGTAAAAAAATTATAATAGTACTTCTTTAGCTAGTTCGCTAGGCAAATATAAATGTAATTTATCAGAGAAAATATATAGCAGAAAATATATCACTAAATCGTGTATGTAATGCAATGCATTAATGCATTCACAATGCTGAATAAATGTTTCATGAACCCATAATAGTGATTATTATTGTCTCCACCAAGGCTAAAGTCACACACCCTTGCATAAGGTCACACTCACTAAAGCTTAATTTGTTATTTTCATAATTTTGGTTACAAATACAAGAAATGCCCACTACACATTTAAAATAATTAGTGCTTTTGGTGGAAAGTGTGGTTATTGAAATGCTTACTTATAAACTGGGCATAGGTTCATACTGTATATAACATAAACCAAAAGTAATTTCATGATACATAAATCCATAATTCAGTTTATAATTTCATGTAACACTGTCAATAGTAGCTGCAAGGACTTTGATAACTATATTTTTGGGATTCCTTGATTGTAAACGATGTGTCATATGACTTGGCCTCCGACATGAATATGTCTTGGCCTCTGACATGAATAAGTTCACTAGGTAACTTTGGCTTTGCTGACATTTTCACTATCTATTCGTCTGGCAATATTTTGGTTTAATGCGAGACAGTGGCCATTGTTTTCCTTCCAGTCCGGACATTGTTCTCATCTGAAAAATATGTTTGTTGCATTTGACTTTGTCAACGTTCCATGAGAGACATACGGTCATCTAGTTTTATCCCCTACTCTCTCTCTCCAAGTAGCTATTGAACTACATTTAAGAACTACCTTACCCCTCATGCTTTCAGGAAATTCAATAATCCTGTGACTGTTCATTACGAGTTGTCATGGCATCCATGACGAATGGAAACTTTGATAAGAACTACAATAAAAATGTGTACATCGCTATGTTACTTTGGGGGGAAAATGCTAAAGTGAGGCTTGTTTGGGCGACATTACATCTCCCCCATACGCATAATGGAAAATTAATCTTTTAAACTTTATGCAGCTGGATCTTGTAGATCATCTCTTTGCTTGGTCTTAAAGCCTAGGGGAATATTTTTACTCTGGTGGGAACTTCAGTTCTTCATTTAAGGTTTTGCTATTTCCTGTATTGCATTATTGGATACTTCAAAACATGCCAACTTGCTCTTAAAGCTACCGTACATTTTGGTTGAGTAGTTTTACTTTGATTACAATTTTGTAACTGGTCTTTAAGTATGCTACAGTGACTTTTAGCCGCGTCCTTCATTGTAAATTTCATTTTGAATTGCGTTATCGAAGGTAAATAACATTCATTTTGAGTTCATTCTAATTCTTCTCTTAAAGGTTAAATTAGAATCCCAAAAGATCAATTTTCATTACAAACAGACCATATCGTTGCAGTGCACACAGGACAGGCAGTGCAATGTAAACAAACAGGTCTGACTACTAAAGCTGACTTTAGTTTAGTGATATATCGCCATGCTAAAAGTTACTAATAAAGCCAATGACAGTCTCTAAGACATGTCATGTTATAAAGAAATACTAGAACAAAAAAAACACACAATAGCCAATGAAGTTTTCTAGATAGTCAATGTTGTGACAGACTACAGTAACCTGCTATCGAGTAAAGCAATTGATGTAACTTTATGTTCCAAACTATATCAATAAATAAACATAGGTCAATAAAACTTAACAGCTGGTATAGGGGATCAAAATGCTCACAAATTAATTCGTCCTGACGAATCAGTCTTCTCTTTGGATTTTCCATTTGGTCTGCCATCATGCTGCTACACGGAAAAGAAAGGAAATGTGGGCTTGTGTGTGTTTGTGTGTGTGAGAGAGTCATATGATTGGTCACCTGCTATGCCGGTGTTGGGCAATATTACTTAGGAGAGTAATATCTTTACTTTACTTATGACACCCTTAGAAAAAAGTAAAAAATATTATATTACTTCAAAGAGGAATATGTTACATATTACTTTTCCAGGGAGAGCGGAAACTTTTCCAAGCGTCCGCTCCCACCCGCAAAAGAAAATGTAATGTGTGCAGAAAGCTTAGTGTCTTAGGATCTATAGACTATAAACTACTGCACATCTCTGCTGTATAATTTATCTGTTGATGGCTGCAAATCTACTTTCCATGCAACAGCAAGCTCATTTGTAATAAGTAATGAGGTGTGTTTTGGTGGCATAACATATTACTGTATCTTCCCTATGTTTGCTGGTGAAGGTATGTAATATTACAGTAATTTGTTACTGCCCAACACTGCCTGCTAAACGTATAGCTGTAACGCTGGAAGGCCCAGTGTTTTTAACAACATTAGCCCTTAATTAATTATTAGTTAATGCATGTATTAATGTATTTTATTTCTTTCGCATAAACATCATTATTGATGTTTATTGTTTAGTCTTTGAAAGCCATTGGTCATGATATTTGCATATAAATAACCCCCACAGAGGCAGCACAGCCTCTTTTTTAGGTTAATTCTTAAATGGATGTGGTTTTGACCTTTGCAGATTGAGTTGATTATCAACAAACTTCAATAGAGTTTAACTGATGACAATTATGACGACATGGGTTTTTAATAGGGGTCGTTTAGTAGTAAATAGCCTACACTACGTAGGGCATTACGAAATATTTATTGAAAAACAAACTATTTATTGAATGATTGGGCAATTAGGAATACGATTTCATTACACACCATTTTCCATAGATGACGCTAGTACCATGGCCATACAGCTGAAAAACTTCTAATAGCTTCTATGTAGACTAACTAATTATGGCTCTCATAAGTTCTACTAATTCCAAACATATTTAAATAGCCTAAATGAGGGCATGGAAATTATTTGGATGTTGTGTCTCAGACTTCCAAGTAAGAGACTTTACATCGATGTATCATCTTAGGACATCAGATAATTCAGTGCACTGTTTTTTGTTTTGTTTTTTTCCCCAAAGGACAATGAACCCGCACTACCAAGCACAGAGCCATTCCATAGCCATATATGGTGATGGAATGATTACAGCTCCATGTCTGTCTGTGCTTATATTGGTGAAGGCACAGATTATGTGTCACTAGCCCAATTCGCCTATTTCATCTATCTATCTTCTACAGTTGTAGATCACAAAAAAACATCAACAAAATCAACCATTTTCTTTTAGTTTACAGTAAGCTCTGGGTATTCTCCTGGAACTTCACAAATCACAAGGCCCTGAATTTAAGCAAAAGTCTCCTCAAATGGCCCCTGATAATGATAAACAATGCAAAAAATAAAACAATGGGGGGTAAATCTCCACTTTCCTATGGGTTTTACTATATTGTGTATAGCCTATAGGGTGTTTACAGGTTATGGTAGGCTCTTCTTCCACATGACCCTGTTCAACCGGTTGTCTATCTAAAATAAGAATATACTGTAAATACAAATATCCTACTGTGCAATAGGAAATAGGCTACTGTCTGTTACCCAGCACCAGCAACACATCAAAACGTGCAACAATTACAGATCTACAAGCTCATACAAGTTCCAGATCTACAAGCTGTATATCAGATCTACAAGCTCATAGCTATGAGCTTGTATATCTGAACAGTGGCGTTTCTAAGAAATTTGGAGGCCTAGGCAAGATTTTCCCCGGAGCCCCCCTTAAATGGACCCTTATGGGTCCATTTGGTAAGGGGGGGTTCCAGGGAAATCTCCTGTAATATGGCGCCCCAAGGGATGAACTATTTTTAAACTAAAGAACATATTATATAAGTTTTAAATGTTCAATTCTAGTAATAGGATAAGTATAATGTATTTATCCATATTAGACTTATTAGCCTGGGATCCTCCCTATATGGTCGCCCCCCTCCCCTTAGGGCGCCCTTGGTAACTGCCTAGTCTGCCTAGTGCCTAAATGGGAAAACGCCCCTGCGTCATGTGACGTGACTTGACTCTTCTGTATGCAACACGCTGTATCTGGCACCGCTATATCCTGCTGCCTAATGCCCAGCCCAACTACGATACATGATCGGCATACATGCTCGTCAGCTCCACACATGTAGCCTACTCTACGGACTAGTATTGTAGGCTATAGGTGGCTGGCCGACTACACTATGATGAGGTAGAGTTCGATCTGTCCAGAATAGTAGCAGCCTAGCAGGGCAAAAGATTACGCTTCCTCCCCCTCAACCAACAACTTGTTATGTCCTGTTGACTTGACAACATCATGTGTGTGTTTTTTTTTTATTTTTGCTATAACTTTCCGTTCTAAACCATATTAGAAATATTGGGAAACAAAACCGCTACGGCGATTAGGCTACAACAACACAAGACAGACCAGTGATAACATAGCTGATCGAAACACTTACATATTAATTCCTCCTGACTCCTGACTCTCCTCTTTTGACTTTCCATTTGGTCTGCCATCTCCATATGCTAGAAACACTGGAACCGCTTCTCGAAAATGACAAGATGGGGGCGTGCACAATCACTTAAAAACGCATGAAGTGCGTGCGTGTGTGTTGTGTGTGTATAGTGAGTCAGCCATGGTCACCTGGCTTTTAAAGCGTCGTGGTTGTGCGATAAAGGCTTGGGTGGGTGGGTGTGGCTTTGAGTTGATTATCAACAAACAGAGTTCAACCAGGGGCGGATCTAGGCGTGGGCATGGGGGAACAATGCCCCCCTAAATGCCCAGACTGCCACACCAAACATGATGTCATGCAAAATAACCCAAGATATTTCAAATTAAAGTGCTTATTTGAAACACTACTACTGCTGCTACTAACTACAGCTGTGTCACCACTAAACCAACAGCATTTCACCATTGAAAACAGAAAACACTCTGAGTCAGACCTTTAGCTTTTATGCTGCGTGTCTGTTGCAACTTCAACAACAACTGATGTTATTATTTATGGATGCTTTACTTGCCTAATAAAAGTCCTGTAACTGAAAATGGTATGGGTGCGCCCACATACCATTTTCTCCTGCCCCCAATTGGGAAATGTTATATCCGCCCCTGGTGGCTTTGAGTTGATTATCAACAAACAGAGTTCAACACAATACAACCTCAATACAACCCGATCTGACTTAATTTCTCCATGACGACATGGATTAGGATACTTTAATAGAGTGGTTTTCAACCTTTAATCAGTATTTGAGCCACGGACCACCATCATGAGGCTTCAGACCCAAAACTAAAGTGTTTATTTGTTGTCCACAATTCCATGCTGTATTTAGGAGAAATACAAACAGGCAGACATGAATGAAAATACACTATTACATTTAATAATAATGTAACTTTTTTTTGTAAATGAATAGATGTTTAACAGTAACAGTACTTTTAAGAGCATAGAATGAAACTAAATTTGCTCTCAAGAGTTAAATATCTAGGGCATCTGTTTACCAACTCCCTATCATTTAGCCTGGGGACCACCTGGAATTCTCTCAAGGACCACTGGTTGAAAACCACTGCTTTAATATATAGCCAATGGGTGCGATTTCAAAGAATAGAAAAACAGAGTAGCCTAGTGAAAGCAAAAAGAATTTGTATATGGTGGATGGATGAATGGATGAATGAACAGCTTGTAGATTTTAGACTTACAATACAATTCAAGCACGACTTTGTACAAGAGTGTGGGTGGACAACACCAGTTAAAAGCATACACTTGTTTATAACCGTGAACATTTCATTAAGGCATTTTACGTACACAACAAAATATTCACTTCTGTGAAGCCAGAAGCATAAATCATAGTGGATGTAACGGACCCCAAGAAGGCTAGACCATTATTTTGAAGTGTTAGCAGGAAGTGGAAGCCAAGTTATTTCCTGCCGCCACCAGGGGGCTATTTAAGGCCTACAGAGTGACAGCATGGGAGGAAATGTTTGTTGAGGACAGCATGGCACTGATGGCAGCCAAGGTGGCTGTACAAACAAAGGCTGTATGTGACCATATATTGAGACACTAACTTAAAGGAAGAAGAGATGGACCTTGAAACGGACATTGAATTAGCGCCTGGCTGGAAAGGGGGAAAAGGTATTGTTTGCTGTTTTGTTAATGTTTACTGATTAGTTTGATTGCTGAATGGTTTAATGTATATTATGGTGGATTGATGGCATTATAGTTAAAGATGCATTGTATTGTAAAGGTATGGATTTATTGGAAATGTAGGAATCTTATGGGAAATGTGCAATTTGTAATGAGATGTACTGATCTGTATTATAGTTTGAGTCTTGCTGATTTGTATTGGGATTTATGAAGGTATTGGCATTAATGTATACTGAAATAGTGTTATGAAATGTACTGATTGTTTTGTTATTGTGACTTATGAAGCTATTGTTGGAATGTTTATTGATCTGTTTTTGTGTATTGTATGTTTACTTTACAGTTTTCACGTTGGTTAAACCACTAAATAAAATGGGGAAAATCATCAGTTGATCTTCAACTCCTTATTGCCAGCTGGGTCCGCTACAGTGAAAACTTTACCCAAATCATCATCTCCACATCTTCAACCCGGATGGCCTGCTATCTACCACCTACAATAAAATGGACTTCTCTCACTCTAAGTTGCCTCTGAGCCCAACCACACCATTCATCCCATCAACTGGATCTGGTGAACGACACACAACACAACTGAAATGATGCATGATAGTCACACGGTTAGGAACAAAGAAACAGACTTGACAGAAGGAAGGGAACTGAACACAGAGGTTGTGATTTCAGTTTAAATTTAAAGTTTGTTTATGTTTAAGGTGATGTAATATAGTGATTTAAGGCATATATTTTGTGGTTTGCAGTGTTACATTTATTCAAAATGGCAGACCATGTAGACTTTGAGGTTGAACAGAAGGTCAAAAAGATTCTCAGCCTATATGACCAGTGGAAAATGGCGGCACGAGTAGTAAGAAAACAGTTAAAGTATGGCATTGCTCAGAGTGACCCAAGACTAATAATTTACACACTGGACAAGAGTAAAGACATTTTTAAACTATATACTGAAATCCAAAAATGTGTCACACCAGAAAATGGTCTACGGATAAAGGTGGATGCATGTGAATTTATTTCGAGAGATCTGTTTGAGGTTGTTGAGGAAAATATAGTAGACGGAAAATTCTATGGAATGGAAGTGCATGATTATTTTCATGAAAGGTCTAGTTGTGGCTCTCTTCGATGTAAATCCTCATCATGGACAACGGACCAGGAGATTAAACGGGAGCAGGAAGAGCAAAGGAAAGCTCTAGAAGCTCAACAGGAGAAGGAGAGGCTCCAGGCTGCTGCAGAGGAGCGGCAGAGGCTCCAGGCTGCTGCAGAGGAGCGGCAGAGGCTCCAGGCTGCTGCAGAGGAGCGGCAGAGGCTCCAGGCTGCTGCAGAGGAGCGGCAGAGGCTCCAGGCTGCTGCAGAGGAGCGGCAGAGGCTCCAGGCTGCTGCAGAGGAGCGGCAGAGGCTCCAGGCTGCTGCAGAGGAGCGGCAGAGGCTCCAGGCTGCTGCAGAGGAGCGAGAGCGGCAGAGGCTCCAGGCTGCTGCAGAGGAGCGAGAGCGGCAGAGGCTCCAGGCTGCTGCAGAGGAGCAGGAGAGGCTGAGACTCCAGGCTGCTGCAGAGGAGCAGGAGAGGCTGCTGCAGAAAAGTCAGCATCAGTCCCAGCAGGTGGTTGTTGGGAGTTCGCAGGGCCAGACCAACAAATCAGTGGTTGTCAAGGAAGATGCCCCGACTGCTGTGGTGCCGGAACGGGCGGCCAAAGTGCCACAGCACCAAGGGCAACCAGGTGAAACCCAGTGCTCTCTGTCCAAGGTGGGGGGAGGAATTATGGTGGGAGATGGGTTGCACAGTTTATTGTTGCCAATTGTAAGGGTTTTAAATTCGTCTGGGGTCACGTGATTTTGATATGGGAAAAACTTGTAATTTTAAAACCTGGTGACCTGTCTTTTAAAATAACTGTGTTTTTGGTGGGAGTGTAACGGACCCCAAGAAGGCTAGGCTAATTTAAGGCCTACAGAGTGACAGCATGGGAGGAAATGTTTGTTGAGGACAGCATGGCACTGATGGCAGCCAAGGTGGCTGTACAAAACAAAGGCTGTATGTGACCATATATTGAGACACTAACTTAAAGGAAGAAGAGATGGACCTTGAAACGGACATTGAATTAGCGCCTGGCTGGAAAGGGGAAAAGGTATTGTTGTTTTTGTAAATGTTTACTGATTAGTTTGATTGCTGAATGGTTTAATGTATATTATGGTGGATTGATGGCATTATAGTTAAAGATGCATTGTATTGTAAAGGTATGGATTTATTGGAAATGTAGGAATCTTATGGGAAATGTGCAATTTGTAATGAGATGTATTATAGTTTGAGTCTTGCTGATTTGTATTGGGATTTATGAAGGTATTGGCATTAATGTATACTGAAATAGTGTTATGAAATGTACTGATTGTTTTGTTATTGTGACTTATGAAGCTATTGTTGGAATGTTTATTGATCTGTTTTTGTGTATTGTATGTTTACTTTACAGTTTTTCACGTTGGTTAAACCACTAAATAAAATGGGGAAAATCATCAGTTGATCTTCAACTCCTTATTGCCAGCTGGGTCCGCTACAAGAAGCATAAATCATAGTGGAGGTAAAAGAGAAAAGAAATATACAAAGAGGGAAAGGGGAAGGGGGTGGGTGGGGAATCATGTTTGTATCATGTTTGTGCCACATTTTGGTGCCCCTTGTTAGGGCCAAATATGGCTTTCAACTTGCACATAGTTTGTTGAATTCGCTCTGGTGTTTGTGGGAGTACACTTTGTTGACATTAAGGAAGTATTTGGAGTTTGGCATTTTGGAAAAATAAAAATAACACCGGTATTTGTTTAATTAATAGGCCAATAGCCTATATTCAAGAGCCTAGAAATGATTTTGTATTGTTTGGAGACTCTGGACTATAAAAACAAAACCTCCCTCCTATGTCACCAAAACGTGGAATTCCCTGTCCTCTGTAAAATCTGATTTCTGCCTCAATGTATATTTTTCTTTTCCCTTTTACCTCCACGATGACTTAGTGAATAGTGAATATTGGTACGTAGTAAATGTTTTGATGAAATGAACAGGGTGGGCCCTATATCCCACTCACTGTTAACAGCATTGTATTGAGTGTTGTAATGTATTCTGATTCATCAATTAATACAAAATTGAATCAAACAAAGCTAAATATTACCAAAATAGTGGTTATGTAGAGGTGACATCATCATCCAAAAAGTTGTGCAGGAAGACCTACTGAGTGCCACTTTCTGGCATTGACATACTGTACACCCAAACAGGAAGGTTCCATTTGATTATACTAAACGACATTGAACTCACTTTGCCACTCAATTTGCCACTCACTTCATGCAGGCACGTTGTGCATACCCTATATAATTTAAAATCATAATAAATTCATTGAGCTACAGGACTTCTTGGCTTAGTACTGTACACACCCCACTACGTAATGTGTGTGTGTGTGTGTGTGTGTGTGTGTGTGTGTGTGTGTGTGTGTGTGTGTGTGTGTGTGTGTGTGTGTGTGTGTGTGTGTGTGTGTGTGTGTGTGTGTGTGTGTGTGTGTGTGTGTGTGTGTGTGTGTGTGTGTGTGTGTGTGTGTGTGTGTGTGTTACATGTATGGAGAGGGACATATAGGCTACCGCACGATTATGGTGTTGTTTACCTTTAGCTTAGCCTTTCTTTGTAGGTTATTTACACTGCATTACTATTCCTGCGCATACAGACCTAGATAAGGCTCATACAGAGTCATACTGTAATGACATCTATCCCACTTGCTATTATTTGGACAACTCAATGGGATGCCAAACGTCACAGCCACTACATGCATTATTGTGTACAGTGAGTACACATACCCCACCCATGCTGAAAAAGGGTCCAGGTAGACAACTGCTTCAGACAAGTGATCTGAGGACGTAAGTGGTCTGTCTAAGCAGATTAAAACTCTGGCAAAGATCACTGATTGGACTAGTCACCTTTCAGGCTCTCCCTACTAAGCTGGGTTAACAGGAAAATCCCAAAGATGCCTTCAATAAATGATAAAATAATTATATTGATATTTATAGCAGGGGATCTGGGCAGTGCCATAATTTTCGGCACCGTGTTTCATTCATCTACTGGTATGAGAATGGTTCCCAAGCTTTTGTCCCTGGAGCCTTCTTATCAATCCACAGTCTCCCCAGGTTGGTGGATGTTTTGGCTGGATAAGAATCCAGAATCTGAAATCAGGTTTTGTAAATAGCTGTGTTATTCCTGGGTGTAATGGCTGCAAGTTTGGTGAGAAAGTTACAGACTAGAGTTAATTTTATTTTGTTGAATTATCAGTTTGGAGGATCACAAAAAATGTAATAACATGTAGTCTGTGTATACACTTCAGTATGTGGTCTGGGCTACTTTTAAACACACACATTTTACATTTTATCAGAGGGGCATGACATGGAGGCGATAAGCCTCTAACCCTGTTGAGATGTTATGGAAGCTCACCCCTCTAGACAATAAAACAGAGTCTTTATGGGGTTCAGGTCAGGGCAGTTGGCTGGTCAACTAAGCACAGTTCCATGGCCGTACACCAATTACTAGTAGTTTTGCCTACTGTGGGCATTGGGCAAGTGCCAAGTTCTGCCGGAATAGGAAATCAGTACATCCATAAACCTTGTGAACATACGGAAGCACACAGTGCTGTAAAATATCCTAATAGATGGTTGTGTTGACTCAGGAATTGGCAGAACACAGTGATGATTTGGGGCCATGGTTGTCTGCATGGTGTTGGCCCACTGGCACTGTGAAAACTTCACACTGCAATCAACACAGCCATCTACCAGGATATTAAAAAAATAAATAAAAGAAGATTCATAGATTTTCCTTTCCAGCTCGATCTGGCACGATCCCCACAGCGCCAAAACGACTAGTAGGCCTAATTGGTGTACAGACCATGGTATTACTGTGCTTAACCAACCAGCTAAGTGGTCGGACCTGAACCCCACTGAGAATCTAGGTTGTAGTGTCAATGGCAGGGGTCAGCAACCTGCGGCTCAGGAGCCGCATCCGGCTCCAGAACACAGCCCTAGTAGCTCAGTGGCTGTAGCATTATTACATACACACTGGGATGATCCACCGACATAATAAACATTTCAGTCACTGACAGCACCAAACACGCAATGTGCTGTCTGACAGTTAAATCACCAGTTAACGTAGCGCTTGTTGGCCATGCCTGAACTACCCATTCACTAGATCATTGATATATCTTTGAAATGTTGTGTGGACATGGTAAAAATGATGTGTTTCTTAGAAAATGAGGTCTGAAAAAAGAAAAAAAAAAACATTAACATGGTGAAACACAGTTTGATGACATTGTGTTTCACCATGTTAATGATTTTTATTTTAGGACCTTTTTTTCTGAGAGTGGACAAATGGAACCAAATGGACCCGCCAGGGTCCATTTGGACCCGCCAGGGTCCATTTGGTTCACATTTGTCCACTCTCAGAAAAAAAAAACACTGAAACTGGGTGGAATTCCCCGTTAATGGCTTATTAGGCTTACATTTTTTGCGGCTCCAGACAGATTTTGAATTTAATTTTTGGTTGAAAACGGCTCTTTCAACATCTTGGGTTGCCGACCCCTGGTCAATGGGAATGCGTGAGACACTAGATTCAAATATAAACTAGATCAGCACTCAGTAGAGTGCAAACTTGCGCGTGGTGCACAAGTAGGCTGCTTGTGCATGAGCGGAGCGAGCCAATACTTACAACATTAGTTATAAAAGGTCTCTTGTCACCATTACGTGATCACCTAAAGCAGCTAATCGGAGTACCCCGAGGGACGACGACTGCGGGTGGCTGACTGCACCACGTTAACTTGTGCACGCTCACGTAAGTAATAGGTTTAAGGCAGGGGTTTTCAACCTTTTTGACTCCAGGGACCACCATTTATTCCGCATTTGAGCCACGGACCACCATTTGATGACATTTTAGCCCCAAAGACCTAAAACTTAAGAATTATTATTATTATTATTATTATTATTATTATTATTATTATTATTATTATTATTATTATTATTATTATTATTTCACAATTCTTAATTAAATAGTGCTAATTCAGATGATGAATATTTTAACTCTTGAGAGTGTGAAAATGAAACCAAATGGACCCGCAGGGGTCCATTTGGTTTAATTTTTACATTCTCAAGAGTTACATCTGGTTAACCAACTTTCCATCATTTAGCCTGGGGACCACCTGGAACCCTCTCAAGGACCACTGGTGGTCCCCGGTCCAGCGGTTGAAAACCCCTGGTTTAAGGGCCTATCAAAGCAAATGTAGGCTCCTGGGCAGTGTAGAGTTCTACAACTCTAGGGCAGTGTACCCCCCGCGCCTCCCAACGAACGCATGTCATTGGATAGTTTCACTTCATGCTCAAAGAATTCAGAAAATATAGATTTTTGACCTAGAATAAGTTTTATTACGGCCCGGTGACGGTCGGGTCATAAGATATAGGCTGACTGGGTCAGCTCATCTTCTGACGCATGCCAAAAGTATTGTGAAAGTATTGTGAAATACATTTTCTCTGGTATTAAAGAGGAATACGAAACTTTCCTCTTCTCCTTCCCCGAAGTGGTATGACATTTACATGAGTGCTGTGGCAGGAACTGAATCCAGGCCACGGTGCATTGTGGTTTGTAACGGTTTGCAGTGAGGCACTCCGTTTCTTAGAAAAATGCGTTACACTTTTGATCAAAACAAAAGACAACCCACAATTGTACTAAACTAGTCAAATCTGTCCCAGAATATCACCTGATTTCAACCAACAAAAATCCTGACCACTAAAAATGGACGTCCCTGGATGAAACTGTGAGATAGTTATCAGAGTTACATTATATTTTCCCAATATAAAGTGAGTGTCCCAGAAAGATCATTGGCATGAAATGGGGGGTCTGTGTAGCCTAATTCATGTCAAACTGGGGGTCCTTGCAATTAAAATGAACACTGCGAGAGCTTTAAAATGTTCTCTTATAGGGTCTATTGGGGGTCCTTGGAATGTAAAAAATACAAAAATATGTATTTTGTTATAAAACATTTTATACAAATGAAGTTTTATATTCTTATTATTACTATTATGCATACAAATTCATGTGTGCTTGGAAGATGGAATGTGTACTAGTCTACGCATTAGTGTAGCCTACATGAAGACGCACACAGACAAGTCACAGTTGTGCATGCAGTTAATTATTATCTATTAGTTTATTATTATCAATGCTGAGAGAGGCGCTGTGTTTTGTCTGTGGTATTCTGTTTGTTGTCGTCATCATCATTTTATTTAGCTCACGACCGTGTTCACATGGTTTGGAGCACAGAGTCATAAAAGTATACAATACAAAGTATGTATTCCATATGCTACTTTAAGTAGAGTACTGATTGAATATGCAATATGCATTGGGTGCCCAATTTATACATTTCTTTCTGTTTTACAGATTTTAACAACAAGTTCAGTTTGTACATAGATGAATTCTTGTTCATATTCAACATAGGTATCACCAGTGTTGGGACATGTGCACTACGTAACTTAACATATTACATAATATATTACCAAAATGCAGTAACTTGTAATATAAATATATTACTTAACAAAAACAATCTAATATATTATACTTTTCTTTCTGCATTACTTTCACTATTACTTTCTGTCAATCTGTCTCGTTGAAAATCTTCTTGTGAAATTATCTTGACAACTGCAGAAGTTAAATAATTACTTATTTTCATTTGTCATCAAATTATTCATTCAGGAGTGACATTTTTTCAAGTTGATTTCATATGGATTTTGCCAGATAGCCAAGTGCGCTTGCTTTATTGTAGGTATGCCACTGGCCTATGTAATATTTGATTAATAGTGACACTAAATATTTAATTATATATTTTGTAAAAAGTTTTTTCAAAGTATAATATGTAATAGTAATATTAATATATTACACTGTCTCAGACAGTAATATTGTAATGCGTCATCCAGTATGTTCTTTACCTGAGCAGCCCAAGGTGACACATGGGTGTCTGTGATAAACAAGTTAAGCAGACAGTCTTACATTATTCGGCTCAATTTTCCTTCAAGCAGACGGGCCCAGTAGCCAATTAGCTTCTTGTTGCTGTTTGTAAGCAGCCGCGGAGAGGACACTACTTGTGTGTCGATAGTGCTGTGTTAGTGGTATATAATATATACCACTCATATACAGGTATATAATATATGACTATGAGGGGTCAAAAAAATGAGCGCTCTAGCCGCTGTTCATGCAGCCTGAATAGGGACAAACTGGAGTTGTTAATACATTGTTTTCAATGAGGGCGGCACAAATAAGAGCAATTTTAGGGTAGCCTATATGTGCAACATGACTGTTGTAGTGTTTATGTTGCGTATTTATCTAAAATAAAGGAGTTTAAGATCATTAAAACTGGGATATTGCCTGAGTCCACTGCATTTGTGCTCACTTCAGGTCAAGGACAATATATAGAGATATTTGTTGTCCCCAATCTCAATAGAAGTCTATGTAAAAGAGCCGTCATTGGACTGGCCTCATGAAATGAACTAAGTTGGCATAACTGTCTATACTCTATGGCTCTGGTGCCCCAAAAGAGTGACGATTTTGACGTCACAGTAGCATAGTCTGGGACAAACGCAGGCAATTTTTAGTTGGGCAGTGTCACATGCACAAATTTGATTTTCATAAAAATGGCCACTGTACAGTAAATATGACAGTTGCATGGATGCAATATAGACTATGCTGTGTGGACATAGGTGCCGGAGGTTTTGTGCATGGTTAGATCTGTGCAAATGTTGTGGTTTGATAGGAGAAGTGCCACAAAGACGAACGGATAAACGGGCAGGCCACTGTCGCATTGTAGTAGCTAGACTAGACTAGATAGACTAGACTAGCCAGACTGTTTAAGTAGTCCATAATAACAGCCTAGGAATATCCGGCACATTCTTGCTATATTATTGTTTATAAATCTGTAAGTACTGTATACAATACATACTGACTATCAACAACTGCTTTGTGAATATGTAGATATTTTTTCTCTGTGCCCCTTGTAGTGATTAGTGACTGACTATATCCAGAGACCAAAATCGTATGTAATATCATGAGATTGTCTTAATTAATAAACAAAGGGGGATGTTTTTTATGCCAGATGTCAGTACTCTAGCAACATTCAC
Source organism: Benthosema pterotum (assembly GCA_039105355.1). Classification (NCBI taxonomy): domain Eukaryota; kingdom Metazoa; phylum Chordata; class Actinopteri; order Myctophiformes; family Myctophidae; genus Benthosema; species Benthosema pterotum. Next base: position 33,358,435 of record CM076975.1, on the reverse strand, counting down.
ATGACTGACCCAACCCTTTGCTTATCTAAATTATTGTGAAACAGTATATTGCGATAAGCCACAAAGCCAAGCTGTGGATTTATTTCCATATGAATACTACATTGAACAAGGCGGCGTGGTTTTGACATCATACTTCAACCCTCTCTACCAAACAGTCACATGACTGACCGCCCCTTTTATCATTTACTAAAATGATGGAGTACATAATGATAATATGCCATGGACACAGCTGTAAGTAGGTTAAGTAATACTGGAATATCTCCACCAGATGCACTTACCTGATAACAGCGGTGTCACATGCAAACAATTTCCACACTGTAGATAGATAGATGTGCTTCAGGTTCTGCATTTCAACTTCTACAACGGATTTCAGACTGGGGATCCCATAAGGTCCATTTGGAAAAAAGGGAGGGGGGGGGGGTGTCAGAACACAACGCAAAAAATTAATTTCAATTCACATTTAGTTCATGAAATATACTAAAATTATTTTTTACAAAGATATGTACCGCTAATTGTCCAAGTATTCAAAAGCCTGGGTTAGCTATTTTAACTGGTTTCTTCAGTTTTGATTTAACTTTTTCCACATTACGGTCACTGAGCAACACAAACCACACAGTGAACATGTGCCCGTCTACTTTGCAAACCAGTATTGATAGATGCAGTGGATAGCTAAACCATATAAAATGGCCATGACTAGGTGTGTGTGTGTGTGTTGGATGAGGGACAATAGTAGAGTACTGGTACATACTATGCACAGTGTGTTGTATCATGTGAAACAAAAGAGAAATTTGCCTTGCGTGGTTATCTTAAAGGACACCAGCTGGGTACCATCGAGTACAAATATACGCTCCAGGGAGGCATGCACACCAAGTGGGCACAATGGTTGTCAACAAAAGGAATGAGGAGTCTAACACAGAATTAAAGAAAAAGTATATATTGCTCACAAATTATACAATGTGAATGAACCTACCGCAAAGTCAGTGTACTCATTTACAGTAAAGGTTTTAGCTGTTGTTAAACATGCTGCAATAGATTCAAGAATACAAAGTCCATGATTTAACATTATGAGAATGGCATCAATTGTCCCAAACAAAAAAGGCTGCATATGTGCAGCCAAATACTGTCTCTATACAGTATTCACAGCTTCGATATTTGCAAAAAACAAGTTTGTAAACATAAACATATAAATCAAATCAACATTTCTCACACAGGTGCTACTGTGTGATTAATAAAAAAAAAACGCACATACAGATACAAATTTAAAATCACATTACTCAACCACTGGGCCGAGACACAAAAGTAGGTCATGTGATGCGGTTGCAGAAAAATAACTTCCCATTATGTATCAAACCGAAATTCTGGTTCCGTTTTTAAACCACTACTGAACTACACAAAATTCCTCTACACTGCATGCAGTGAACGTTTATTAAGCCATGATGAATCAATTATAGGGGTGCAATGCTGGGAACGGAACAGAACTGTATGCAGCTAGTTGACTGCACCAACAAATCGTCCATTGTCCAACAGGTCATTGTGGGTACAAGTGGCAGCATTGGATAGAGAGGCTAATTCTGTTGAATACATGAAGGCTTGGCTGAAATGATACTGGGACAAGCCGAAATGTTGCGGCGTTGAGGAGTCAGAAAACAGAGGTTGCAGCCTGAAAGGGGGGTAAAAGAGGGACATTTCCAAAAAAAAATCCCCAGAAAAAAAAGGTCCAAAAGAAAAATCATTGTGAAACACAACTTTATGAGAGAGCCGCCATTGGACTGATCACATGAAGTGAACAGAGTTTGTGACAGCATAACTCTGTCTATACTCTCCGAGCCGAGTATTATTTGGGCCAAGCCTTCCATGTTACCATTCTGTCCCCAGTGTAGCCCGGCCCTTAAAATACAGACCAGCCTATCACACATCCATAACCCAGCAAGGTGGAATATAATTCATGAGAACTTTATTCTGAGAACTCCATTCTCAGCCGTTCATGTTTTTTTTTCTTCTTAATTATATTAATTACTAATTATAAATAGTCGGTCTACATGTGAAACTGCATTTTTTTTTAAGTTAATACCACAAACATTGGTAACAGGCAATTTTAAGCATTTATGTCACAAGTTGGAGTTTTGAGAAGGGCTCATCGTGTGAATAAATGCAGTCAGGTTGGCCATAGATGTTCAAGAGGCAATAGATTTTAAGAAGCACCAATTGTATAATTCAACATAAGGCAAACCGTTTCAAATGGGTGATTGGTGGCCCAGTGTATTAGCCAGGCTAAAAACACAATAGTACAAGTCACAATAGGACAAACCAGGGTAAAATATACCATTCAAATGGTAATTGAAGTTGACTGAAAGACAGGAAATAAGCACTATAAGCAATGTCTCTATTTAAGACATTACAAAACCTGATTTAAAGAACAAAACCTAGACACCTGAGCAATGGTAAAAGAAAAAAAGGTAAAATACAAAATCTGATTGGATGAGTCACATTTCATGCTTGCCCATATACATTCAAGTGGGTTAATATGGAGAAAGCCCATATGCCATCTACCCACAATGTGTATTGCCAAACCGCATGGACATCTCATGCGAGTCATTAAGTCCAGCTGCGCAGTCAATCGATGATCAGGAAATGTAATGCAGGGCTGTTTTATAGGACTGGGTGGGTAACACTGTTAAGTGATAATGTTCCCATATTATCGCACAAATTGAGCACTTAAAATGTAAAAAAAAAAAAAGCCACTGCTAATCTGCTGAATCACTTAAGTGAGGTTCCGGAAGCATAATGATGAAAAAATAAAGGTGAGTAGCCTGAAGGCTTGAAGTAAATCTATTAATTGCGCACAGATTTGAGTGTGCTCTTGGTATTTTCTCATTAAATTGAGTAATAATACGTCTACAGCGGGTTTCATCACCAGGATGAAGGCCAAAACCTTCCAAACATGGTGGACTTCATGGTAGGATGAAATAGGCCATGTGGAATAAAATGGACAATTCTATGTCTACAAAATAAGTTGAAAGTTCATATCATTATTTAACAACTAAGAAAATGCCTTCAAATGAACGATTGTTCCCGAATGGCAACAGAAAAGGGCTTGGAGAAAATTCTCTATTCTTTCCATCGTAGTGTTCTTCTTAAATTAAAGGTAATAGAGGCAACTTTAGTGTGTACAAACACTATGAAACTGTGGAGTTTCATTATGAATCTGTTGGAGTTTACTGTGCTGTGATTGGCTAAATCGCTGCACAAATCACAAATTAGCACCGGCTTTCCTGAGCCAGACGAATGTTTTGTTTTCATGATTTGGACTCTGGACTTGCTTTGACGCAGGTCGAAGCAAGTGTTTGCAGGGAAACAGCTGCAGCGTTCAAGTAAAAGCAACGTAGAGGGGAAAAGGAAAAAAAAAAATCTGTCAATTTTGATTTCTGGCTAAAAATTGCCTCCATCACCTTTAACAAGGTTATAGGCTCTTATTCAATCTACTGTCCAGTGCACTAGAACTGCTGGAAAAGGCTGAGTGGTGGGGGGGATAGAGGTTGCTAGGATAGTGTCTTTTCACTGCCAGCCCAGCTGTGGGTGCATGCCTGGCTGTAGTTGGAAGGGGTTTCCTGGGCCAGCAGGGTAGTTGGTGAAGCCGTTGGGTTGAGGAGGAAAACTCTCTAATGCAGACCCAGGATGACCCTGGAAGAAGAGCACATGAACGAAATCAGTTTCTGCAGACCAATCATGGAGCAAAAGTGATGAGACTTGAATGTATATGCATGTATGCATATCCCCAATTGGCTGTTGATAGTAACGTGATTGATTGATTCTCTCTACTAATGACACAGGAGTTTCTCAAAACTGTTAAAAGCAGCACTGGCTCAGGGGTAGTGGCAGCTTGGCAAATGGAAGATTCCTAGTTCAATCACAGGCTCCCAGAGTTAGAGTCAAGACGTCCCTTGAGATGCCAAACCCCTAAATGAGCAGGTTAGTGCCTTGTATGGTTTGATTCACCATCAGTGTATGAATATTTGAGAATAGGTGAACGTAATGCACAATCTCTGTTAAAGCCCATTGGATAGCAGGGGAGTCAACGCATTTTAGTTGTAATTCTATGTAATTCCATGTAATTCTCTTTGCTTTTCCACAAACACTAACAACATTTATTGTAGACGCAATAGCATATTGTGTGGAGTAGACCATTGCTTGGCTGCACCTGGCTTCCTAGTGACTTTGTATCATTTATAATCGTTATATTTGCATTTGCTCATATCACTTCTCTGAATGTAAATTGTTCAAATAGTAGTGTGTGTGGCTTGTACCTGCAGCAAAGCAGATTGCATGGCAGGGTTGTGGAGGCCACCGAGAGTAGCCGGGGAGGCAGAGGGAGAGAAGCTTGGTACCCCAGCGAATGGTGGCAAGCCAGGGAAGCCCCCTCCTGCTGCAGGCTGTAGACCACCGCTCAACCTGGAAACACAGTAACTATCAGTCAACGTACAACAGATACTTATACATTTTCACATGCATCTGACCAGGGTTACTACTAACTAATAATATCAAATAAAGTTAATGCAAACATTTATCTAATTCTTTTTATTTCCCATTCCCAGTTCCATTCCTGCAATTCATTTTAGCATCCTGAATCACTATTACCGGAATCAGATCCCTTACCATTCAACTGTACTTTTAATTTTCTAAATAACTACAGAACTTGAATGTCCAAACGTAGTTGCAAGTGCGGTGTTTTAGGTTTCTCTAAAATATTTCTGTCGTCTTTTAATTACCTACATTAAAACATAAATCGAACTTTGTCAGTTTAAATAGGGCAGGAAGGAAACTATCTGGTGGGTGTAGGAAAGTCAATAAAAGGTGCGCCTGGGCTTGCAACACTTCGACAAGATAATCATGGTACGTACTGTATATGGGTGACATAAATCATCTTGCCCAATGGTCATTTTGCTAGTGACCACTGTTTTCCCAACAAGAAGCTGCAATATTTAGACAGCTAACGAGGCTGACGAGAATCTACATGCTTCAGGTAACGCTTCCCTTTAGTTGCTGCTTTAACAACTTGCGGAACTATCCAAGTCAAGGCCAAGACCCTACGGTATAATAAAATGACACAGGTGGACTTTGAACACTGCTAGTGAAGCTTACCTACTCTATCACCATAAAATACAAGATGGAAACATTTATCACCTCACTGTTTCCACCAAGCAGGCGTGAATCACTGTCACGGGATTCAAGGAACCCTTTAATGATTCTGAACCTTATTCCACTTTCGTCTCATGACTGGAGAAATGATAAGCCAATGTAACCATTTACATAACTGAGATACAAAGACCTATGTACAATATTACAGTACTACATAGTTTTTAGCGTATTTACGAGTAAGTTATTTTTGCAAAATTAGTAAATATTTATCATACAATTATACAATAATGCCACTCCTCTCTGATAGTATCATAAATGATACTACTTTTAACCATTGACCATAATACACACATGACGGCCATTTTACTCTTTCATTACAATTGTGGAAAACTCCTTCCTTGTTACTAAACAAGTAACAAGTATGACCAATGACTTGTTTGCTCTCAAGTCACACTGAAGTTTCCCTCCCAAGAGCAAGCGGTCGCCATGTGATTATGCTCAACAAAAGGCCTATCCCCTCTCTGATGTACCCCGGCTGGAAGTTGGAGCTGAACGCAGATGCAAACCCTGGTAGAACAGGCGACGACGATGGAACACCAGCTGCTGCCGCCGCCGCCGCTACCGCTGCCGCCTGCAGTGGGGCAACAGACGCTACAGATGACACAGAGGAGCCCGGTAGACCCATGAAGGAAGACAGCACGGGGCTCCCGGCGCTCGGACCTCCAGAACCCGCGAAACCCGGGAAGGTGGCATGGCTCAGTCCAGGGGGCAAACCGGGGAACAGAGAGGCGCAAGAGGTGGTGAGGCCCAGTCCAAAGGGGGAGGCTGTGGCAGGGTAGATGGAGGTCTGTGGGTGTGTGGTAAGGTTGCTGGTGGAAGCCATAGAGGAGATGGAGGAAGGAAGGCTGCAGGGTGGAAGAGAGGTAGAAATGGCAGGGAAATGGGAGAGGTTGGGGTAGTGAGAGGTAGCTGGGCTGGCGGAGAGGGCTTGGAGGGCAGCGGCAGGGCTGGAGAGAGACCTCTGCGGGGAGCCTGAGGGGTGAGACAGAGCCAGGTAACGATCTAGGGCAGCCTGACTGGCACCCTGCATCACCAGAGAGCTAACAGAGGGGGTGCCAGAGCGAGACGCACCCTTGAAGGCAGATGGCACGGGGCTGCCATGTCTGCTCAAGGCGGCTCGCTGCTGGTCACTGTAATGGGCACCGGCCTGTGCAGAATGGGCTGCAGAGGGTTTGCTAGGGCCCGGGGTGGTGGGGGCAGAGGAAGTGTGGGACGCGGTTCCGGATGGGGTGTAGCTCCGGATGACCCCGCTAGAATGGTTACCACCAGGGAAGACCGGCCCCAAATGGGGGTCTGTGGAGTGTGGGAAGCCTTTATGTTGGGTGGAGTTAGGGGCAGAGTTGGGCTGGGGTAGAAGTTCCGGATTGCTCCGAGGGGTAGAAGGCGTCCCTGAACGAACGTGGAAAGGAGACGCAGGAGTCCCGCAAGGCGTGCCTGAGGGAGTGTGGGCTTTTATGACAGATGGAGGGGCTGGCGTCGTGTGGCCGCCAGGGGTCGGAGGGCCGCCAGCCTTGATGACGGAAGGGGACGGAGCGGGGGACGGGCTGGGGTTCTGAGAGGGTACCATGCCAGGGAACACTGGGGTGATGGGAGTGGATGGAGGAGGCTGGGCTTGGGAGGTCTGGTGAGTTGCAGGGGTAGAAGGAGCAGAGCCGATGAGGAGAGGTCCACTGTTGACTCCAGGGGTGGCGTTCTGACCGTTGACTGGTTTACTGTAACCTGTGGGGAAGGAGGAACCAAAGTTAAAGAATTAATCTCAACCTGACGTTAAATACATCAAAGAACCATACTGGCGTTTTGTGTTCACAGTATTCATGAGACTAGAACCTTTTTTTTAGCCCTTCCATTTACATTTTAGGAAAGCGATGTTCACCGATTCTTTTCATAATAGCATGAGAATTTACAGTACTTAAGAGGTTTTTTCCAAAAAATATTGATCGAACTAAATCTAAATGCGCTAGTTTGCTAGGTAATTTTAACTCAACTAGTCAGATAATTTAGTAGTTTTGTTTCATACACAATGCATGACAATCATGCCCTCAACTAATTAAGCAATTAGCATGAATATGGTCCGATAGCCATTAAGTACCAAAACTGACATACTAATAGTCTGTTTTGCTGAACATTGGTGGCTGAAGCAGTGTTATAAATTGTTACCAGTATAATTCTTTGACAAGACATTCATTTTTCATTTTGGCCTTTCCAGATCAGTTGTGACATTAGCCAAACCAAAGTTCATTTCAATACTGGTTAGATCCCAGTAGGCCAAAGAGTGATCAGAGAGAGAGAGAGAGATAGCAAAGATGAATATAGCCACTTAGCTAATTAGCTTCTCTAATTGTAACTCCTAATTGCAACTTGTGGGGAAATCCAGCAGTTTTCAATATCGAAAGATATCCCATATTTCCGTTGTCTAAAAGCCATGCTGAGTGTTTGCACTCTGATTAACATTTAATGTGTGTTTAGTGTAGTCTTAGGAACTTTGTTTGCTTTCACGAATACAAGAACAAAGTTCATGTTGCAATATTAAGTGTGAAACAATTATTCAATTTTGAAAACTGGTGGGACATCGCAGCCCTTTAAAACAAAATGTTATTCCAAAGCGATGCATGTTAAATGCCTGCCACAAGATAACAACATTGACAATAGTAAGAAAGCTTCAGCATCAAGCATGATTCCAGGTATAGAGAAGAAAATTAATCACAACATTTAAAATAATCCCTCAACAGCACACACTGAGCTTTGGTCACGATTTTATGGTGTGGTAGTGGTCATCAAAGACTACCCTACACAGTAAACTCCTCAGTATTCATCCAGTTGTAACTCTGATATGCACAACCACACATAATGTCACCAATAGACCCTCCACTGGAACCCAACTAACTCCACGCTTGTCACCCATTGAGACACCGATGATTTTCAGGAGCAAGACAGGCTTTCAAAATATCTTCTAAATCTAGTCAACAAGGCCTGCAGTAGGCTATGCAATTGAAAAAGATGCACGACAGTATTTCAATAAACTAAAAATATTGGAAAATGTTAGAATAAACTGTATCCAACTCATTCAACTTTAAATTTTAGTATAATTTAACACCGGTACGGGAGGCACAGGGATGTTCCATCATTTTGTCTATTAACTGCTCCAATGTACTATCTTACCATGCTGAGAAAACAGAGAGAGCTGCCGAAGCAGACAACCCGCAACACTCCATGTTATGAAAAGTTCTTCTAGGTGCAAGGCTCAAAAATGCCGAAAATAAAAAAGAGAAATGCCAGCACTCAATGAATGTCCTTTTTGTGAAAAAGGACATTCATTGAGTGCTGGCATTTCTCTTTTTTATTCTATCTTACCATGCTCACATGTTAAGACAGTATAGTAGCAGTTAATAGACAAAATAAATTACAACAAAACAAATTAATAAATAAATCTGCCGAATACAAAACAGGCAGGCTGTGATTTAGAAGATACTGATTGTTTTCCATATCATATCATATACACCTGCTATCAAAATGATAACAGCTAACTAGTACTACAAAAGTGTTTGTGCTTATTTTATCAATCCATTTTATATGATTTGCAACCAATATGTTACAAGTTCTGTGACTTGTATTACATTTTTACTGGGTGAGGCCCGACAAGTGACATGACATGCACACACACACACGCACACAGTTTATGTGCAGAATTTGGCTTTAGAAAAGGGGAGGGACAGAAAACACCCCCCCTCCCCAACCACCATCAGACTGAGGATTTTACCGGGTATGTCGTCAGTCACAATGAACACAATCTAGCTCTAGTCTACTCCTGCAGCTAACAGCCCAGCAGCTGGCTCATTCTTCACCTGATGAAGGCAGTAGCGCGGTTGAGTAGCATGCCAGGCAGTTAGGCGGCAAGCTTAGGAGTGTATTTGCTTACACACACACACACACGTGTGCGCGCCATATCATACCTGCCCCTCTGTCGGCGTAGCTGTAAGGGGGTGGAGGCACGTTGGCCGTAATAACCCCTCCCACAGACGCAAGGCCTGCGTTGTTGTATGCACCTGAGTAGCGGTTTGCAGACAACAGTGCCCACCACACACAAACACAAAACACATGCGAACACTTGAGGCACCACAACAAGCTCACACACACAGCACACTGCTAGCCTTACCTTAATATGACCGTGGCAGAAATGCACAACGTCGTGAAAATAACAAAAGAAATTCGCACAACAGCTTATGCTCCACAGGGTTTATTGAAGTGATCTATGTCAGTGTGTAACTTCAATAAACACTATGGAGACGTTGTGTGCATTTCTTTTGTTATTTTGACTATGTGTACCTAGTCCAGCACCAGCACAAAACTGGATGTGCGCAACAGCCTTTGTCTTAAACTAGAAATGCACCACGTGTCATGACAAAAAAAGGTCCAACAACCTTATTGTTGGACCGGTTTGTATTCAAATTTGTAAGGATCATATTTTGGAACACTACAATGAAATGTCAACTTTCAAAAATGATATTTGTCTAAAACCGCTTTTGCTACAACATCAGTTCCCCCTCTATAATAACATTGATGCACAATAGCTGTGTGTGTGTCTGTGTGTGTGTGTAGGGGGGGGGGGGGTGCAAAGTCTTACTTGGTGCGATGGTGGCATGAGGTCGGCAGGGTGGGATAGGGTAGGGCACAGGCCGGTGGGGGTTGTAGGTCGAAGGAAACTAGAGAAGTAAAAAAGGAAATATGTAATGTTTCCTGTTTTTCAGGCAAATTAAGGTAGCAACATCACATTGCAAACACCAAATAATATGTATTATAGGTATGCAATAGCATTATGAAATTAACTTTACTGTGGGATTTTGTCACTGTGCCCTGAAACATGTATGTTGGTCCACAAAGATTGCAATAGTAACTTTGTCATAGAGAGCGCTCCCCCTGGTGGTGCTTACAGGTTTGAATGGTCCAATGATCCTGGCTGCAATTCCTTTCCCCTCCATGTTAACCTGAGGTTCCTCCTTCTTGTCTCCTTCTTTCTTTACAGGTGGGATTCCCTGAAGAAGAAACAGCAGTTTAAATATAGACACCACAGTAGGCTACTCGAGGTTGGACAGCACTAAATCTTAATCAGATTTCCAGCAGTATTTTCTTAGAAAGCAATCTGATATATTTTTGACAGACATGAACTCATGCATGATAGGTATAAAACTAGTACTTACCGGGAAAGTGCCGCTGACCAGGCTGGGTCTTCCTTTGGGGTAAGGATTACCTGGTATCATTCCACATGAGGAGATCATAGCAACCGGGGCCTTGCAGCCAACCTTACACACCTTAAAAAAGAAAAACACCAGTGAACAGCACTACCTTGCAAAACAAAAAAACTAAGGCTACTCTGTGTTATTGTACGATAGCACAAAACAACTTGGTCGGTGTTCAACCGTGCACAGTCAGATGTTGTATGTTTGAGATGGAGAAAAGAATGCATAAGAGATTCAAAACTTTTTTTGATTTGTTTTTGGCTTTTGTGCCTTGATGTCAGTCAAGACCGGAAAGAGAGAAAGAGAAGGGGAGAGACATGCATCAAAGGTTGGCATGAATGTGACTCGAACACACAACATGCTGTCAGGCATGGTTAATTACCTGCTCAAGGATCCTCTTGGCTCGTTTCTTCTCGGACAGGTGAATACGAAACAAATCCTCAACAGGACGATAATTCTGAGCATCCGATATGTTCCTGTTTGTGACAAAAAAAGATCCCATAGTCATCATTCGATCGCTACTGATCAATCGCTCCAAAGATTCTATTAAAATTATCTAAATATTACCAAGTCATACAATTTACAGTGTTGGGGAAAGCCTAGACGAGCATTAAAATGTACTCACAAAGCTATGAGTTCCAAGACCACCAGCTTGTCCTTTGAGAATGTGAAGCAGTTTAGGATATTGGCAACTTTGGTTGTAGGGATTGCAACCATTTTCTGTGGTGTAAGAAAGAAGTAGTCAAATATGTTGGTTAAAAAACAAATGAAGGCCAGGCATCATAATCCCATTTAGAAAAGCTTTTTCCCCTGTTCTTTTTTATCTGCATAATAACATGAACCTGGTGGCACATTTGTTTTAGCGCTTCACCACACCAGGTCAGGTAGTGTCCTCCTGGTGGGGCTATAGGCCAATGTGAAATGGGTGCCATTTCGTCTTATGCCTTTGATGGTAAAGGGATGATCCATCGGTTGGTGTTGTCGCCATAACAGGCTAATGTGAAAGGGTGTGTTTATGTTTGTCCACCTAGTAGGAAAGTGCATTAAAAATTTTGCGTAAATCGCAGGCTGCGTTCAATATTTGATGCTTTTTGTACAAAACGGACAAATCCTGCAACTTGGAAAACCAATTATAGATAATTATGATGCAATATGAAATATCTGACGGATCTGACTCGACTTGGACACACACCATACACCCCCACACCCACACCAGGCATAATGGGGAATATGTTGTACAATCAGTGCAAAATTACAGTTTCTCAAGACTGTTGCTATGTTCACCACAAGGGCGCATCATTTTGCCTTTTACTGTTTATTATGTACAGTACACTGAAGAATGCAGGAGATCTCAGGAAGACGGCTAACTGGTCAAATTCTTGGACCTCACTATGTTGTTGTTCCATTCTCTGAGGTCAGAATCAGACCCCGCAAATTACCTCAATTACTATATTTCCTGGGATGAAAACAACTTTTTGGACTCCAATCATCCAATGTGTTTAAATCCAAGGAACGGAGTATTGATTTTGATGCAGCCAAAAGTGTGGAAACTGTCTCATCATACAAATACTCAGCAAATACTTTTGGTGAGCATCTTATATTACATGTGAACACTGATGCCGATTATTGAGAGTTTATTGAGCTTTTATATGCCGATTTCAGAGCATATTAACATAATCATGGCCTGAACAGTGAACACGGCATTTATTAATAATTAATAAAAAGATTATTGGACTGAAACACAAGAGGAAGATCTATCTGTAACAAACATGGGAAGCTGCAAGTACTTTGACTTCTACTTGACAGTGAGCGAAATTCATCACTGCATCATTATATATTTTCATTTCAAATCGCTACTTTGCAAAAGTTGAATTGCCGTAGTAGTGGATTATAGTGCATAAACTGTTCTACAAATTCTATTTCCATTGTTCTGGTAGCTGCAGCCCAAAACTGAGAGAGCCATGGTTAGGCAACATAGCCAGCTCCGAAGAGTGCACCTTTGCCATTATATTTATTTTCACTTGTTACTGGCAGGATCATTTGCAGACATTTTGCAAGACAGTGAAATCAATTTGCGACCATGGTATATGTCACAACGCATGGTGCGACCGGTGAAAACGGTCAAATTGATTTTCGCCGATACTGGCAATAGCAGGCGAACGGGCAATGGTCGAAAAGTGGGCGGGCCAATGTCGGCCAAAAAGATAAATATAATTGAGCTATTTTTGGCGATACTTGGGTGATTTAGGCTACAGCCAATGAAATTCAAGCATCACTCGGATCGCCTGGTTTTCTTCGCCGGCAGTTAAAACTTACTGTTATTGTAATTCTCTGTAAACAAGCGCTGCAAAATGAATTGCCCCTATTGGGATTAACAAATTCAAATTACTCACGTGTTGAAGAGCTTTTACAGCTTTAATCTGTGGTTCTGCCCATGAGAAATACTTCAGTATCTCTGTAACCTGTAGATATTAGAAAAGAAAACAGATGTTAAACTTTATACTTGTAATCAACTACATTGTCCGTCTCTGTAACCATTTAACTAAGGTTGTTTTCCATTTCTCCCAGTGAATATACTGTATTTAGATACATTGCTAACTAATTGCTAACACTTTGCATCAACACAAATTTATGTTATTTATATGCTTCTATAATAGTAACCTTGAATGACTGTTTAAGCAATTCATTCACATTTGATATAAAACACATGTATACAATAGTGGAAACCATTTAGATTCCACAGACATTGAATTCAATGGTTAAAGCAGGGCTGGAAATACGCAGGAAACATTATAGAAGTCAGAATAAAAGTCCTTGTTTGGAATTATCTTATTTTACCCAAGGTACAAGCTACTATGGTAGAACATCAACATCAACAATTAAATTCAATAACAAGACAGTTCAACAATGCTTACACTGGGGTTGTAAGCATAAACACGCAGAACAGTGGTTACTAGTGATGCACCAAATATTCAGCTAAAAATGCATTTTTTTAATATTATATATATATATTTGGTTTCGGCCAAATTTGGCAGAAAATATATCACTGAATAATTATGCAATGTATGCATTCACAACTAAGTGCTGAATAAATGTTTTATTGACCCATAATATTGATTATTATTATGTTACAAGGAGAATTTCCCTTTCAGTGCATTCCTAGTGGTGACTAGTTCACTGTTTCAATGTACGTCAAATATTTATGGAAAAATCTTGAAACAGAACTAAGGGTTGATCATCATGTAAATGGCATTTGTAGAACCTGCATCAACTGCTGAAAAGGACGAACCTGCTCACTGGAGAAATAGCCGTGCACCTGTTCTATGGCCTTGATCCTCTGGTCTGTCAGGACACACTGAAACAAAACATCATAAGTCAAGTCATTACTCATTAGCACAGAGATTAGAACAGTGGATTTCAACCATGGTCCTTCCAGGTGGTCCCAGCCAGGAATGTGATTTTACTGTGGGTTTTTAGTGGGTGGGGGCTGAGGGGGGAACATATCTTTACAGATTGGATGAGGCTCAAATTGTTTTACACAATATGTTTTGGAATAGAAAGCCTGCAGTTTCTATTAGCTTGGATTCCCCATCTGGTGATTTCATTGGACGATGGGTTTCTGAACTGCCCACAGCCCTCCTGTGAAACACAGACTGAGTAGAAAAAAGTGGTATTTTATCAAGTATAAGTAATATAATAGACTGAGGACCTATTATATGAAGATAGGTTAAAAAGTGAAGTGGTCGCTTAAATTCAAAGCTTTTTGGAAGCATGACTTCATTCGGTCCCCTGCAGCATGAAATGAGTTGCAAACCAAATGGACCCATATGCGTTTTTGGTCTTACATTATTGTGAATTACATGCATTTATTTTACAATAGGTAGGTCTACTTACAATAGGTAAATCTACACCAGTGGGTTTACAACCAGTGGTCTGGGGGCCTCCAGTGAACCTTGAGAGGGTTTTAGGTGGTCCCCAGGCTAAATTATGTAAAGTTGCTGAACCAGATGTAACTCTTTGAGAGTTGTTACATCATGTTTACACTCTCAAGAGTGAAAATACTCATCATCTAAAGTCTAAACAACTATATAATGCAGAGATTAGTCATTTTGATTTTTTCTTTTTGGGAAATCCAGCCTGGAATTGTGGGCAAAAGCAAAAGAAATCTTTAGTTTGGGGACCCTGTAAACCACTGGTCTACACAATTAAAGAATGTAGAAGAATTGTTATTTTGGTAAACGTTTGCAAAAAATAAAAATAAGACATGAAATGAGCAGAGGAGGGGGTTAGTCACTGTCCAGTGCCAGTCCAACTAGTTTAGCAACTGTTGTTATGCAAGGCCAAGCTTTCCTCTTCTGCCTATTGGAGAGGGATTTAGGGAAGGGCTATCTTTTTGGTCTGAACGGCTAAATGTCATCAAATGGTGGTCTGTGTTTAGCTCAAAAGCTGCATAAATAATGGGCCTTGAAATTAAACTGGTGGCAACCAGTGTTGGGAATATTACTATACCTTGTTAATGTATTACTTATTACCTTCATTTTTAAGCAATATATTGTATTACAATATTGCTGTGTAATATATTAGTATTACTATTACATATTACTTAAAAGAAAAATGTTGTACAAAATATATAATTAAATATTTAGTGTCAGTATTAATCAAATATTGTGTAGGCCAGTGGCATAGCTACAATAAAGAAAGCGCACTTGGCTATCTGGGAATCCATATGAAATCGACTTGAAAAAACGTCCTCCTGAATAAATTATTTGATGACAAATTATAGAAAATAAGTAATTATTTAACTTCTGCAGTTGTCAAGACAATTTCACAAGAACATTTTCAACGAGACAGATTGACAGAAAGTAATATTGAAAGTAATGCAGTCATGCAGAAAGAAAAGTATAATATATTAGATTGTTTTTTGTTAAGTAATATATTTATATTACAAGTTACTGCATTTTGGTAATATATTATGTAATATATTGAGTTACGTAGTGCACATGTCCCAACACTGGTGGCAACCCATTGATTTAGAATTGACTGCCAGCATCTTTGAAACAATATCCGATTCAATTAAATATAGACGATATTGCTTACCTTTTTTATTTCGTCCAATACGATGTCAAACGCTTTCTTATCCATGTTTGATGATTTATTTTCTTCTACAACAAACACTCACTTGACCCACTATTCCAATAGCGTAAAAAAGGAGAAAAGGGAGAGGGAATACTTGTCCCAATTTGGAAGGTGGATTTCAAGACGTTATAACACTTCCTCTGCGTAGATATAATAATGCTGCACAGGCATTATTGTTATTATCTGACTTCACTTTGTTCTGTATATTGCATATTGATAGCTATTAGTTATGATTAAAGAAGCATCATATTAATTTGGAGCCGTCCAGATTAATGTTAAGACTAGATAATAATCATTTAGGATAATCTGCCAATTCGGTTTAGAATATAAAACTAGATAAACTATATCTATAAACAGCTCTGCTGCTGCAGCAGCATCCTGTCTGTCACCAGCTAACAACAAGCTATAGCAGCTAACAGCGACTTCAGCTCACTGCAGGTCCAACAAATGGAGAACAAAAACACACGCTGAAAATATCCCCGCGTCAATTCACGTCAACTCGAGTTAGATTAATTGGATGCAATAATTCATTCACGTACAAAAACAGAAAATAACAACAATAACAAAGTCACCAAATAAAAACGCTGGCAGAGAGAAACTATACAGCGAGTAGCAGCGAGCTAGCTTAACTAGCATTTTCTATTGACAGCTGGCGACGGTGACGTAAACAACAAGGACCCCTTCTGGGGCAGCTTGTTGCCACCTCTGGAAAACAAAAACATATTGCTGTTATTTAATGCAACTCGCAAGGTGCTAAACTATACATTATCGTTAGTTTGATGCAATTAATATACATTACATATTTTTGTTTGAATGAAACTCAACAGAAAGTTTTTTGTCGTATTTCTTGTAGAGTTTTTGCGCAGGCAGCATCATCCCGACCTGCTTAATCTTGCATGGGCCAGAGCCATCTACTAGAAGAGTTGCGATATTGATGGGTCAGAAAACCGCTTGGTCACGTGGTCTATCTACTCGCGCGAGCCCCTGTACGCCAATGTATTCCCCTCACTTGGTGTCCCCATTCGTTGTCCCCATTTTCAATAGAAGTCTATGTAGAAGAAGAGCCGCCATTGGACTGGCCCCTTGAAGTGAAGGGAGTTTGCGCGACTCTGTCCATATTACTCTATGGCTGGGTGTGTAGCGTAGTAGCCGTCTAGAAAATAGCCGATCTACAAGCCCACAACACAATGCGTCCGTGACGCATTGTGAGCTTGCAGATCGGGACATTTCTGCCGCGCGACACCGTCGTACCACCACCACCAGGCTCATAATGATATTTTGGGGGGGACAGTAACAGGAAGTAAACATAGAAGAGTAATGACAGCAGTATAAAAAGTGAAATAAAAATACAAGTTATATAATATATATTTTTAACTAATGATTAAAACATGGACAGATTTACATGGTCGAACGGTCTCCTGGAGATGAATGAGACGTTGGTTATCCAGCAACGCGGCGTGAAATTATATGACGGGGATGATAAGGTATTATCCAGGACTCCAGACATCATGTTATAAACTTTCTCGAAAACATAACAATGAACATTTCCCCCCTCCCACCACCCACCTCCCCTCCTTGTACATTTCACTTTTCCCTTTTTACCTCCACTATGATTTTACCTCTATGATCTGTTGTATCTGACTTTATTGAAGTAATTATTTTGTGCGGATTTGAATGTCTCAATGAAATGAACAAGTTAGCCACTATTGTAAACAAGTGTATGCTTAACTAGTGGGTCGAATCAGTTTTCCAGATTTGCTGTAGTTGTCATTGAATTGTACTGTACTGTAATTCTCCAAGCTGTTATCAGTTTTGTAGCAGTGTGTACTTTACTTGTACTGTAACTCTCATTGAAAAATTCATTCATTCATTCAACAAAACCAATATGTATGAGTCAGTATGGATAATAATTTTAAGGAGTTTGTTTTTTCTGCTTATAGCCATAAATTGGCATACTATTATCCAGCCAGTACCAGTGCAAAGTGCTTAACATGAGTAAATTATAAGATTATGGCATGTGTTTCTAAGACAGGATTTGAAGAGTAATATGCAAATTAACAAAAGAATACATTACATCTTGCTCATATGCTCATACTAGGCTGCTATGCAAATAAAATATAAATGAAAATGAATTAAATGAAAGCAACCCATGGGACTTTCTCTTAATCTAGCGGAGTCATACATTTGATTAAATACATTTGTCAGTCTACTCTAACCATTGTCTTTTAACATCTAAATATTGTATTCAAATAATATATTTTGTTCTACAGATGTAGTTGTATTGGTTTTAATGTTGATGAACAGTAACTACATCTTACAAATACTGCAGGTAATTCTTTTCTTTAAAATGTTGAGGGTAAAATGACCTCAGACTTCAGCTCTTTTAGCATTTTTGGATGATTCTGCTATTGTGAACCCTTGTCATACTTTGCATTGCAGCCACCATATTGAATGTGGAATTATCAGCAGAAAGTGTATGGGAAGAGGGATGGTAATTTGTTGCGGGATTGGAAACAATTCCCGTGGCCTCCTTCTATATTTTTCTTAACCCCTTTTACCTCCACTATCATCTGCTGTTCCTGATTTTACAGAAGTGAATATTTGTCTTTGTCTTTAAATGTCTGATGAAATGAGCAGGGTGGCTGCCATTGTAAACAAATCTTAGCTTAAATGGTTTGTCCATTCACAGTTATCAGTTTGTATTGAGTTGGCTTGATTTGTACTGTACAGTATCAATGAATCAATCAATCTCTGGTTTGCTCATTCTAACCAGGCCAAGCTGGATGTTGGAGTAGCTCTGCTCACCACCCATCGACTGATATGGAGGGACATTAAGAACCATGTAAGAGAAGATTGCATGTATTGTGCTGCTCAAAAGCCCATAACAGTAGGAGAAATAAGTATTTGTGCTTATTATTTAATATCATTGCGCTGTGTCTTGAGTCTATTGTTGCTTCTGTTGTCTTCTCTAGGAATGCTGCATATCAATTCCACTGTCACAAATCCTCTTCTTTGAGGAGCAAGCAGCAGGAATAGGAAAAAGGTGAATGTCAAGAATACTGTACTGCACTTACATAGTAGCATAGCACACACAGTAGTGTGCACTTATATTTACTGTTGATGTAATGTTCTAAACTGCCTATACACTACAGTGCTTCTACTTATTAATATGTGCATTTCTCTATTCAATGGAAGAAAACCAAATTGATATTGAAAAGGTGCATAACAACAATTTTAGTATGATGCTGGTGGAAAAGTGTTAACTGTACTCTGCTATATCTTTTTAGTGCAAAAATAGTCATCCATCTCCATGCAGCACCTGAAAACAAGGAGCCAGGTCCATACCAACACAGCAAGTTCTCTTACATCAAGCTGTCCTTCAAAGAACATGGGCAGATTGAGGTAAGTTTGTAACAATGCTCATGTTAGTGCTCAGAGTGAGCGCAAAAGTCCTTTGGTCTAGTCTGGTGTAAACTTTTATTCAACCCCATATCCAGGGATGGATTATACCAGTCTACAGGACATACAATAAAATACATAACTATACACACCGTACATACATGCGGATTGCATTTTTATAGCACTTTTCAAACGCTCAAAGGACTTTACAATGGACCATTCATTCCTACATTTGGAGATGAAGCAAAAAACAGCCAGTGCCAGCATCCTCACTTCCCACATTCAAGCACTAATGGTGGCAAGGTCACACCAACCAACTTATTGGAGGTAACTTGGGATTCAGTGTCTTGCCCAACGACACTTCAACATGTAGACAGGAGGAGCGAGATTTGAACCACTTACCCATGGATCATCGACCTGCTCTACATGCATTCATGTATACATACATACCATAAAACAAATCAAAATCACATTCACCAGGAAATGATGCATTCAATAATAACACTATGACTGTGCAAAATAAGCTACTAAAGTGCCATTATTCTGTGCAATGAAATCAATCATGGTTACAAATACATGTGCGAAATAAGTAACAGAAGTCATCACTGTTACAGATAAGATATATTGGGCTTTTTTCTGCCTTCATTGATGACACACACTAGTAGTGTGTAGACTCTACACTAGTGTGTAGACTCTACACTAGTGTGTAGGAAAGTTTGGGAGAGAATCAAGGAGTGATATACAGAAAATGGTGTGCCCACTGACTAAATTGAGGAAGAACGCAATCATGTCATCTAATGTTGTTGAAGTAGTCTGATAAAAATGTACCTGGACCCATCTAAAAGAATACTCCTGGATTCCGTGACCCATTATATTGAAAACCCATTTACATCCCTAATGTCATTACGGTCATGTCAAGCATACTCGCCACTAATGGACAGACAAAAATGTGCCATACATGTCTGAAATGTTCAACTTTGATACAAAGGGATTTGTTATTTTGAAGATGTGTGTATTTCACAAGTGTGAATCCCCAGTATTGAGCAAAACAAACACATTTCTTTGTGTAAAGTTCTACAGGAGGCTGACAGAGGAGATGACACAGAAGAGATGGGAGAATACACCAGCATCACAGCCTATGCCCACGGCAACCAGATCCCAGGTCAGAAGCTGCACATTCCCCTTTCCCATATCAATATACTATCCTCCATTGCATTGGAGTGCAGTAAAATAGTCCTCTTAGCTTTGGAAAGCTCAGACTCTGTTAGTACCGATGCGTCTTCCTAATTCCATGATGAATTCTCCTTCATGCCTTTCCTTGGCCTAATGTTTTCTATCCAGGTCAAACAACACTGGCAATGAAAGGAAATAACCATTTTCCGCTTCGACTATATGAATGCATTCTTGGAATTAGTCCGGTGGAATTAGTCTGAAGTGAAAAATCAATGTTGGCTGTCACCCGTGTGAAATGAAGTGCTGCGCCGTGCCTGTGTCTGTGCCTGTGTCTGTCCCTGCCTGCATGGAGTCTGAATGGGAACGTCCCATTGTGCTTGATTCTCTGGACGTGGCAACATGCCGCCTGAACGTCCCATTATGCTTGTTTCTCTGGACGTGGCAACATGCCGCCTGACTCCACGCACGCAGCCAGACAGGGACGGACGGACGGACGGACGGACGGACGGACGGACAGACACACGGCAGCTTGTAAACCGTCTAAGGGAAGTGCTTTGCAGCACTTCAAAAAGCAATGTTGGCTGTCACCACAGGATGGCATCATTGTCTGTCTGTCTGTGTGCCTGCGTGTGTCTGCGTATGCACGTGTGTGCATGTGTTTGAAAGGAATGGAAGGGATAATAATATCCTTCCATTTTGACCATGTATAATAGTGCAACTCCAGACATAACTGTTATGCAATTCCATATTTGTTTTAATTTCATGAATTAATATTTATTTAATTTCCAATAATACTTTGGGAACTGCTGAGTTAAGCCAACATCATATTTCACCATTTAAATGACTGCCTTTTGTGTTTCTCATGTAGTTTAATCTGATGAGAAATACATAATCAGCAGTAAATACATTGTATCCTGGTGTGGAAGTTCAAATTAACCTTGGAGAATGTTTTGGATAATAAAAGATTGTATAGTAAAAGAAATGTGAGGTCATGATGATGCCTTGCTGTACATTACATGGCTAATTTACCGATATTACATGAAATTCAGACTTTAGAATGTTTTATTTAGCTTACAACTAGCCTCGACACACAATATTTTATTTTCAAGCAATGTAAACTATCAGGCAATAACACCTTGATTGAACAATCAAGTGTTCAACAACACGGTGTAATTAAAGCAGATAATTTATTAGCCTTTAGTTGACAGTTGCTTACGGTGAGTCACACAATTCCTTTAGTTGCCAGTTATGTCACTGACAAAATTCTATGTAATTTACTTTTTCACTGACCTACCCATGTACAACAAAGCATCAACAGGCAGTAAAACCTTTTACCTGGGCACTTCAAATAGAAGTGTCTTTCTTGTGTCAGCAAGATGCTCGTGGAGACGTCACCCTCTGTAATAAACATGCAGACTTACAGTAATGAGTGCTCTAGTGTCTTACTTTAAGTGCCCGGGTAAAAGTGTAAAGTGTGTTTGACTTCACTTCTACAGGGCTAGGTTTTTGTACGTATTTCTTTATGTACATGTATGTGACATTCATGTATTTCAGGTTTTGCGTGTATTCCTATTCGTGTTAATTGATTTTTTTTTCCTACATAATGCGGGGGTGGTGTCCATGCAGGCGGGAAGGACGCGTGCTGTGGGGATTGTCGGCATCGAGAGAAAGATAGAGGAGAAGAGGAAGGAAACAGACAAAAACATCTCTGAGGTAAATGCAAACAATTGTGTCGAGGGATTCTTTTTTAGCTGCTCAGTGACACGTCTCTGTTGCTGTACTGGCTTCATATACTCCAGCTGAGAATCTATTTTCATTCTCTGCTCCATGGGAGATTCCAATTGTCATTGACATCAAAGCTGCTTTGGCTCTCAAAATTCTTCTTAGTGTGCCACATATTACATGAATTTAACTTCAAATTAAATTAGGATTGGACTGTGTGATTATAATTTACCTAATATTAAAGTTTGATGCCTTATGCCCCAGTGGGCGAAGAGCATAAGTAAGTTTTTCAGCACAGTACATTGTGCACAATCATTTCCCAACACAACAATAATATTTAAATTACTTTCAGCCTGGCATCCCTATGTCTCACCTCTATCTCTTCCTAGTCCCTACCATTGTAGCCTGTATGCGTGTACCCCGTGTGCTGAGGCTAGCTACTCTGTGTGTACACACAATAGAGGTAGTTAATACTAGGTAATTAAACTGCCATTGTGCGTGACTTGTGAACTCCCAATCTGTCCTCCTGTGCAACCGTAACAATACATGGCCAGTTTACTTCCTCTGCTTGCAGACAGGACATGAATCTCATGGGTATAATGACATGGAAACGTGGTACAAGGCTCACTGTGCTTGCCATAAATGCAAGAAGTGATCTCAATAATTACTCTATTTTAGACCCAATTTATTTAGACACATTTCTGAACTCATTTTCATCTAAAGTTTTAGAGAAAGTACTTTCTAACCAATTGATTTCCTATGACTTTTAACAGCGCTTTTGGTGCCTGCACCCTCTCTCTAGCACTGAGACCTTTGCTCCGCTTTTTACCCCTCACTCCAGTTTAATTGAGAGGCTGGAGCACTGGGTTGGAATCAATGATCTGGCAGTGGACTGGCTGAGCTCCTTAGGAACTTTTCTGTCACTTTTGGAGGAGGCATCCTGCTCTCAGGCCACCCTCACGTGTGGAGTTCCACAGTGCTCAGCCTTGGGTCCACTACTGTTCAGTATTCCTTTGCTTCGACGATACTCAGTTTATGACAAATGCCACACCTGCAGCCTGTAATCTGGGTGTGATTTTTGATTCAACCCTCTTAAAATCAAACTCCAAAAACTTAAGTCATTCATGTCCTCATATCATCATGCCTCCTGTATTACTGTAACTCCCTTTACTTTGGTCTTAGTTACAAATCATATTATGTTTACAGTTAATACAGAACTCAGCTACCCAACTACTTCCCAACACAAAGAAACAAGATCATGAGGTGTCAAACTCTTCGTGTAAATCAGGGGCCAAGCTGACAAAATCCAACTTTAATACAGGCTCATTCTGATGTGCATGCACAGCGAACGCACAGTGTTCACTGTGCATGTCACTAGTCTTACATTACCCACTACATTTTAGCACTGTGCCAGCATATAGAACACTTTTGGGGAAAATGTTAAGTCAAATACCAAAACCAAATTTGGGTGAGATATGTCAAATACCCAAACCAAATTTGGGTGAGATATGTCAAATACCCAAACCAAATTTGGGTGAGATATGACAAATACCCAAACCAAATTTGGGTGAGATATTTCAAATACCCAAACCAAATTTGGATGATAAATACTTACATAAAATTTGTAAACAACTCCTTAACGATGATAGTGTAGGCATTTGTGAATACTGAATAGGCTTACATACATACAGTAAAACACTTCTTTCCCTTGTGACCACTTGAGTACTAATCTAATGTAAAAAGCATTGGGTGCAACCTCAAATTTGTTCAAATGTAAATGTAATGTCAACTTAATATCTGGACTGTAAAAAAATATATCCAATGTCATGATGATAGGTCATCATTGTTGAAATACAATACAAGTCTGTCTGTTCCAATCGCATTGAGAGGAAAAAAAATGATTAGCTTAATTGAAACTGCATTAAAGTAGAACCACATAACTCAACTGTCAACTTTTTTTTATTGTTTGTGTTGTCCATGAGACTCATAAGGATGTTTCTAGTATATTGTAATGCAATACTGGAGCATTGTTGAAGATCAACATTTTTGTCATGTGTTAGACTACAGTTGTAGTATGTAGTGCTACAGTTAATTTCATAATGTATGTTTGGAATGTCCACACAGTTCGCTTGATTAAAAAGGGAGCAGAGCATTGAGGAGCTTAGAATGTCAGATCTTAATGTCAGTGAGAGTGTGGGGTGGGGGCCGTGTGAGTCTGGGGGGTGTGCTTTGGAATTACATATAAATTAAATCTCTGGTCGTGTGGTTTTTCTGGTTTTTGAATTGTCTACATATTTTTGTCCCTATCAACAATTTTTGGTTTCTACTTTCTTCTCAGGCCTTCGAGGACCTCAGTAAGCTAATGGTGAAGGTAAAGGAAACATTCTTTGTCGTATTTCTTTTCTATTCACAGATGTTGATTCCTAAAGAAATGAATGGTCTTGAATGATCAGCTTTAATCATCGTGTTGATGACTTCCAGGGGGTTGTTTAAGCGTAATTTATACCTCACATTACAATGGTGTTGCTGACAGAACTGATTTACAAAATGAAAGGTCAGCAAATGACACAATCATGTGATGAGTAAAGTATATTAACCTTAACTTCAATGTCATTGGAACAATGTCGGTTACTGTTATGTGTCATCCGTTTTGTGTTGTGGTTTACCAACACGGCATGAAAGTCCTTTTCTCCAACAGGCCAAAGAGATGGTGGAGCTGTCCAAGTCCATAGCCAACAAGATCAAAGACAAGCAGGGCGACATCAGTGAGGATGAGGTATGAGTCATACCACTATGACATAGGTGATGTCAGCATCAAGCACAGGAACAGAATACATTCAAATGGTTGTCATAGTGACGTACCGTACATTTGGTACATGTCATTAGATATAATGCCATTAGATATAACCGAATCATTCTACTAGACCTTGTGATTTAGGAGAAATGCAACAGACGAGATGGAAAGACAGATGGAACGCAAACCTATATCCTCCCCACTCCATGGCTGTCCAGTGTCCAGAGGGGGCACTAATAACAGCACTTAATGACACATGCTTCCTTGTTATTCCACAACCTATAGACCATTGTACAGTATATTGACAGTAAGTCATGTCAAAGCGGAGAGGATGTTACGGAAAAGTGACGCCAACAATAACATGGGAGGCCATCACTGCAGGATTCCATGTCATCATTTATGTCTCAGGGCATATCTGCTTTCTCTTTTCACGTTGCTGTCCATAAGAGTTAGGCAAACTATTTTTAACATACATTAAAAGATTTGTCCACCAAATGATGTAATTTTGGAAACCGGATAAACCAATAGAACTAGATCAAAATAATATCTACAGTATGTATAATATGGAGCCATACAGTAATGTCTAGTTGCTGTAATTACTGTGTATCTAGCAGATATATACAGTACATGTGAAAAATATGAAAGGTCGGGTGCAGCCTCAGATTGTGTGCAGATTTAGTGTACTGTATCTACTGTATATCTATGAAAGGAGGAATTTTATTATATATTTTATATTTCATGAGCATTTCATAGGCATTTAAGGACTCGCACATTGCTGTACAGCGTTTACACAAGATGGTTGTTCTTTTACAGACCATCCGGTTTAAGTCGTATCTGCTGAGCATGGGTATTGCCAACCCTGTGACCAGAGAAACGCATGGATCTGGAACACACTACCATATGCAGTTGGCCAAACAACTGGCAGATATGCTCCAGGCCCCTCTGGAGGTTTGTGCACTGTGTGTATATAAGTACAGTTGGTAAAAAATGTTATAATACCAGTCTGCAGATATAAATATACTTCTTTATATCACTTAGTTATTTGTCGCTTTCTCTCGATCACTCTTTTAGGAGCGTGGTGGCATGATGGCTCTGACTGAGGTGTACTGTCTTGTCAACCGAGCCAGAGGATTGGAAGTAAGCTGATGAACATGAACACGGACATTCCTTCACCAGGAACTTCATCAATTATCAGCTCAACGTTCATGCCTAAAACTGCAGCAGAAACCCCATTTACACAACGATTCAAGCTATGACGAGCATGTCTCCAAAAGCGCAAAGAATCTCTTCCAGTTGTGAAATATGCCACAAATATTAACTTTCAAGGTTGCCTCTTTGCAAAGTGGTATTCCAATATTATTCCTGAACCTTTTCATGTCAAGGACTTCAAATTGATACAGATATTGATTGATAGGTATATAGGAGTATACAAGCCGGAATAATTGTAAAAATAGTGCCTAAATATTTATGATTATAGATATAGTATAATAAATATTCATATTTTACTTACTGGTGTCTACTCCTCATGTTACCAAGTCATTATTTCCCCAAGACAAACATGGGTTGTAACAATATGCACATTTATATACAGTATATAGTGTATAATTCTATATTATGCATGGAGAGATAAATGCAGAACATTCGATTAGAAAAGTCCTTTTCAACATTATCTTACTGCGTCAATTAATTATTATTTTAAAAAGTAACAAACATTTCAACACAAGAATTCCTTTAAATGCATTGGAGAACATGTATTGCTTATAAAAGTACAAGAAGCCATCAGCCATTTCAGATAATCGGTCTATCACTATTGCACTAACTGTGGACTATTTCCCCTTCCACCCAGCTCCTGTCTCCAGAAGATTTGGTTAATGCGTGCAAGATGTTTGAGTCAATGAAATTCCCATTGAGGTGGGTTTTTGACCTTTATGTGTTTTGCGTGTGTGATTTACTGTTTATGTTTGCACTGCACCACAATGTATTGAATTTCAAGCTATGTTTTCTCAGTTCACTGTGCTGTACTTTTGTTAGTCGAATTGACAATTAAGCTGAACTGGATTGAAATTAACCAAAGTGGTTCATTGTGTTGTGTGCACAGAAGCTTAGATGTGTTTTATAGGTCAACGTGCATGAATATTGGAGGAGCATTGAAGGGCCGTCTGTTGCTGGCGCCTGCTTCTCAGGCATCGGCCAGGCACTTCCTTCCTATTTCCTGTTGTTGGAAGTAGTCACACTGAGGCTGTGTCATTTCCTGTAACTTCCCAGAGATTCCGTAGAAATGCTGGCACGTTTTTCCTCTCCATGCACTGGTCCAATAACAAGTTAGCACACCGCAAAGCCCTGTGTGTTCATTTAAATCTTAAGAGTGACGGTTATGTCTAGTATATATAGTGTGGATATATATACACTTGCGTGTCAATTGGGTTTTATGAAAAGTATTAACTGTTTTGGGTATACAAGGGATGAATTACTTGTTTGCAAAGGCAAATAGTCATGGCATAGTTTGTCGATGATGCAGGGCAAGAACATGACAACAACAGTGTGCGGTTGTGTCTAATACAGGAACAACACGACTGTATGCAAATACAGTATCACTGACCAGTAGATGCGCATCTGTCATAATGAACAATCAGCCAGTGTGCCACTGCCTGTATAATCTATATGCCATCACACACATGCATGTAATGAATCCTTTGTCTTGTTCTCATGTCCATCATCCACACCCTAACTAAATCTGTTCTTCATGCTTTCTCTCTGTAGGTTGCGTGTGTTTGACAGTGGTGTGATGGTGGTACAGCTGCAGTCTCACAGTGAAGAAGAAATGATAGCTTCAGCACTGGACAACGTATGTTCTGACACTACTGTATAACATTATGCTGACATGGCACATTTTCTATTGCAACTTTAAAGGTATTGATGTCACTATAGTAGATATCTAGCAAAACAGGGGGGCTAATAAGGTATTCCAATTTCAAACAATGCTGCTGTTGGGGAGGGCATTTCTTTGTATTTCACATGTTGTTTCACTGCAGAATCAGTAATTTTATATTAATAATTTTATCATATTGTTCATATTATCCATAGGAACACGTCAATACCTTTAAATTTGTGTCAGAGTTCCAATTTACTGCAATGAATGAGGACACAGATGGGGCTAGCCTAGGCGGAGACCAAATGTAGAAAAAATGTGTTGCCCATACAGTCTGTTTGAGTGTAAAATATACAAAAAAAAAGGAAATGATGTGGATCTTTGGAATCGAACTGCACATGGCTATAATGTGGGCCTCGCTTCATGTGAAATCTGTCATCTACGGTAAATGGTGCATCTAAATTTATAAAGGAGCTTTACATATTCTACAAGAGCTTTACAAAGGTTGTGCATTCCATTCAGCCATTGACGCACACATGTGGCAGTGGAAACCATGCAAGGTAGCAATCGGCATCAGGAGCAATTAAGAGTTTCAGTGTCTTGCTCAAGGACACTTTGACACCAACTCTGGGGGAGCCCGGGTTTGAACTGGCAACCTTGCGTTTACTATCCTGCCACTCTACCCCTGAGTCACCACCACCATGCACCATTGATCCATCCATCTACCAGTATATAGTGTAGATACAGATACTGTAAGTATGGCAATGATTGGCTGTAAAGTCTCACATAGAAGCCTAGGCTCTTGCAGATCAACTCTGTAAAAAGATACTATAAATAAGGATGGATAATCCTCATACTGAAAATTAAAATCCCAATAATTTAACCACAATCCTTGGGTCACATACTTTCTTTAGGTCTGATGAAGCCCAGATGTAGCTCACAATAACAAACTGCCATATTTTTGTTGTTCTGTGTTTGGTTATGTTTAGGCGGCCGAGGTGATGAAGGCTAGACCCAATCTCGGGAGGCTAAATTTATTTCATCCCACAACCCATTCTGACAAATGTCTATAATGATGTTTCATCTTTTGCAGGTGACAGAAAAAGGGTCATTAACGGCAGAGGAGTTCGCAAAGCTTCTGGGTCTCTCTGTTCTTCTTTCTAAAGAGCGGTGAGCACTGAAAGACTGTAGTTAATAGTTAATTATGTTGTTGCTTGTATTAGAACACGTGTACTGTACATGCCATTACTGTCTACAGTCGATTCTCAAGTACTTTTATTTTATTTATTTATATAGTTTCTTTTCTTTTTTTATCCGAAATAGAGAAGTAGAGATACGTGCCAATAATAAATGATTCTGATAACTATTTGGATGAATACAAAAAACATTTTCAAATATTCTCTGCATGTCTCTTTTCCTGCTTTCTACGCTGTCCTAAATCCCTCACTCTCCTCCTCCTTCCAGGTTATTGCTGGCTGAGAAGATGGGTCATATTTGTAGAGATGATTCCGTTGAGGGTCTGAGATTCTACCCCAACCTCTTTTGAACAGCACACATCACAGCTGCATGGGACGCCAAGTTTGCATTCGCCATACAGTCCCGATCTATCAAGTAACATAATATTATTATTAACAACTTCAACCCTGTATACTTTGTGACCAGGGTCCCCCAGGATGTTATCCTTGGTCACTTCCTTTTCCCCTCTACACTAAATCTGCTGAAAATAGCAATCTACAGGCTTACAAAAGAATCCTATTCTGACGTGCTCAGAATAGGGAAACTAGGGTTGAAGAAGTTATTAGAGTTTCTCATTTTCAGAGAATATCTCAACATCTGGGAACCCACCTTGTGGATCACAAGCCATTTATTGTGACTGGAAACTTTTCTATTGATGCTTTCTGCTCAATGCAATCAGATCTAGCATATTCTAGTAGTCATTACCTCTGGCAACAATTCACGTGGTGCAGAAGAATGTCAACATTAGTTGTTTGATGATCCAATTGTCTGGAAGTAAAAACAAAGTGTAGTAACTGAATAGTCTGTGTCTTTCTGCGGTTCCACTGATGCATAAGCACTATCAGCTGTGATTGGTTACTCTGTTTGTTACATCTTAGTTTACTGAACCATGTATCATGTTTATGTGTGTTAAACTGTAGGCTACAAAGGCAAATCTACAGTCTCGCAAATCCTGGTGCATTTGGGTAGGACTCACTATAACAGTTTTTGTGTTACAGTATGAATGGGGTTTTGCCAAATGTTTAATGGCACACATACCAATATATATATTTGTACTTACTACTTTGTACAGACTTTTAGATGCAGGGCTCTTTTGTACTTTAGAATGATCATGTATCATAAAAGATATAGATGAATATAGATATTGTGCCAAATCAGTTTATATTGCAATTCTATTGCCCCCCCTGATTCCATTCGATGTATTACACTTTTTTTCCTCAGAAATTACTTTAATTTTACTAAACTAACATTTTAACACAATTCTAAACAATATGTGCCATCACAAGTTCAACCAACTACAACATGTTAAAGCAATTCTAAACAATTTAGACCATTAAAAAGGTAAATAATACACTTCCATGCAGCCAGATATCATTTAGTATTTCTAACATGAACAAATTAATACATGAATATCAAACAAATTTCATTTGGACCTGGTTATTTGATATTGATGTCATGGCGTTAAGTATCGCAATATATTGTATCGATTTTTTTTGCCTGCACCTAAAAAATACAAGCTGGATCTTGTACACCATTGGTTCCTGAGCATTTTAAACTGTAGTACCACCACAGAAAATACCATAATACCATAATAACTGGAGCGTAGACCTGCCCTTTTTGTTCCACTCTTAAGCCAATAATATGCTGCTGAAAGTCTCTAATTACTAATCAGCACAACTGATTTCTAATCAGTTTTCAAATCTTCTATTAATGGCTAGGTGTGCCGTCATGATCATTTTGGCATGGCTGGACAGCCCATTTCAACTAATTGCTTGTAATATAAATATTTAATTCCACTTGTCTTTTTTGGGAGTGACTCAGGTTGTAGACCAGCCCCTTTTAGTTATTCATTAGTTAGTTATTCAAGTTATTCATTTGGTGTGATTCTGAAAATGTTTGCCTATTGAGTAATGGCTACTCAACTACATTTAAATGTCAGCAACACATCACAAAGGTGTACAAGCTCACTAAAATGAATCATACAATGTTTCATAGTTTTTAGCAAGCCTTTAAATTGCATTGCTGCTGTAAAGCTGCTGCTGTTGGTGATCTCCACCAAGAGATCATGTGTTTGACCATTATTGTAGCAGCTAATCTCGCATACCAGGCATCCGCATCATAAGTCTTGTGCACGCTAACAGCAGGTGAAGGACCCTCTAATATCTCTTTCCAATTACTCAATAACAATTATTCTTTTTTTTTATCATTGTCATTATCAAAGAACAGGCTATGGATCAGAACAAGCAAACCATCTTACTTTGTGTTGTGAGGGACTCGCATCGTAGGGAAGTGTATCAAAATTTGATTACTTGGTACAAACACAACTGACAAGCAATTAATATTAAGACAACAGAGATCGCTGAGAAATTTGAATAATAGACAGTGTATTAGGCTATAACTTTGCAACTTAGTTATGAGACATGCTGTCATCACTAGTATAACTGTAATGTAATCAGAACCTTTATCATACTTCCAACCATATCCATGTGCTGTTCTCATGCACATCCCAAAACGTCATCACATGCTTCAGACAGAGAGTGCAATGAGAGAGGTATTATGTATGAGAGAGAAAGAGGAAGACAGTAGAGCATGTCAATCACATGCTGCTTTCTTTCATGACTATAGGTAGGAATTTAACCGCATACATCAGTGTTGTTATTTTACATGCCTCCTGACAAAGACGTTTGCTCAATTGAGCACACCTTTCCTGTCCAAATTTTGGGCCACAAGGTGATTCACCTTGTGGATCCAAGCCACCTTTTGTGTAGTGTTCTAACATATTACAAACGTGTGACACAAGCATGTCTGTGAAAGTAAATATTGCCAAGAGTGTCTCTCTTGCTCTAGCCTTGATTGCTCTATGCCCCTGGAGACCCACTGTCATGTCCATTACAACTTATTATACAGTACATGCCCTGTTTTTTTCCCAGCCTTGCATAGTGCCAGTTCCCTGTGTAGATCTGCATATTTAAGACATAGCTGTTTCTAGGGTCACATGTTGTTCATATGATCCTTTATTCTTACAGTACTGACAAGGTATTCTTGGTACTGCAGCGGCTACTTGAACGGGCAGCAGCAATGTTGGAAAGGGATCAGGCACTCATAAGCTGTCAGCTGTCTCGGGACCTGAATGGTACATCAGCATCCACATGTCACAAACGTTCCTGATCGCAACCCGAATGCTATGTATCTCATCATCATCAAATAGATGTGAGCGTGCGGACTAGCCTACATGCTGGTATTTAGACATCCCCCTATTTAGACATCCCCCTATTTAGACATACCCCTATTTAGACATACCCCCATTTAGACATACCCCTATTTAGACATTTAGACATACCCCTATTCAGACTAATTGTTAGCATTAGCATGTTAGCATGTGCAATGCTAATGCTAGCATTACCATGTTAGCATGTACCAATGCTAATGCTAACATGCTAATGCTAACATGCTAATGCTAACATGCTAATGCTAACATGCTAATGCTAACATGCTAAGGCTAACATGCTAATGCCAGCATTAGCATGTTAGCATGTATCCAACGTGTTAGCATCTTTAGCATATCAGCATTAGCATGTTAGCATTAGTATGTTAGCATTGACATGTTAGCATTAGCATGTTAGCATGTTAGCATTAGCATGTTAACATTGACATGTTAGCATTAGCATGTTAGCATGTTAACATTAGCATGTTAGCATTAGCATGTTCGCATTAGCATGTTAGCATGTGCAATGTTAATGCTAGCATTACAATGTTAGCATGTACCAATGCTAATGCTAACATGCTAATGCTAACATGCTAATGCTAACATGCTAATGCTTACATGCTAATGCTAGCATTAGCATGTTAGCATGTATCCAACGTGTTAGCATCTTTAGCATGTCAGCATTAGCATGTTAGCATTAGTATGTTAGCATGTTTCTAGTGTGTTAGCATCTTAACATTATCATGCTATCATTAACATGTTAACATTGGCATGTATCAATGGTAATGCGAGTATTAGCATGTTAGCATTATCATGGTATCAAGCAGTTCCTGCTTATACTGAGCATGTGCAAACCTCCGGCACCAGCCTGTGCCACGCCCCCTCGCTTCATCCTCTTTATTTTTATCATAGGGTCTGTCGGTCAACATTCCCAATGCTAACATGCTAACATGCTAACATTTAATGCTAAAATGCTAATGCTAACACGTTAACATGCTAATGCTAGCAGGCTATCATGCTACTGCTAGCTAACATGCTAACATGCTAATGCTAACATGCTAATGGTAGCATGATAAGACGCTAACATGCGAATGATAATGTTAAAATGCTAACATGCTAATGCTAACATGCTAATGCTAGTATTAGTATTGATACATGCTAACATGCTAATACTAGCATAATAATCATAGCATGATAACGTTAAAGGTAGGGGAAGTGATTTGAAATTCATGGTGTAGTACCAGCCTGGTGCACTAGGGGCCCCCAACAGTAGCTACACTATGTGAACCTGCTGCTCGCTCCTGATTGGAGGAGAATTGTGGTGACCTGGGGAACTTTTATTAGCTCCTCTGCTAACGTGGGGGAGGGGGAAACTCCATATGTGGTTTCCACACCTTATAATAGAGCATTTTAACAGAAAAAAAATATTTTTGGGTGATATCTGACAAAAGTGCAATCACTTCCCCTACCTTTAAGATGCTAACTTGCTAATGCTAACATGCTAATGGTAGCATGATAAGACGCTAACATGCGAATGATAATGTTAAAATGCTAACATGCTAATGCTAACATGCTAATGCTAGTATTAGTATTGATACATGCTAACATGCTAATACTAACATAATAATCATAGCATGATTATGTTAAAGGTAGGGGAAGTGATTTGAAATTCATGGTGTAGTACCAGCCTGGTGCACTAGGGGCCCCCAACAGTAGCTACACTATGTGAACCTGCTGCTCGCTCCTGATTGGAGGAGAATTGTGGTGACCTGGGGAACTTTTATTAGCTCCTCTGCTAACGTGGGGGAGGGGGAAACTCCATATGTGGTTTCCACACCTTATAATAGAGCATTTTAACAGAAAAAAAATATTTTTTGGGTGATATCTGACAAAAGTGAAATCACTTCCCCTACCTTTAAGATGCTAACTTGCTAATGCTAACATGCTAATGACATGTCTGTAAATACCTTACAGAAAAAAATGTACTAAAAAATGTACTCCCCTGCTTTGCTCATGCGTTGAAGCCCCTGATGCCCCTGTTTGAGATGGTGTATGATTGCCAGAAGACTTACACTTTACCTGACTACACCATAGCTGACAATAATGGTACAATACCTGATAATAATAAGGGCATGAAAAGCCTCAAACTATAGCCTATAGTATACAATGTTGATATTGTAAATTTCAATGAATCACAAATGTTGCAGAGATGATATATTTTGCACTTAAGTAGAAGTACAATACTTACAAATTGTCTCTTATGGGGGCGTATATTTTGAAGGTAAAAGTTTGGTAATTCACTGAATTAACATGGTGTACATTTATGATGTAGCCAACCAGTAAGAGGCTAAGAGACACACATGAACATCACCCCTTCCGTTCCCTTCCACACACACACACACACACACACACACACACACACACACACACACACACACACACACACACACACACACACACACACAGACACACACACACACACACACACACACACACACAGGTCATTACTGTTCAATCACAGCAGACAACAATCATGGGAAGCTCTTTGATTCAAAGCAGACAGACAGGCATACAGGCAGACAGAGAGACAGACAAACAGGCAGGCAGGCAGGCAGGCAGGCAGGCAGACAGACAGACAGACAACAGAAGTGAAGTGAGAAGTGAACTGCCTTATTAAAATGAACCACCGAGAAAGTATCTGCTCTGCTGTCCCAACATGCACGACATAGGTGGACGGGTGGACAAACACGTATAGCCTACATGCGCGCACGCGCGCGCACACAAGGCTTCGCGTTGCGATTATAGCACTGCGCTGCGCTGTAGACCAGTGTTGCCAACTGCCAAAATCCAAAATGCACTAGTGTCACTTCCTAAATGCACTAGAATGCGCTAGATGCTTGTCTGGAATGGAATATGGCCATTAAATGACCATTAATCTTCTACATTCTCTAGTTGTGTAGACTTGGGATAATTCACATGATGAATAGGCCTATTTTAACTCTTGAGAGCGTAAAAATGAAACCAAATGGACCCGTAAAAATGAAACCAAATGGACCCGTAAGGGTCCATTTGGTTTCATTTTTACGCTCTCAAAGAGTTACATCTGGTTAACCAACTATCCATCATTTATCCTGGGGACCACTGGTTGAAAACCACTGTCATAGGAGGAGAAATGGTGAAAAATGAGGGTTTTATCTCTGGCGCCTGTCAATCAATTTCACCCCGGTCCCCAACTCACCAGCCAAAAAGCACTAGATTTTCCGCCAGGAGTTTTTCACTAATTTTGGCGCTAGGAGGGTCTGAAAAAGAGCTAAATATAGCGACAAATGCGCCAAGTTGGCAACACTGCTGTAGACGGTAGAACAGCGGCGCGCAAATCCACCAATGTTTTCTTTTTTATGGAAGTGCCCCCGCATGAAACTATAGCCAAAGAGAGAGCCGCGGGTTGGCGACATGACGCTGAGAGAGACGCATGACGAGAGAGAGAGAGAGAGAGAGAGAGAGAGAGAGAGAGAGAGAGAGAGAGAGAGAGAGAGAGAGAGAGAGATTTATATTATTACACACACGCGCGCGCGCGCGTGCGTGCGTGCGTATGTGCGCGAGTGAATGGCCGAGCACCCTCCCCCCTGTCTAAATAGCGGGACGTCTCCCGTGTCTAAATAGCGGGACGTCTCCCGTGTCTAAATAGCGGTACTTTATAATTTTTAGAAACGTCCCGCTATTCAGACAATTAGAATTCAATGTCGGAATAGCGGGATGTCTAAATAGAAGGCGGTCCCCGTGCGGGTTAGCCTACAGCAACTCTGGACTCCTGGGCCACTCCATTCACTTCTACCCAGCATCAGGGTCTTGGTATCAGCGGGTTTTGTCATTTCCAATATCAAGACACAGTGCTCGGTTGGCTCCCAAAGTGTCAGTTTGCTTGCCACTTGCCACTGGGATGATCAAGTGTGATCATTTGGCTGATACAGGCACATACAACCACACACATACTGTACTTATCGACTAAGGTGTGTGCGTGCGTGCGTGCGCACACTCATGCACACATACTGATAGAGATAAATATGAGGGGAAAAAGGATATAAGACACTACACTACTTGTTTTGTCACAAAGAAAGCTCTTGGGCTGTACTGTATGGTCTTTGATAAAATATGCTTTACTCTGGGGGGCATCACATGGGCATCCAGCAATGAACACAAAATTGTTATGGAAGTGATAATGGGGGATGAGGGGTTGTGGTTGTGTATGAGTGACCGGTTGCGTGTACTGGGGGTGTATTCCATCTGCTACATAATGTATGTAATGTAGTAGTTTGACCCACGCATGCTCTAGGCCGGTCATTTGAGGCCAAAGGTGTAAGTATGACAAAGTAGAATAAACCGAACACTCAATGGATGTGGTGGAGGAAATCGTAAGGTCTTGAGGCAATCACATGAACATCACAATATTTATGATTCAGAGAAGTTGTAAATTGGTCAGATTTGACCCGAACACTGAAGGAAAAAATAATAATACAGCACGTGTAGCCTGGAACCAAACTGTACCTAGGAGAGATCACAGTGTAAGCTGCTCTTTCTTTTTCTTTTTTAAGTAGCCTAATTCTCTCTATTCCAGCATCTTAAAACAGAGATTAGCCAAACCCTTTGTTCCTATTGTGCACAGAGCTGAGCAGTAAAGAGGGTTTGCAGCTCCACTCCTCTGCTATACAGTAGCTTCCTGTTTTCCCTGGTTTGAACATGAGGGTCTGCAGAACTCTACTGATTAGATTAGCCTGCCATGTGGTTCGCCCATTGATGGCTGATGGACTCAAATTGGCGCACAGGAAACCTTTGAGCACTGGGCCGGTGCCAAGGTCATCGCATGCTAATAAGATTCATACACACAACACGACCCTGGACTTAATTTGGGCAAGCAATCCCTGTAACCTGCATGCACATGAGATCGTCCCTCTCCATGCGTGCCAAAACGTAGCTGACACACACACGCACCGTAGTGCACCGTCAGGTCAATTCACATCTTGACTGACACACAGAGTGTCATCCTATCTCTTTGAAACCTGAAATAGTTTGTTGACAGTGGATTATAAATCAACCTGTCATTCAGGTTATGTAGCCTGTGTGGGAGTGAAGCGCCGATTACCAATTGTGAAGGGATATCAGGCAGTACAGACTGTACTAGTATCTAAAAATACTATGGCACATTCATTAGGCCTGTCTGTCATAGCATTTTTTTTATTTACATATGGCATATGTTTGGCACATAATGTACCTCTTGGCAAGAGTTTACAAACCTTTTCATGTCAAGCCCCTCAAGTGATACGTTGTTAGGCTACAGATCCCAATTCCCAATCCCAATTTATGTTTGTGTCAGGAAACTGGCCATAAGATCTACCACCCCACAATGCATTGGATTGTGAGCTTGTAGATAACCAGGCCTGTACATACCGTAATTAGAAAAAAAAAGGATTTAAACTATTGCACATCTTGCCAAGGACCCACCTGGGGGTTCCCGGGCCCCGGGCTTGAGAACCAGTGAAATAGTCTGTCCACAAGTAGTACAACCCCAAATCCGTTGAAATTGGGACGTTGTGAAAAATGTCAATAAAAACAGAATGCATTGATTTGCAAATCGTTTTCAACCTATATTGAGTTTAATACACTACAAAGACAGTATATTTAATGTTCAAACTGATAAACTTTATTGTTTTTTGAAATTATACAATCTTTTGTAAATTGATCCCTGCAACACGTACCAAAAAAGTTGGGACGGAGGCAACAAAAGACTGGGAAAGGTCATGAATGCACAAATAACGCCTGTTTGGAACATTCCACAGGTAAACAGGTTAATTTTAAACAGTTTAATATTGTTATTGAGTATAACGGGACCATCCCAGTCGCTCACAATCAAAGATGGGGCGAGGTTCACCACTTTGTGAACAATTCTGTGAGAAAATCATCTAACGATTTAAAAACAATGTTTCTCAACATTCAATTGCAAGGAATTTGGTGATTTCATCATCTACAGTCCATAATATAATCAAAACATTCAAATAATCTGAAGAACTTGCTATACTAAAGCATCAAGGCCGAAAACCAACATCTAGCACTTGTGACCTTTGATCCCTCAGGTGGCTCTGCATTAAAAACTGACATCATTGTGTAAAGGATATTACTGTGTGGACTCAGGAACACTCAGAAAACCATTGTCAGTTTACAGAATTTGACGCTACACCTGCGATTGCAAGTTAAAACTCTACCATGCAAAGCAAAGCCATACATCAGAAAGGTTGGTTTGAAAAAACAACTAGAAAAACAACCAGAAATGCCTTCTCTGGGTACAATATCATTTAAAATGGTTATACACAAAGTGGAAAAGTGGGCTGTGGTCTGATGAGTCCACATTTCTAATGATAGTGGACCCAGAGAAGGCATTTCTGGTTTTTTTCAAACCAACCTTTCTGATGTATGGATTTGCTTTTCGATGGTAGATTTTTAACTTGCAATTGCAGGTGTAGCGACAAATTATGTAAACTGACAATGGTTTTCTGAGTGTTCCTGAGTCCACACAATAATATCCCTTACACAATGATGTCAGTTTTTAATGCAGAGCCACCTGAGGGATCAAAGGTCACAAGTGTTTGGTGTTGGTTTTCGGCCTTGACGCTTTAGTATAGCAAGTTCTTCAGATTCTTTGAATGTTTTGATTATATTATGGACTGTAGATGATGAAATCACCAAATTCCTTGCAATTGAATGTTGAGAAACATTGTTTTTAAACCGTTGGATGATTTTCTCACAGAATTGTTCACAAAGTGGTGAACCTCGCCCCATCTTTGATTGTGAGCGACTGGGATGGTCTTGTTATACTCAATAACGATATTAAACTGTTTAAAATTAACCTGTTTACCTGTGGAATGTTCCAAACAGGCGTTATTTGTGCATTCATGACCTTTCCCAATCTTTTGTTGCCCCCGTCCCAACTTTTTTGGTACGTGTTGCAGGGATCAATTTACAAAAGATTGTATAATTTCAAAAAACAATAAAGTTTATCAGTTTGAACATTAATTATATTGTCTTTGTGTTGTATTCAACTGAATAGAGGTTGAAAACGATTTGCAAATCAATGCATTCTGTTTTTATTTACATTTTACACAACGTCCCAATTTCAACGGATTTGGGGTTGTATTTAATGACTTGTGTTGTTCTGTCAAAATTTACCCTGAAAACTGTGGGGAAAAAAATAATCAATCAATCAATCAATGCAACTTTGAAAGATTTTGTCATAAGTGACATCTCCATGTTTTTTGCTTTGTCATTTTGTAGCCATGATGAAATACAACCCAGCATTCATTTTTTCCTCACGTGTTTCTCTCGTCAGTTTCTCCCCCCAGGCAACAACAACAAGGCACCTGTGCATTAACCTTATGATGACCCTAGTGTGTTATTGCCTCTCTGTAAAGATAAATCCAGACGCCCCTCCTGTGATTCACTGCCTCATAATGCACTGTTTGTGTTGCCCATAACGTGTCTCCGGGAGAGGGAAGGGATTTAGTTTTTGGTCTAATGTTTGATCAGATTTGGCTTTACTTAAAGGTGTATTCGTGCAGTGATTCGGCTAATGTAGAAAAAGAAAAACATGTCCGCCGCCAGTAACAAGATGTACAGATGCACGCACTGACTGCACA
Source organism: Benthosema pterotum (assembly GCA_039105355.1). Classification (NCBI taxonomy): domain Eukaryota; kingdom Metazoa; phylum Chordata; class Actinopteri; order Myctophiformes; family Myctophidae; genus Benthosema; species Benthosema pterotum. The sequence continues at coordinate 33,318,786 of CM076975.1, read as the reverse complement.
GTGGCAGGGACAAGGACACGCAACAGGCCAACAGCACGTGCACCAAGGCCCACCCCACTCGATCCTGATTGGAGGAAGGCCTCTCTATCCTGATTGGATGATGAAGGCTTTCTCACCCAACACCAAAACTGAAACTAGGCCGTTTTTATACCCATGTGGTTCATTGGGATTAGGGAGGAACTAATTATATGGTCAGCACGATACTAGGGAGGATTACCACAAACAAAAATAAAACAAGTGATATTTAAATTAAGTAAAAAATCACTGAATATACCTTTAATTTGTTTCCCAATTAGCTACTTTATTTTTGTTGACACTGCACTCTTTGGTGGTGCAGCAGAAGGAGAATTGCATGGGTGGCAATCAGAAATATATAATCAACTCGAGGTTTTATGCCAAATTCCATTTTGGGATTTATTTGCTTATCTTGATTAAATCTTCTACTTCGAAATCAAATTTTCCTATACGTCCCATATTATTTGAAATTTCTGGCAGACATCTAAGCATTCATAACATCAGACAATGCTGCATGCCGCTTCAAATTTAGCTCAATAAGCCATGTAATTGGTGGTCAAGACAGCGTGCGGGTATCCTCAGAATGCGCGTTCACGTGTCCCCCTCTCACACGCTCCCTTTAACCACAGATAGGCCACGGACGTGCAGAGAGTGTTAGAGGGGAGGACTGAATCTCGTATCAGAGGGCACCTTTGGACAAAAGTAGCGAAAATAGCAAGCTCCCAGCGTGCCGTAGATCAGCTATTTTGGGGGGACACCACAGCACTCTTTAGCTATTGTAACGTAACGCCCTGTATTAAAGTTTGTTTAAGTTCAACACAAAATTATGTTCCAAATTCCAATATCAGGAGACTGAATGCTGCCTTCCAACATGACAAGAAACTAGTAGGCTAATATTTGCATTACCTTCATTCATTATAGCAGCACCTTTTTCTTACCAGGGCCCACTATTTGTTCTGCATTTTAGCCACGGACCACCATTTGATGCTGAGTTTAGTCTCTCGTTGCTATGAGACGTAGCTCGGAGCTGCAGAGTGAGCGTAGGGTATTGAGGGAACGTACTGGGGCCAGAGATGGAGCAGGCCCATTTGATGTCAATGTGTGCACGTCCCTGGCCGCGCTCTCACACGCTCCCTGAACCACAGAGGCGCTCCGCTCCTCCAGCAGCTCTACTCTACTGTCATACTGCTGTCCCGCAGCAAAGTTGCCCGATCACTGGGAGTTTGCATTCATTCATATGAGTTTAATAGATCCTTATTATTCCTCCCTCGTTATGATAAGTCGAGCGGAATAATGTTGCGCCAACACTGGAGGAAATGTAAGTAGGCTATCCATTTTTTTCTTCTTTCGCTAAAGATAATTAGCTGTCCTGTAAGAAAGGGGTGTCAACTGTTTAGTCTCTGTACGACTTTGGAGTAGGGCAGATGTTTCCTGACAAAAGCCAGGGGGCAAACGTAATGGATTTAAGACGTAACAAAGACACATGCGATATTTAATATTCCTACCGTATATAAATGAACAGTTGCGTGGTGCCAACCTAGCATATGATGATTTGATGATGATGATCATGATTTTTTTTTTTTTTTTTTTTTCATTAAACCCAGATGTTCTTAAACATAACGGAAGACCACTGATTTTGGTTTTCTATAAAGTCCCCGATAGTTTCTGACTTTATGGAAGGATAAAGCATACTACCAACTACCTTCTGCAACCTGGGCCTGATATAAGCATTTGATTTAATAAGGATTTAGGTCAGAGTGCATATCCCACCTGCAGGCTGACTGGGTATTTAAATTATTATGACTTTGTAAAATGTGAAAAATAAAAACCATCAACATCACCTCCATTATCAATTTGAATGAGAAAGCAGGCCAAATGTTTACTTTATTCATTTAGTTTATGTACACACTCACTCGCTCCTGTACAGTAGTGAAGTCAAAAATATCAGTGACAGTGTTCATTTAACACTGACTCTCAGTGAATGGAAAAATGTACCATTACAGTTGGACCCTTAAGGCTATGCAGATCTATTTGGATCAGTTACTGTCTGAGGATAACAGAGGACTTAACTGCATGAGGCACCAAGGCAATGCACAAAACTATATTTTTTGTCAAACTTTATGACACAGCCACGAGGAATCATTTGGCAATTTAGCCTGCATGTTTTTTGCATATATTGAATTTGCAAATTTAAATACTGCATGGAAGAGCTGACTCACACTCATCAAGTGTGGTCTATGTTCATATAGAGTACTTTGATTCATTAATCTTCCAAAACAAAGTCAGTTGGTGTAGAGACAGCAATAAGCTAGCATTGAAGTTATTCTTGCTGCATATCGTTTCTGACATGAGCACTGAATGGGAAAAAAAAACAATGATGGAAAACATTTCCATTGTGTTTTGGCAACATCCTGAGCATTCAATGGTCATAAATTGTGTGATGGGGTGGGTGGAAGCCTTCTCTTGCACTTGTGTGTGTGTGCACTTCTAAACCTACTTGGCTACTGTAGGCCTATACAGTAGCAAACACAAAGGCTGAAGAAGACACTGCTGTGGATAACACAATTCTAACTGTACCGCGGCTCGTGTGGTTTATAAAAGAATGCACACTTGCTATGCTTGCAATTTGCTGTGCAGCCAACATTGTGTTGAGAGACGGCCATTATAAAGGTCACAGCTTCTTCATAACTGTATTATGTCACTTTAGATTGAGTGAGGCAAATCTTTCCAGTGATAAAATGGCCACGAGCATAATGAAAAAAGGTCAACCAAAGAACTAGATTCGTGAACAGGATCTCCTCACTGGTCAACAAAAACACCCTGAAGACCCTAACCGGGGCCCTCGTAAAAGGTTTCTTCGGGGATATCTGTACTTCTTAGTACCACAGCACCTCAAAGACCCTGAATAAAACACAAGGCTACACCTCCCATAACAAACTAGTCAGGCTGTTACTTCCCCTCACTCACCAAACCCACCTCACCCCTGCCCACGTTGACAGACTGGATTGACTTTAGGTTTGACGAGTACAACATCTTGCAGTGGTAGTGGATCCGATACACTACCAAAATATCCATCCATGTACCTGTCCAAATACTTCCTTAACGTCAATGTCAACTCCCACAACACCAGAGGGAGTTCAACAAACCATGTGCAACCCACACTTGGCACAAACAAAGGGACTTCTTTTTGCTCCTATGCCACCAAAATGTGAAAAGCCTTACCAACAGGCATTAAGACATGAACCTTGCATGGCACCTACGGAAGCAATTCAAAACTGGCCCTTTTAACTCCACTATGGTTTGCTGCTTGCATTCTGAACTGATGATTTGAAGTTGCTTCATTGATACATCACCGTAGAACTGGAGGAATAATACATACAAATGCATCAAATCAGATAGATAAGATCCATTATTCAGCATCTCAAACAAACAGGTTCCAATAAACTACATACAAAATTACATATTCCGATATGAGCCATAGCTTAAAACCGCCATATCAAATGCAATAAGAAAAACAATAAACCCTGAGACTAAACAAAATGAAAGAGCTTCACCTTGTCCCCTTTCCAGCTGGGCGTTAAATGTTGTATCATTGTATCCATGGTTTGTTCCAGCTGAAATACTGTATACATCAGGATCACATTCCACCTAGTTGGAAATCTGTAGATTTACAACTATAGTAAAATAACTCACTTCTCCTGTATGTGTGTTCCTTTGCCTTTCTGCCTCTCAGTCCTTTACTTAGTCCCACCTCTATAGCTGAGCCACCTGGGTTCAAACCAGCAAGTATCCATGACTGACTGATTGTGATTGTCACATTAAAGGGCCAGTATGTCAACACTTCTTGAACATCACAGGGGTGCCACAATATAAGTAGACTATGGGGTCTGTTACACTGCTTCTGCCTTTGCAGATTGAATATCTGTATGTCTGTCTTGATTAAATGAACACGGTGGCCGCTATTGTCAACAAGTGTAACACTTAACTACTGCGGCTGCCCACTCACTATTATTCGTCTTGCATGGCGTTGTGCTTAAATCTTGGTATGAGCGACTATAAATGGCAGTCAAATAGGTCTGTCAGATACTGCAATAATGATAATGCAGGTGCTTTACACACAAATACCTTGAGAAATGGCTGTCAAAAATGTGAATAGGACAGCCTTTAAGACAGTGAAAGCACAAGAGTTTAGCCAGTGGTTCTCTAAGTGTCATCCAGGGACACTCATGTCCACCCCACCCCAAAGGGTGGGGTTTTGAAAAGGGCTCATTTGGGCTCATTGAAAAGTTTTAGAACCACTGATTTGTTATTATTATTTCTTATATCATGATAAAACCAAAACCAAAACTGGTCATCTTCACTGTGGCCTTGTTGATTCCCAGAGCTGTGGGATGGTGGATGAGGAGGGTCATGTGGTGTAGGAGAACTCAAGAGGCAACACCATCGGGATGCCACAGGGTTCTGTCTCACTGCTGCCATTCCTGCTGTTGCTCACAGGATATGGTGAGTGCCGATGACTATTTCTGTCACGTTACCTGAAATAAACACACGTGTGTGTGTGTGTGTGTGTGTGTGTGTGTGTGTGTGTGTGTGTGTGTGTGTGTGTGTGTGTGTGTCAGTGGTGTTCCCTAGAATTAGATCAATTGAATAATTTAAACTATGCATGTACGATACTATGCAAAATGTGAGTGTCTTGTCTGTCAATTGAAACTTGTGTTGTAATGTACTGTAGGCCTAATGTGTATTGTAAACCTCAATCTGTATGATGCATTGCAATGTTTCTACTTAATGTAAGTCGCTCTGGACTAAGAGTGTCTGCTAAATGCCTAAATTGTAAATTGCATTACCCCCTACTTTACTCCATCAAGAATAAACTTGAAGCATTAAAGGTGCAGCTGTATCTAAAAATGGTAATACTGCAGCTGCACCTGCATAACTGCGTTACAACAAACTCATTGAAATTGGTGAGAAAAGTTCAGCTATAAATGGAAAGGCGGTTGGGGGGGTGGGGGTAAATGGCGGGTCAGTCTTTTCCTGTTGCTACACCCTCCTTTGCTTTGTTAGGATGTGAGTAACACAACAGCATTTACTCTGAACAATGGTGTTTAAAGCAATGTGCGGCACACTGCATTGATAGTATAGGCCGCAGTACAAGTAAAGAGAAACAGGAAGACAAGTATACCGGCTATTAGAATATTTTATCAAAGCGGACACAATTCTTAAAGCACAGATCAACCTCATAGGATATAAAATGAGCAGCGAGAGTCAAGCTTTAAGATCAATCTAATTTTTAACACATACATACACACATGGTTCTCAATGTTGGGTCTGTCTGAGGAAATGGACCCATATGGTTCTTAAACTCACAAGAGTGAAGAAATGGAACCAAATGGACCATCCCAGGTCCAATTCGGTTCCAGTTGATCTGGATTGTGTGGGTGTTTTATGCCTGTGATTGCTTTATGCGTGTTAAATGATGTGTCTGATTTTTCATGAACACAATTTGCTCATTTTTGGACTAAACAAACTTGACCCTGTCGCTGACCTTTGTGCCACAATGGTCCTCGTGTCTCGGGACTGGGTCTAGGAGGTGCCTAGCTCTGGTCCAGAGCTCCACTGCTTCTGAGTCTGACTTGCATTGGAGCTCTGTTGGTCTCCGTGCATTCGGCCATTACTGCACCCGACCAGCCTCTCTTCTCTAGTGGATATATAAAGAACGTTTTACCTACTCACCAAAATAAACACGTCTTGTGTCATTAGAAAGCCTACTTACCTTGGTGGTCACACTCTTAGCCCCCCACCACACGGATAAATTGGACTTTTTGGCCAGAACGCGATCGTTTTTCACCGGAAAAACAACCAGGATTTGCGCCCTCTACCGATATTGCCAATAGAAAAGTTCCATAGGAAATATTTTTCCTTCAGTGAAAAACGATCGCGTTCTGGCCAAAAAGTCCAATTTATCCGTGTGGTGGGGGGCTAAGAGTGCGACCACTAAGGTAAGTAGGCTTTCTAATGACACAAGACGTGTTTATTTTGGTGAGTAGGTAAAACGTTCTTTATATATCCACTAGAGAAGAGAGGCTGGTCGGGTGGAGTAATGGCCGAATGCACGGAGACCAACAGAGCTCCAATGCAGGTCAGACTCAGAAGCAGTGGAGCTCTGGACCAGAGCTAGGAGGTGCCCACTGCCCAGCCAAATAAATTGTCATATAGCTAGTGGGTCCACACTTTGGTTTCATCTGTACATTGTCAGAGTTAGGGGGGTCCACGGCCCTAATCAATGTATACAGGAATCAGGGGCGGATGTAACATTTCCTAATTGGGGGGGGGGGGGGTGGCAGGAGAAAATGGTATGGGGGCGGCTTCAAATGGTATAGGGGTGGGTGATGAAGCCGCACCCATACCATTTTCAGTTACAGGGTTTTTATTAGGCAAGTAAAGCATCAATAATAACATCAGCTGTTGTTGAAGTTGCAACAGACACGCAGCATGCATAAAACTAAAGGTCTGACTGAGTTTTCTGTTTTCAATGATGAAATGCTGTTGGTTTAAGTGGTGCCACAACTGTAGTTGTTTCAAATCATTTTAAATATAAGCACTTTAATTTGAAATATCTTGGTTTGTTTTGCATGCCATCATGTTTGGTGGAGCAGTCTGGGCATGGGCAGTCTCCCCCATGCCCATGCCTAGATCCGCCCCTGGGCCCTAATCAATGCATACTGATACAGGAATGTGTCTCATTGGGTGCCTGTGTCCTCCTCCCTTGTGTCCGTGCAGCCATGGCGGGGCTCAGCCTGTGGCCCTCCCTCCACGTCGCCCTCAGTAACGCCAGTGTGTTTGTGGACTACAGCACAGAGCGCAACGCCACCGACATCCACAATGTCATCCTCTCTCTGGTCGACACGGAAACCAACAGCACGCTGCTGACCAGAACTCTCCCCGACAACCAATCGGAGGGGAGGGTAGAGCTGAACTGCTCCTGCTTCCTGTACGCCGGAACATTCCGATTCCATCTGAGGTGGACCAGCGTAACCACAACCACTGGTGTTAATGGGTCAGGGGACAGCAGAGTGGACACCACCACCTACCGGTGGAGTCCTGAACTGCAGGTGCAGTGGCCCACTTTTCACATAGCGGTGGAGAGGGCAGGAAACCACTCGGGATCTTTCCAAGTAAGACATTGCATTACATTACATTATACTGTACTTTACAGCCCGAGGAGCACTGTCTGCTCTTTAAAGCATTTTACTGCTTCTACTTATTGCAGACCATATAATGCACAATAGCTGTTAAACGATAACAGGAAAAGATTTGCAGTGGAGAGGCAAAAAATACAACACTCATGCCATATCATACAACACTCCACTGCCATATCATTAAAGGCTCTTATTGAACTAAGTGAACTGTGTCATGCCATGAAACATATTTCACAGTCTCACACTGGATTTATTCCCATTAAAATGTATTCTTTCAGATATGGCTCTCAGAACCTAATTTGGGTCCTGCTCAGGACACTATTTATGATTACTCCTTCAGGGGTCATGGGTGCTTCTTGTTTTGGTTGGTGTTAAAACAACACCAATGGACATTTTCAGGTCATGGAAGGTTCTGGCTTACCATAAGCAGTAGAAATGACTATCAAAAATACCAGACAACACCTAGTCTCATCATATCATCATGATATCGATATGTAATATCGACATTCCCCAGGCCTAACTCCATCCTTCTCTCCTCTCCTCTCCCTGCAGGTAGGGATATCCACTAATGAACACTTTCAGGGCTGCTCATCCGCCCCCAGCACAGCCCTCTTCCTGGAAGTCAGCTACATGGAGTACAACCAGATCGGCAGAAACAGCATCGACAAGGTCCGGGTACGCACGCGCCACCCCATTGCAGCCGTCCGATCTCAGAGTGTCCAGCTGCCCTGCGCCTTCCCGTTCACAGAGAAAGACTTCATACGGGTGGCTCTGCGTTCCCCGCACACCGCTCAGGAGGTGAAGAGCTCGGGTCCGCTCTACCTGTCCCGGATCTTCTCCTACAAGCTGCTGGTGGACAACGCCCACACATATAGGACCGGCTGTGAAGGAGAGATGACCATCAGGCTGGTCACCCCACCCTGCGCTCACATCAACGGGAAAGTGTTGCTCTATCAGGACGCGGGGGTTGCGCCAGGGGTCGCCGGCCTGTCCGGTACGGGGGCAGGGGGTACCGCATCGGTGGGCTTCGGCTCGGAGGAGCCCTCCTCTCCGCCGCTGGCTTTTAATTGGCTGACGCAGGGGGAGAACGAGACAGAGTTTAACTGCTCCATTTTTTACCCAGGAAGGAATAAGTACTGTTTCCGGTTTGTGTTCAACTACAGTCGCTCTCCCAGCCCAGCACAGACCTGCCTGGTGGTTCACAGAAGCACAGGTGAGATTCAGCATATTGGCCATTATTCGCTTGAGAGAGACCAGGTGTAGCAGTGGCTACAGCCTCTATCGCGATGGCCTCCAAACGTCTAGTATCTGCCCCTGGACCAAGGGGATGTCTCTTTTGTCTGTTTGGTTAAGATGTTGGACTTTAACACAGGGAGACCTGAGTTCGAATCTCAGGTGTTACAGTGGTGCTGTGACCCGGATCGCGTTTCCCTGTGGAAGGAGGTCAAAAGGGAGGTGAGTGTAGCAGTGGCTACAGCCTCTGACGTGATGTCCTCCAAAGTCCAGTATCAAACGCACCAAGTGGATGTCCCTTTGGTCTAGTGGTTAGATGTTTCACGCAAGATGTTTCTCTCAGGCAGGGGGAGGAAACTTATCAGGTTAGACCTTGGTATTAGCAATTATGAAACAGAATCAACCAACTGCTAGTGCTACAATGAACCATTAGTCCATTCCACAGAGTGGAAGCTACAACTTAATGTTATATGGCTATTTATCCCCATTACACCGGCTGGTGCGCGGGTGGCAACAATGTTTGGCCATATTTACATTTACAGTGGTGCTCAGTTACTAATCCTCAGCTTGTTGTGTTTTCAATGTGACTACAGAGTCATGGGGCCCCTGGCTGCCCTGGAGTGTGTGCAGTGTGAGCTGTGGAGAGGGGGTGAGAGAAAGAGTCCGCGAGTGTATGCTGCCCTCTGGTGTTGGAGGCCTCCAGTGCACAGGCATGGTGAAGGAGCAGTCTCTATGCTCCCTGGAGGAATGTGCAGGTCAGTGGCTAAACTTATTTTTTTTACTGTAATTTTTTGTTGTTATCGATATCCAATATCAACATTGCCAAGGCCTAACTCTCTCTCATCCTTCTCTCCTCAGTTTAAGCTCAGAAGAGTCTCTTGAGCAACCACGGTTATTTCTCATTTTAAGATCACCTATGCCTCTTTATGGCTCCTAAGATGAATACTAGGATCCATAAATGAGGCAAAGCTGAAGTCTCTCCATTGGCTGTTACAGCTGTATTTGAGAAATTCAGGCGGAAAAGCTGAAATCATTTCTCTCTCAAATACAGCTGTAACAGCCAATGGAGACTTCAGCTTTGCCTCATTTATGGATTCATCTTACGAGCCATAAAGAGGCATAGGTGATCTTCAGGTGATCTAAAAATGAGAAATAAACGTGGTTACTCAAGAGACGCTTCACACTTAAACTGAGAAGCATTTTTTTTCCTCTGGGATGTGTTGTATGCCAGCTGTTGCAAATAGGAGATTAATTAGGAGCTTTTTACATGATTATCTGTCTTCCTACCCTCAGCTTTGCCCGATCCTTCCCCATCCCTGCCCCCCGTGGCTGTCGGAGGTTCTCTGCTTGGAGGTAACCTGGTGGCCGTGATTGGTATCTCCCTGTGTCTGGCCGTGATTCTGGCTACCGTCCTGGTCACTGTATGGAGAAAGGTCTGCCAAACCCCACCATGCAGCTCGGTGCGGCGAGGATCCATGCACTCCCCCGGAGGACGCAAACTTTCTGACGAGGCATCCATCTGCGGGCACAGCCTCCAAAGGCCCAGCGTGTCAGACAGCCAGGGACAGCAAGGCGGCCTGGAGAAAGAGAGGCCGTCCCTTGGATGTCAGCCTCTCTCTCAGCCTCTGGTCGTAGCTCTGCCCCAGGATCCAGAGAGGCTTTCTCCTTCTGGGCAGAAACTGCTTCCGCCTATCTTTGGGTTGGTATAGACTCTATGTACGCACTGTGTCCTGCATCCAAATACACAATTTATAGATCAGGGAGCCATTTGGACAATGGTCTGCATCCCAAGATGCATGCACCACTACAGTAATATTAGTCCACTGTCGGGAGAAAAGAAACAACGTAAAAAGAAATCACAGCCAGGATCATTTTGCATTCAACCTCATGTTACATTATAATCAATTAAATCCACGCTGGAGTCGTGGTCGTACCACAATATTACGTGATAACCATCTATGGGTGCCACCATCTTGTTTTGTGAGATATGCTGAATGCTCATTGGCCATAGCGCAGCCTCTAGACTAGAGCCCAGAAAGTAAATAAAGCAACTAAAGTTTTCAGATTTGGAATATAAACACATTATAACCATCTAAAATGACATCTAACGTCGTTGAAGAGAGACTCATCAAATGTCCCTGACTCATCTAAAAGACAATGCCTGCACCTCGGGACTCACTATGACTTCTGTCTAATTCACCACATGAATGGCATTGTAACATGCATCATCTCAACAGTCTTTTGGTACACTTCTCCCCCAGGTACCGCCTGGCTCAGCAGCAGCTGAAGGAAATGAAGAAGCAAGGTTTGAAGGAGGCGACCCAGCTGTACCACGTCTCCTCCAGCCCCGTCCATGACACCCTGCTGGAGACCTCGGCTTCCCCTGCCCACTCCCCTGCCCCCACCACCCCCATAGCGTTCTCTGCATCCGCGCTGTCCGCCAGCACCTCCGTCCCACTGGACCTGCAGGAGGAGACAAATCTCAGTCCTTTCCGTATCACCGCGCCGTTCCCCGAACCCAGGACGCTCATGGTGACTTCTAGGTCCACGCCGGACAGGTTGAGTCCCAGGGTGGAGGTCGTCCTAGTGCCCAGTGTTCCTGGTTTTGGGCCTGGGGGGAGTGCAAAACGTCATGACCGCACTGCTGACTGGGTGGAAATGGTGGAGCGGAGTGGGTTCGGAGGACTTAGGGGAGGGAGAAGTGAGACAGCAGTTGGAAACACCCACCGGGGGAATCAGAATTTCCGCCGGGCAGCTAGTTTTAGTTTCAACGACCCCAAACATCAGCCACTGCCATCTGCCACCTCCAGACAGTTCAGAGAGAGGAGCCTGACCCAGGTTAGCAATTCAAAGTTAAAGCGATAAAATAAAATGTCCATTAATTGTCAATGGGAATTTAATCTTCATATATGGCAGAAAGCTACACTATTAGTTGAATATAGGAGGGCTTGTGCCCGTGAAAAACAATGCTGTTTTGTATTTGCATATGTTTCCTATGTAAAATATTGGATACTGGGAGTGTATCAGGAAAAAAATAGGTTGGATCAGAACTGAAAAAAAAAATCAGTACATCCCTAATCTGTTGACCTTGTCCTCTCTAGGTGGGTTCCCGGACCCTCCCCGAGGGAAGCTGTAGGACCAAAGGAATCAGGGAGAATGGCCGCTTCCCCTCATACCCCATTCCAGAGCAAGGTGTGTCGGAGTGGCCCAGCACCAAATCCAGACCAAGTGGAAAGGAGCTGCGAAAGCCCTGGGTGGATATGCCTGGGCCTTGTAGTAACAGCCAGGTCAAACACATGGGGACGAGCACTGCAGCGGTCTCTGCCCCTGATCTGCACAGTAAATCAATACTCAATGGAACTGGGGAACGAGCAAGGATAAAGAGCGGGGGAAGCAGAGCCGGTGGTGGTGGTGTGGCTGGGGCCGGGGGTGCCTCGGGGATTGGTGGCCCCCCCAGCGGGGACCGTCTCCTGGGCTTGGATCGCGCGGAGCGGGCCGAGCAGAACTGGAGTCGCCGCGGCCCGTCTCCCATTCAAAGGAACATACTGGCCCGTAAGCTGAAGGAGGCCCAGTCGAGCGCTGCCCCCAACCACAAGGGCCGCCAGCGCAGCTCTACCTTCAGCATATCCTCCTCAGAGAAGAGGAAAGGTCGCTGCCACTCTATGGACTACAGCAGCAGTGGTGGCTCCCCCTATGGCCTGAGTGAGGCTGAGCAACAGATGATGGACCTGGACCTCTCCTATAGTGGATGAGGATGACTAGAAACAATACTATTTAAATACATACAAATAAACATTATGAATATGATCTGAGAAGGTCAAGTTATTGGTAGTTCCAGTTTGTAGGGGAACATACTGGGAGTATCTTTCTCATGCTCTCAAACAACCACAAACCTATGACATATAACACAATGTACAGTACACATGCAATACACATGGTCTACTGGACTGATTGAGCCCTATGGGGAGGTTGGCTATTTTCGATAAATAGTTTTACATGTATAAGTTCATTTTTTATACCTGGCTACATTTAGTTAAAAGCAAAACTTCTAGAAGCCTCAAAAGTCGAATGCATACTGTGTATGCAAAACACTTTTTAGTATCTCTTTATACCACAAACCATAAAATAGTACACCCTCTTTGCAAGAGACTTTTTGAACATTTTAAAACATGTGCATTTGTATAATTATTAACCTGGATTCTGTTGCTAAAATACAAATGAATTGTTTAAATATTGATAGTCTGTATAGTGTAGTTAATGTCACAAAAAGCATCTTTTGCACTAGGACACCACCAGACAGACACATTGAAAGAGATACTATCTCACAATCTATAGTGAGATA
>CM076975.1:33273497-33298497 GCA_039105355.1 Benthosema pterotum | reverse complement strand
TAAGATGGACGATGCTACAGTGGAGATTGATGATGGGAAGGACAAGACTGTGGAACCAGACACACTGTACCAGTAAGTTGATTTCAGATTTCAGTTCATTTTGAACTGAAGAGCTCAACATTTTCCTCCAATGATATTTGTTCTACAGAATACCTACATTCTCTCTATCTCTCTCTCTCTCTCTCTCTCTCTCCCACCTGTAGTAACATCCGAAAAAAGATAGCACCTTTTGTTATGTCCTTCGGCTTCCGGTGAGTAATAAAATAACGTGTGTGTGTGTGTGTGTGTGTGTGTGTGTGTGTGTGTGTGTGTGTGTGTGTGTGTGTGTGTGTGTGTGTGTGTGTGTGTGTGCACGGGCACATGCAAGCAAGCTTGCGCAAACATGCACCGTGTGTACATGGAGATGTCTTCATAGTAGTCTTGGGTAACTATTGTCGACATCCTAATGATGACGGAGCTGATCTGAGTGTATTTTCATTCATTCATGCAGTATATTTGGTTTGGTGCTGATCTTGGTGGACATTGTGCTGGTGATTGTAGACCTGTCAGTGCCAGAGAGCAGAAACACATTAGAGCCTGTGTCCCTCGTCATATCATTCTTCTTCCTAATCGACGTGCTCCTACGTATCTATGTCGAAGGGTGAGTAGAGTACAACTTATTTTATAATATTTGTCCCGACTGTCCAGTGTCCACGCTAATGTTCAGGAGAAAATACCACTATTTCCTCTACTCTATAGGAGTCAGAAACTTGTCCACCCGTGAGTGACATCTTTGTTAGGCAATTAGTTTTTTCTTAGAGAGATTTGACTGTAAACATGTCCAGATGAGCCTGTGTCAGCAACAAGTGACAGCTTCTAATGCTGATGAGCTTTTAAACAGGAAGCTATGTACTATGCACAGGATGTTGGACAGGAAATGGACATTGTCGCCTTTTTCCCTTTGGAACCACAGTACAGCTTTGTCAATAATACAATATACCTTTTTGTGTTTTTTTTTAAACCAGAAGCAGTGGCCTTCTTAGAGCATTGCAAGTTTGAAATGCATACCCACCCAGTTAATGTCTGTGTTCCTTTTATCCCCATATATGGACTTATTGGTCAGGCTTTCTGTATATGGAATCTATACAGATGTCTGAACAGCATTGTGATGTCAGAACAGCCCAGCTCCATCCATAGCGGTGTATATTAGGTCTTAGGTTTACATTCAGAGAATCAGGCCTTAAGGACTCTAATTTGGGCACTATCCAGAGCCTGGCCAGGGGCACTGAGTCCCTTCTGGACAATCGTAGAACCAATCAACTCAAGGCAGAATAATACTGCACCACGCATAGAAAGCATGATTGAAGTTATTGGGGCGAACGGGTCTTGAGTTATGTGGATTGCAGATGTACAGTTACAATAATGTGTTGCTTATCTTTTGGTTATTTTAAATAGGTATGCTTGAATGGCTACAAAAAAACTACATAAACACATAACAGATCACATAACCAGATACCAGATCTCCAGAGTTTGTCAACTTCAGTTGCTCCACCTAGAATTTTATAATTCTAGGTGGAGCAACTAAAGCTGACAAACTCTGGAGAAAGCTGTTGGCAAAAGATAACGTGCCTCTTTATAGAGCCACGTCATATTTTGCCAACAGCTTTATGCCTGACTACTTCTGTTTTTTTTCCCTACATTGATGTACAACGGTTTATGCTACTGAGAGCATTTGGTTTAGTAGCACCATCTACATACATTTTCAGTGTTGTCACTTTAGTGTTAAGAGCAGACAAAATTCTGAACTACAAACTCTCAATACGTTCCTTTGTGACTGGTTGTGAGCTTGTGTAGCCTATCTGCTATTTTCTACGTGCAACATCAGCATTCAGCATGTGACAATGTCCTATGATGTTCTGGATATACTGTATTTAATAAGTAAAAAAGAAAAAAAAAGAGGCACTCCCTAGCTTTCAAAAAGTGTTTAAACCCCCACAAAGACCCACTTTGAGCTTCTTGTCTTGTATAGAAATAAAAAAATATTAATATTGTGTTTCAGGTTTAAAGTGTACTTCAGGTCGACGCTAAACATCATGGATGCCTGCATTGTGGTCATCACTCTGGTGGTCACTATGATCTACACCTTGTTTGACATGTCGAGTGCCAGTCACCTTCCCAGGTAAAGTCATTCACTTTGCTTGACATGTCAGGTACCATTCACATCCCATGGAAATGCAGCTCAAAGTGTATATATACAATATAGCAAGATAAACCATTAAAATCATACAACCAGCAACAGCAGTAGCAAAGTCCAAGCAAATAACAGAGAATCGGCAATCAATTAAAACGACAAAAAAGATGTAGTTACTTAATAGAATCCATGAGATGCAGATTGAAAGCTAAGATGAAGAGTCGTTTTCTCAACTCACACCAAACGATTTTTACTTGTCAAAGGTCAAGGTTGCATTGGGGGTAGTGTTTTCCTTTGCCTGGTTTTACTGTGGCTCTTGTTAGTTAATTCATGTACAGTATCTACAGTATTTCTTGAAAATAGCTTTTTTGCATTCTATTTCCAGTGGCTTTGAGACTGCAAGCGGGCCAAGCATTACTAGCAAGTGACAGTGAAGTGAAGTATAATCACTGATAATAATAAAGTTTGTCTCCTAATGGTAACATTCATTCCGCACTCCCCAGGATGTTGTCATTCCTACGTTTTCTGAGGATCCTCATCTTGGTGAGGCTCTTCAGACTGGCATCTCAGAAGAAAGAACTTGAGAAGGTCACCAGGAGGATGGTGAGGTCATTGCCATAGAAACATAATCTATTGTGAATACATGTCATTTGTTCAGTAAACCCACTCTGGACAAAAGTGAATGTATATTTTCTCCTATTGTTTATCTTTATTTGGGGACCCCTTTAAGGACATTGAAGGGACAAAAAGTGATCAACAGGTTGAGAAGCAATGGATTATTGAGCCTTTTTTTTTCTGACAGGTGTCCGAGAATAAGCGGCGCTATCAGAAGGATGGCTTTGATTTGGACCTCACCTACGTCACAGGTCATACTACAGTACATGCACCTCTTTAATACGGTAGACAATTTGATAGACAATGAATATATATGTAAATAGTCCTGTCTTCGTTTTCTCTCCAGACCGTGTCATCGCTATGTCTTTCCCTTCTTCGGGGAAGCAGTCCTTGTATAGGAATCCCATTGCGGTAGGAAGTTGCTCAAATGCATGCTCTTTACTGTTGATTTATTAATAATAGAGTACTCCATAGCTGCATTTGCCTGTGAGCCTGTCAATAGATCTGGATATAGGTTTGTAAATCTGCAATTATTCCCACTAGGAGGTGGCCAGGTTCCTAGATACTAAACACCAGGACCACTATAAAGTTTACAACCTCTGCAGTAAGTTTGCAATCCCATATGCGCTTGATTTATGTGATCTACCGGTATGTGTTTGATTAGTAAATGAACATCAACCTGCCCAAAGGAAACGCATTATTATTATCCAATTCATTTCATGGACATAAATGTTGTGTTTTGTAACTGTAATTGTTTTGAAAAATGGAATTGAAACAATGAATTGATATCCTATCTTTGGTGTTCCTTTCATTTTGAAATATTTTTTAGAAAAAAGTACCGGTAATATTTTCTATATGTCGTTTGAAAATTGTATGATAATCAGTACAATCCTACAGGTCTATTCATACAGCTTTAGGTGATAAGGTGACCACCTCACAGTGTTTAGAAAAATTACAAAAAGAACTTTACTGTGCAGTGTGTTTGTGTATGTTTACTATGATATATTTTGTCTTTCCCAGGTGAGAAAGGCTATGACCCTAAGTTCTTCCACTACAGGGTGGAGAGAGTGTTCATTGATGACCACAATGTCCCCTCCCTGGAGTGAGTACAACTCTGTGACTCCTATGACACCATTTCAAAGTGTGGTTTGAATTTCACCCATCCAGGATGGATAGGTGAATATATATATACTCCATATATTCACCTATTCACTCTGAACAGAGCTTTACATACAAGAATGCCTCACTGTCCTTTGGAGCATGTATGAGCATGCTATAGGTCTATACGGTGACCTTTGCTATGACATTTACCCTTGTGTGTGTGTGTGTGTGTGTGTGTGTGTGTGTGTGTGTGTGTGTGTGTGTGTGTGTGTGTGTGTGTGTGTGTGTGTGTGTGTGTGTGTGTGTGTGTGTGTGTGTGTGTGTGTGTGTGTGTGTGTGTGTGTGTGTGTGTCCTGTCTCAGGGACATGCTGAAATACACATCAAACGTGAGGGATTGGATGTCTGCCGATCCAAAGAATATCATTGCCATTCACTGCAAAGGAGGAAAAGGTAAAACGATCAAAGCATCCCATACACATTCATCCTACAGGGATTTAAACCCTCAAAACCAGGGATGGGAGCACATAGGATAAGAAGTTCCTGTTGTGCATTTCAGTCTCAGTCTGCCCTCTAGTGGCTAAGTTCCTAATTGATAACGCTGCTACTCCAACCTCTTACAGGACGCACAGGGACAATGATCTGCACATGGCTTATTGATAGTGATCAGTCTGAGAGTGCACAGGTACAATGAATCATTTATGCGCCATTAAATGTATGCTCTATTAAGGCATACATTTTAAGTGTTAAAGGACCACTTCACCACTTCAACTTATCGGCATGATCCTCACTAATATACAATACCACTTTTTTCTTACTGTGGGCAGTTCAAAATCCCATCTTCTATGTGCATTATCGTTTTTAAACAATATATATATATATATATATATATATATATATATATATATATATATATTCATTTCATTTTTATTCATTTTATTAATGAGAGAATGATGGGTTCCATTTTTGCATTGCAACTTTTCAGGAATAGAATGTCCACAGTTTTGATTAGCTGGAAGATTTTATCATGTACATGGACATATTATATGAAGATACATTGACAAGTGGTTAAGTGATCCTTTAAAAGTATGTCCATATCAGATCCCCAATGAGCATTGTAATTGTTAAATGGAGTATTTGCACATTCAATTCTGTCTTTCTTCCCCAGGAGAGTCTTGATTATTTTGGAGAGAGGAGAACGGATAAGAGTCAGAGCTCAAAGTTTCAGGGAGTGGAGACACCCTCTCAGGTACGATTAGAACTTCACTGTTGACATTTCATTTTTTATAGTGAAAAAATGAAATGAAATCTTTCCTACAGCTAACTATTATATTTTACTTATATTTCAAATACACAAAATTCTGTTGAATGCAGATGGATTTAAATATAGCAAGGGGCAGTTTGGGGCACTCGCTATGAGAGCGAGCTATGCCTTAAATACCTAACCCACCACTAGATGGGGATGTCATGTTGGTGTGTGTTGCTGAATGTGTATATTTTAACCACAGAGCAGGTATGTCGGCTACTATGAGATCATGAAGACCAAGTTCAACAGGCAGTTGCCTCCACCTCAGAGCCTTAAGGTCAAGAGCATCCGCATCCATTCTATAGCAGGTAATGATTCATTTTTATCTGTGAAGTAATTTGTGTGTGCTGCACAATTTATTGAAAACATAAATGTGTGAAGCAAGTTCCATGCCTTTGCACTTTACGTAATATTTAGTAATTTAGTAATCATTTTAGTTTGCTTTTTTGTTGCTGCTCAGGTGTGGGCAGAGGCAACGGCAGTGATTTGAAGGTGAAGATAATAGTAAGGAAAGAGCTGGTGTTTCAGGGCGTGTGCGCCAAGCAGGACAACTGCACAGTAGGTCCATCTCCCTCTCTCTGACACACACACACACACACACACACACACACACACACACACACACACACACACACACACACACACACACACACACACAGTACTTTCAGGTGAGGATTTATTGATCGTTTTCTGTTTGTCAGGTGTTTCCTGATGTGGGCAACAATGCTGTGGTGATCAGCCTTCAGAATGGGCCAGTTGTACAAGGCGACGTGAAGGTCATGTTTGAGTCAAGTGCGGTGAGTCCTTGCGTTTACAGTATAGAAAAGTATGTTCACCTTTTACATAAGACTGTGGATTTACGTGTATATTTTAATCTCCCCCAGGGTTTACCGAAAGGTTATGAAGACTGTCCGTTCTACTTCTGGTTCAACACGTCCTTTGTAGAAGACAACAAGTATGCTACCTGTTCTTGCACATGCGACTTCGCTGATTTGAACCTGAATCACAGACTTTGACTTAAAAAAACACAGTGGGGGCACAGTGGTAGTACTGTCCCCTAGCGTAGGTACCCTTACAAAAAGCATACAGTAATCGGGGTCTCTAATATGCCTCCCCCTGGCCAGCCGGGTCACCTGATGGACAGGAACTGGTTGGATAATGGCGTTCCAAGCGCTATGTCCAACCAGGGAAACTCCCCCATCAAGTGAAAAGGAGGCAGTTTGGATAGATTTTTTTTTTACAGAAAACACTAAGGAGCATTTACCGGCATTTATAGGAGCTTTTCAATAGAACAATAAGATTCAGGTTCAAAACTGAAGCTTTAAAGTTCTGCACCATCCTGATGTTACGGTATTTCCAGTACAGATCAAACAAAGGTGATGGTGCTGTGCTTATTGTCCTTTTCTCTACAGGTTGTTCCTCTCCAGAGAAGAACTGGACAACCCCCATAAAGCCAAGACCTGGAACCTTTATAAGGAGGACTTTGGTGTCACAATGTTTTTCTCAGAACCTGAATAAACAATTGAGATCAATCAAGAGGTGTATCTTCACAATGCCTTCACTAACTTCTGAGTTTTGCAAAATGGCTGGCAGGGAATTTGTATTTTAAGAAAAACTCAAGAAAATGAAATACATGCAAGAGCCCAAAATGAATTAAAATGTAAAAAAAAAAAAAAGAAAAAGTTAAAAATGCTCTTGACACATTGAGGTGTGAGAAGAAAGACTAATTTTCAGCTGTTTTATGTGTTACATCTTTGAAGTGTGTGTTCTTAATCTCAACTGTGGTGAAATTATAATGAACATAGGGCTGTTAAGAGATTCATGCTGCAAATGACCAAACATAACAGTCTGCAGCCCTGATTCATTCCTTGGGTCTTGAACTGCTCTGAAGCAACCACTACCAGCATGAATTATGATTACATTATACTGAGAATTAGAGGAAGTTAAACATCAAGCGATGACATAACTTCATTCCTTGTATAAGAGAAATACAAATGAAAAGCCATTTCATACACATCCACAGCCATACTAGTTTTTGATTTAATAGTTACAGTATGTGTTATTGTAGTCAGGTTTTAAGCTCCACAAAATTTTATGTGCTGCAAACTGTTTGTACATTGTCTGTTTTTCTGTAGAAAAGGGACAATGTACACTAATGTCCAGGATTAGTGTGACTATATTAACTACTTGAGAAAAGTTCTACATGCATTGAAGATTACAGTATGAAAGGAATAAAGAAATATTCACTTGATATTGTCATATTCACTTCAATATCGCAGTGACCAAGGTACGGATCCAAAATAACCCGAATTTGTATTGAATGCAGTTTCATACAGAATGACAGAGATCTCCTTTTTAAAACCTTTTTTGCATTGCACAAATTAACCAACATGATTTTCTGCAGAGAATAGAGAAATAAAATTCATGACATGACAAACTCATTGTACATTTATAAATTCTAAACATCCATCCTATGCGATGAGTCAAATTAAAGTGCATATCTGAAAGAAGCAATGACAAACTGAGCAAAGAAATACCTTTGAAAATGCATTTTCATAAGTGCCCATATGGCAATCTTGAGGTATGAAATGCTTTGCTGTAAAATGGCTTGTGGGAAGCACCGTGCATCACAATACCTGTTCATTGGAAGGAAATTGCTTTTCCTCCTTCGCTAACGGCCAATAAATAGAAGTGGGCCTTGTGCATAAAGGTTACAGCTTTCAGGTTGAATGTCACTACTTCCATATCTGTGACTTAATGCTCTTATATGCATGTTTCAACACTGGTTAAGTAGTACAGGAAACCCTTGAGAACACATTTGCAGTGGGTCAGGAGAGGACCCATCTATTTGGGTTAATCCATACACAACTTGACATTTTAATGCACATAGTCCATTAAGCTACACCATGCTATGCCTCAAGCAAAACAAGGCCATCTAAGACACCCAGGAAATGTTTGGAAACAATATTGTGATATTGTCATGTGAGCTACTGCATTGACTCCCATCACTTATTCTAAGGCTATGACAGAATTGCTTGAGAAATGTCTGCTAGTTTAGCAGACAACAGAAGGCATGTGCCAGCATTTGAGGAACAAACCTAATGATAGATACCTGGTCCTTTTTAAATACAAAATTAGCCCTTCTCAAAACCTCACTCTTCGGGGCAGGGTTTAGTCACTGTCAGTGCCAACCCAAATAGCTTAGCAACTGTTGCTAGGCAGGTCAGGATTTTCTGATCAAGCTTTCCTCTACTAACTTGTCTATTGGGCAAGAACAGATTGGGGAGACTTGAGAATGGCTAATTGTAGCATATGCTCAACATCCAATAACCTAACTCACTCAATACTTTGCATCCTGCATCATTATTTTTTATGAAACACAGTACAATACATCACCGTTCATCTTTGACATTTCAAAACATGGCTTGATAAACCTAAGGCCACTTGACAAAACATTCTTCCGCTGCAGCGTCATCTACAAGAAAAATCCTTAGAAAAACATTAGACAACACAGCTGAATCATCTAGACAGTTTTCACAGGTTGAGGTTTTCAGTGTCTAACACATTGGGATGGCTTATTTCACATTTTCATGGTCTCACAACAGATTGATAGGATTCAGATTGGGAAAAGAAAATCACCTGCTTAAGGAGTCTCATTTAAGCTCGAATAGAAATTGAGTTGGTGGTAATGTTAGACTACCGTTTATTGCTTCTTACCCCAAAAATAAATATGAACCTACAGGTTAATCTGTAGGTTATCATCAACTTCCCTGAATTCCACCCCTTCAGCGATCATTACATGTTTATCTATTACATTTGGCTTGTCTTTCAACATAGTTCATATATTATCTCTCCACATATTCAGTCCCGGCACAACATTGAATTCCATCTGATCAACAGAGTGTCTTCCTCGCAGCCCGCACCATGTCTCCTCCAAAACCATTCAGCAGGTCGCACTGTTCCAGGTCATCATAACGCCCACTTCTCAGGAAGCATAGTGTCGAGGTCTTACACGTTTCTTTGCAGGGCTGTGACACATGGCCTTTGTGTCTCAGGTACCAGAACTTCTGGAAGACCTTGTCATCATTAAGGAAAGTCTTAATGAGCCCTTCCCAGTCAGAGGGGTAAGCAGTGGACAGGCCGTAGGCCTCGCTGGCTCTGTACAGTAGATTCCACTTGGGGTCAGGGACTGGGAGGTGGGAGAGCCCAGCCCCGTGAGGACCAGGCTTGTGGTTGGCCTCTGTCAGGTTGAGGATGTACGTTTCGTGGTCTAGCACCAGCCGAGAGCTGCCCTTGTAATTCCCATCCACGAGGTAGACACGATAACCTAGGAAGTGAAAGTAAAGGCAAACTTTAGCCAAGACACTACTCTGCTCCCTGGATGCTGTTCCAAATACTTCCAATTCCCACAGTGCCTATTATATTGCTAACCTAATGAATCAAAGTGTTCTCATAATTTCTTTGGGCAGTATAGTTATTAGTTAGAAATAGGGTCAGACAAATTCCATCTATGTACGAATTGCCCTTTAGACAATTCATGATAAAAAGGAAGCAATGAAAAGATTCAGGTCCAGTTTCACCAAGGTATCTTGCATATAAAATGTGGTTAATGCCGTCATCTGGTGTCTGATAATACAAGTACATTTTGCAACACTGCAAGTTTTGCCTACGCCAAGTTTACAGTACATATGCAAGCTTAAGATTAATCTATGCTGTAACAAGAGAATTGTTAACATATAGAAAACATTGTTTCTTGCAGAATGTGCTGTAGACTTTTTCTCAGTTTCTCAATGAGATTACAAGTACATACATACTGTATCTACTAAAATGCATTAAAGTAGAAAATAAAATATTAAAAATAAATATGTTTAATAATAAAACTTTGAATAAATGTGAACATAATGTAATGATGCGTTCACATGGGCAAATCAAACAATGTTGATTCGAAGCATCTACATGAATCCTTGCATCTTCACATAGATCAAGGGTACAGAAACAAAAAGTCGGTTTGAGAACCACTTCTCTAAACAACATTTACAAGGCACAACCTTTGTTGCACAAATTTATGGCTTCCTTATTGTTCATCCTATACCTTTTAACTCAGTTTCACTTCACTGTCCCCCGCCACCAAACCACTGCTCTAGACCAGGTTTTCAAAGAGTGGGCCAAGGATGGATTTTCAATAAAACCCCCTCCAATGTCGGTCATTTAGACATGAAGTCATGTTTCAGCCACACCTATGGATTTTTAATGTTTATCTTACTCTTACTATTCTAGAACTGTGTTGTCTCTAGTGCTTTGTGGCTGGTGAGTTGGGGCGACATCGATTGACATGCGCCAGAGATAAAACCCTCAATTTTCACCATTTTTCCTCCTATGACAGTGGCTTTCAACCAGTGTGGTCCCCAGGCTAAATGATGACAGTTTGGTTAACCAGATGTAACTCTTTCAGAGCTCTCAAAGAGTTAAAATAATCATCATGTGAATTAGCCCAAGTCTACACAACTAGAGAATGTAGAAGATACACACACGCACGCACGCCCACCTGGGTTGAGGTTGATATAGGTGGTGACACTGGGAGCGATGAAGGCCACGCCCACTGGCCGAGTCATCGTCGCCTCGTCGTAAAACATCTGGAACTCATCCAGGTGTGTATGGCCGAAGAACTGCCCAGTGATTGTGCTCTCATATCTGGAGTGTAGACAAATGCACACAAATCACCAAGGGTTGTTTTTTTGGAACATGTACTGTAGACCTTGAATCACATAATAGAACTCAACAGTGTTGTGCCAATGGTAAAAACATCACATGATGCTGCTTTTAAATATTAACCAAGGTAGGTCAGCTGTTGGGAAACTGCTTTTTGGAACAAAGCCAAAGTGCTGAAGATGGTTTCAGGGCTGAATTTTCACAATGTCAATAAATCTAGTTTTGCACCCAAACATCCCGTTTTGTTTTGTCAGTGTGCAAGCGTTGCAACTGGAGTATACTAGCTTTTATTCCACATAAGATCGCAGTCGTTTCTAGATTATTGGAATAGCATACATGGGCATACATGGACTTTTGAGCAAAAGCACAGAGGAAGTAGACTTTGGGGAAGTGAACCAAACTCGTCTTGACAGGAAGTATATCATATGCTTATTGGTCTGAAATTAGTTGAACAAACAGTCTGCATCAGTTTACAAAAGATCAAATCCAAAATTACATTAACTCAGCCAATTGTAATTGCGAAAAAGATTGGAGACCAAGACCCTCCTTTGGTTGGTCAAGTAAATCCACCAAGTAACTCCTAAAACATTTTGTTAAAGGTGAATATACAATTCAATGTAAAGACCAGAGATGCTGGTATGGCTCCACGACACCAAGTTGGACCTATGGCGTTACACGAAGAAGAAGAATGTAAAAATGTCCCACACTGTTGGGCAAGCCTTTCATAATTAACAACTCAGTTATGTAGCCACACGCCACATAAGATTGTTCCCTGGGCTGCATTTGGCCCGGGTACAGGCCGTCATTAGAACGACAAACAACCTAAAACGCTAACCATAAGCCATGAGCGCGGGTTCGACCGCATGTACCTGTTGATAATATGATAGTAGTTCCAGCTCCAGCTGCCCAGACAGAGCCCAGGAGGGATGTGGCCGATGATGTGCACCTAAAATCAGGGGAGAAAAAAAAAAACACAACAACAACAACAACTGAACTACTGTAGTGATGGCAAGTTCAAGCACAGCTTAATACAGATCAAGAAAAAGGTTCAAATAACTTTATTCTTGTTCCAACAATTCATTCACCAACTGACATAGTTTAATGCAAGAACAAAAGAGGACCAAACTCGTTCAATAGATGGAACCTTGTAGGAAGTACATTTTGCTAAAAGGCAAAAAGGATGGAATCATTTCAAACGACACGTTCATGGACATCAGAACACCAATGTCCTGGAGTGCTGATGTCAGCTACAGTACAGCCTCCTAGTGTCATTAGTTGTGAAGAGTTTGTGCTCATTATAATTACATAAAATCTAATTAGGAAAAGAGTTAAGTTAATTTGTTTGGTAGTGGTTGAGCGAGTACAAATGTAAGAAGTTGCAAAGTCCAATCCGTGGTTTAGTTCACAGGTACAGCGAAAGGAACAGGGAACTGCTGAATGTCCTTATTGACTCATGTTGAAACTAGAACTACACTTTAGTGGTTTGCCATCAAAATACTCAATACAAACCCCAACAAAAGGAGACTGCATGCAAGCTGCAGCAGCCGAGCAAACCTGGTTATAATTAATGAAGGCCTGAATCAAACATAAATTACACAATAGAGTCTAGCAAAATGTACTTCATATAATGTACCAACGCTTTGCTTCCTCTCATTGTCTAACAACAACATTGTCTAATGCTCATATGCTTCTTACCTTTTCCCCTTTGTCCTCGCTGGTCTGGAGGATGTGAACAAGCCACTGAAGCTGGTTTGCAGGATCAGTTGAGTTCACCATCAGCCAGAAATTCTCACGAGCGCAAAAATTCATGTTGAGGGACACCACTCTGAGGCCGGGCTGGATCTCGGCAGTATAAAACCCTCCATATCTAGCAGAAACAGTAGCCAAGTTAATATTTAACATGAAAATAAAGAAGGGCAGAACTAACTTTAAGGTATCCACCACTCCACCAAGGTCTCCAGCAGCTTACTAGATTAAAAAAAAAAAAAAAAAAAAAAAAAACACCTTATTTTTTAGAAATCCCCATTGTGAATTCCAAAATGGTTAATAAGCCTCTCATTACTACACACCTCACAAGGAACCATTTCACTTGAATGTTTTAAAGACTTTCACGGATCCAATGGTACTTGTTCATTTTGAAATGTTATCATCAAATAATGTGTTTGTATGCTATGTTTACTGTAGTGCATTATTGGAAAGGCTGTCTTCTCTCAATAAATAAAAAGGTTAAAGAAAGATGAAAGAATTCTGACGAAGTGCAGACTTTGTGCGCTTATTCAATTGAGGAAACTACATGCAGAGGAAACTACATGCCTAACTACTATATAGAGCCAAATGCAACCTAGCTCCAAAGTAACCCTTTCAATTTCAAATATATTATATTAGTCACCGGAGAGTCTTCAGGGCCTCCTGTGATAACCACGGCGCCCATTCCTTGGCCATGGTGTCGTACAGCCAAGATGTAGATTTGTTGCCATGGATAAAAGGTGGAGGGAAGCTGTTCACTGGAGTACTCTCATGGTTCCCTATGGCAGGGTACACCGTTACGTTGGGTCCCAGGTGCCTGGAATTTAGGGTAATGTGGTTAGCAGGTTTAGTTAGCGATTCTCTACCTTTTCAAAAATATGATATCCATTATACCACAGGTTTGATTTGATGGTATGCATATCCATGTTCCACTCTGTTCATTTGTTCCACTTGTTGGGAGTTACAGATCCGCAAGTCTATAGGTTCCATGACTTACACATGACCCAATTAAGGCCAAAGACAGGTCAAACTATATACAGAGTCAACGGCTCCACCTAGAAATCCAATTACATGTCAATCGACAGCAGTCAATTTGGACTGCAGCTGGGTAAGACTGATGCAGCTATATACCATCAATAAAAGGCAGAAAAAGACCCAAACATAGATATTAGTAGTAAGCATCGTCCTACATGCACTTTTGGAAAAATCCACAAAACTGCACTGAAAGGACAAATCTTAGTTTAAACAATTATATTGTCATTTTCTGGCTTTTATGTGCACACCAGACAGTTTATTCAACATTTAGATGTTGATATTAAGTGTGTGTTGTGTAGTAGTGTACACATTCACTTGTGGTCTTACTTGTGAATAAGCCTGGAGATGGTTGTGAGCTCATGAAGTTGTTGTTGTCTGGTCTGAGACCAAACATTGTGCGCTGGGATATCACCAGTCCAGTAGACCCAGTCCCAGGGCCCAGTTTTGGCAGCATTTTCCAGAAGGTTCTCCACGGTCCATAGAGGAAGGTCACATTTACTGTAGGTCCCCCAGTATCCAGCCTCTCTACGATACCATCTAGGGGAGCCTGACTCGTTACGGCAACACAGAGGGTCTTTACAGTCTGCACTGCTGCCCACAGCATACTCCTGTCAATGGAAAGGACCAGAGAATTTATTTGATTAAAGCATGTAATCTGTGACAAACTGTGACTGGCAAGCAGTTTACACTTTAAGAACATTTTGGATGGAACAACCGCATGGCTTATACTAATTGGGTTGCATTGGTTGGAACAAAGTGTGACCATTTCTGTTAGTTTGCAAAGTGAATTCAGGAGGGATGCAACTGAACCTAGAGGTTCAGTTACATTCTTTTGGTCCAGTGTGCCAATCTGGACACATTTAGCAGATAAGGCAAAATTAATCCAGACCAGAGTGATTTACACAGTAAGCGAAAACACCACAGTACAAGCGCAGTAACAGGATTTCTCAGCCAAAATAAGTCGGCCCCGAGTATAGACAGACTTAAATCACCGCAAACTTCATGGGATCAGTCTAATGGCAGCTACAGCAACATTAGAGACTTTAGTTGTCACTGTGCAATACTTCCATAAATGGCTGTAATTTGCGCCACCCTCGTTGAAAACCATGTATTTCAAACTCCAGTTTTCCCTCCCAAGCATTCCGGCCTCACCGACTTATTTTGGTCAACCACCATTCTAGTATTCGTATAAGCAAGAACACAAGCTTATCAAATTCATAGAACTCAATGGAGTGGGTCGGCTGGAAGTATATAAACTATAAAAAGCTATATGCTATTTAAATAACATATTTTAGCCTTTGCATATGCCTGCAAGGCTAAAATAATAATAGTAAAGTGTTACAGCAAGTGCTTCAGGCTAGGGTGGATGGACTTCCTCTTCTTCTTTGCATACAAGTTACAAAATACAGAACATCAAAAATATGAGAGGGCACAATGGCACATTTGTTAAATTCATTTCAAGATTAAACTTGTCGGGTTAGCAGTTAACCCTGTTTGGAAACTCTACACCCTTATTGAGCTAAGAGCGTAGAGTGACATTCCAAACGAAGTTAGTAAATTGAGCAACAATGAGTCTCAACCCAGGCCTTTTGAAATCTAAGTGACTGCGCACACACGCACCTTGTCCCAGTGGACATCAGTAAGGAACAGGACCCTGCTTTGAGGTGACCCAGGTTTTGGTGGAGTCGGAGGGGTAACGGGAGGCTTCGGGACATTTGGTAAGGTGATGTTCCAGGGGGCGTAGATGTCAAATTTGCCACAGGATTGTCCCACAAGCAAACCGCATGCTTCAGAGGGCCACAGCAACGACTCCTGCAGGGCCCTGATGAAGTCGGACCTGAACAGCTCTGTTATCTCCCGGCACACTCGTTCATCTGCCAAGTGAAGGCGAATACACGCTTCTCCGATGGCGTGAGCCACACGCTCTTCATTTGCGTCATTCTACAAAGGCAAGAGAAAGGGTGATATTTGGGATAGCGCAAAACATGAAGTAGGTTATGATGATGAGGCCTCAATTATTGCAGAAAGAAATCTCAGAAGCCAACTATTTGTAATTAGATTAGATAACTCAGATAAAGTTATTGAAATAATTATGAATAATGAATTATTTGTGGCAGTAATACACTCTGATAATGAACCCTTGAATTTGATTAGGAAACATTAAAATATGTTCTGTGGTGAGTGAATGAAACCACTACTAATGTACACAAAGGTAACATAGCCATGGAATGCAGTGCTGCGGCTGATAAAAATGTCAAAAGGTTATCATTTGTGGTGCTTAAACTGACATTCCCTTTAACTAGCCCCGTCTTTCATGTGTTAGACACGTCCCAGTAACGATACAACTTTGATCTATATTTTTGTCATATGAATAAAAATAATTGGCATTACTCAATGCATCCAGTATACATTAAAGGGGAATTGCAACCATTTTCATTTTTTTCCTGAGTATACACTCTCAGAAAAATGACATAAATTAAAAATTGACATGGTAAAACACTACTTGATGATGTCATCAAGCAGTGTTTCCCCATGTTAATGTTTTTTTCCCCAGATCAAATACAGTATGGGGGATTTTTTTTTTATCATCTAAGAGTTATTGACATTGCAAAATAAAATGTTGAAAATGGGTGGAATACAATTGTTAAAAGAAATACTTAAGCACACCAGTATGAGTAAATAATTACAGATCACATTACACTTATCCTTACCAGGAGAGCAATATCAAGAACAGTAAAAACAGCTTCGCAAACACGACAGGTGATGTTCCTCCAGCTGAGGCCGACCCCGAGGCGGTTGACCTGCTCCATGAACATCACGGCCCCACCTGAACTTGAACTTGAACCACGCCGCAGCAGGTGGTGGTGGTCTTCCTGTTCAACAGGGTGACACAGGGTCCCCCTCCCCGACAGAGTCAACAAGAAAACGAGGGCAGCGCTTAAGGTCACCATGGTGCTTCTTCTCAGAAGTGCAGGGGGTGTCGAACAGAGCCTCATTCTTCTTCACACAGCCAGCGACCAGCACTCTGTAGAGGAGACAACAGAACACCATGAAACCAACCGCAACAGGAAAGCGCAATGCATCGGGACGGAAACAACTCCACAGAGTTGATTGTGTAGGTGGCATCTTTCTTACCTCTTCCTCCCAGTCTAAGCAGCCAAGTTGGCTCCTTGAGTTCTTATCGGCGTTGACGAGATAAGTCAACCGAACAACTCGTGGAAGCGTGCCGCTCGCCCGTCGTTCGCTCTTGTTCGACGGGGTGAGTCAGTGAGGAACCGGTGGACCTCCTCTACTCTGGGTCGTTTGTTTGTTGTGGTCGTGTTGCTGGCTGCTGTACTCTGTGTACTCACTGCGGTCCCCTTTGTAGAAAAAACCTGTCAGCTGACGTATCACGTGATCGCTCACGCAACTGTCACACCACAGCCGTCTAGTAGAAGAGTTGCGACATTGAGGGGTCAGAAGCTGGTCATGCAGTCTGAAAAGGGACACGCTGTGCAGTACAATACATTGTAAAAAAACGGCGGAAATGAGAGCTATTCGAGCTATTTTAAAGGATTATACAGTAACCTTTGTAATGTTTATGTTGTACTAATACTGCAAAACGATCTAACTAAAGGGTTTTAAGATCATTAAAGCTGGGCTGTTGCCTAGGTCCAATGCATTTCTGCCTACTTCCGGTCCAGGACCCCTCCCTATTTGTTGACCTCATTCTCAGTAGAAGTCTAGAGGAAAATGAATATTGGTATAAAATTATGATTTATAAAACACGTTATGACGATGAGCACACTTTAATGATCATACTGACAGAAACAATAATAATAAAAAATAAAAACACGTAAATGTCATAAATATAAAGTTTTATTGCATAGATATACATGTGTTTATTGCATATTCAAAACTTTGTTCTGTATATATTTCTCTGGGGCAATAATTCTTTATGAATCATAGGTTATGTCTCCTGCAGTTCCAACAACAAGCATTTTAGCAAGCGGCAACATTTCAGTGAATATTAAACACATTTCAGCCATATTGAAATGAAAGAGCAACATATGGCAAAAAAAAACAACAATAACCAAATGGCAAATCCAAATTTAAATTAAGAAAAGCAGTACACCATGATACTTTGGTTCAGTGGCTTAAGTGGTCTTGATGGCGTTTTTGGTATTTACAGTGGCAGATACAAGTGATTGAAGTGAGAGTAAGAAAAGAGACAAAAAAGTGGTTTGTTGATTATACTAGCTGTTCTCAACCATTTAAGGCACAACCGGCCCCAAAATAGTCTATTTCAGCTGGGACCCCCCCACACCCATGGGATGGGAACCACTGGATTATAACACTGTTGGGTCTGACTGGACGGCTGGAGTAGTGTTCATTTGTCCTGCATCTTCTCCAGGATAGGAACAATCATGTCAAACTTTGGCCTCTTGGCAGGGTCTTCGTTCATACACAGCCTCATCAGCTTGCAGATGTGTGGCGAGATGCCCGGTGGAATGGTGGGCCGCAGACCCTCTAGGGACACCTGAGAAAAGGTGAGGCATGGGTTAGGACTGAGAATCAATAATCCTGTTGATCTTGTTCTGCATCACTTGCAACTGTACAACTAAGAAGTGTTAACACATTTAGTCTAATATACTGTACGTATGTTATCATGGGTTAAATTCAATTATTTAAAATTTGCTTATATCTCAACAACACATGGATGCGCGCGCGCGCGCGCGCACACACACACACACACACACACACACACACACACACACACACACACACACACACACACACACACACACACACACACACACACACACACACACACACACAAACCTTCATGCCTATCTCCATGTGTGAGAGGTCTGCGAAGGGAACTTCTCTGGTGACCAACTCCCATAGTAAGACAGAAAAGCTCCACATGTCAGCCGACCTCCTGTTAATGTCCTCTGGTCTTTTCTGGAGTGCTGCGGGTGAGGAAACAATGAGTTGATAAGGACAGGTTCAGACTTAGTACAGAGAAAAGACACAGGCCAGGTTGTTGTTCAGAACTGGTTACCTCAGGCCTATGTAATAAAGACAGGCAGGTTCTGCTTTCTCATCTCTGACCAACATATCTCATATCTCAAGAAGTCCATTGTCATGTACATATGCTGTGTACGTGCATGCCCCCAAGAGGAAGTGTCAGGAAGTCGTCATTTTGTTAAAAATGTGCATGTCCTAGTAGCAGCACGCCGGTGGTAGTGGCACCATAATAGGCCAAACTTTCACAAACTTGTACACATCGATGAAAGTCTACATCTGAAATATCTGTGGTGGTCACACTTGTTAATCTTTATTTGTGCAAATGCTGAGTTATCGCAAGTTCAAAGTTATTTGTCACGCACCGTTAGTCTTGTGTGCACTGGAGCGGACCATCATATTTTCATTACTTTAGGTAATTTCTTTTCCTATTTTATGTTTTATTTTGTTAGGACACTGAACAAAGACAAAATATTTTTGGAGAGTGGTTGACAAGCAGCACAGAGCCTCCTCCGATCAGATCACAGTCTGCTGCTGTGGAAAGGATTATAGCCTTATTTATTTATGTGGTACTCTGTGACCCACACACATGCACCAATAATAACATTCAGATAACATAACAGTCTTCTATCAAAGTGGGTTCTTTGTCCACAACCTTGGCAGAACAGCAACTTCTGGAGTCATGGCTGAGAACCAATGGCTAAGAGGTTAGACAACGGGACTCTACTACATCCAGAAGCCTGCTGGATCCTAATCCCTGGAGCACAATCTGCAAAATTCCATTCAGGGTAAACTAAGTGAGAAACACTCTTGCTTCCCACAACATGCACCAGTGTTCTTTGAGAAAATATCTGCTATGAATCTAACCCAAAGTTACCCTTAACTGCACAGAGATTCATGCGCATTCACACTATTTGAGTGAATAAATTCTGAATAACATTTTAAGCAGCTTAAGGAGCAAGCCAACAGTTTTCTAACAAAAAACTCTCTGTTCCTGTAGAAGTGCTGAATCCATTCATAAGTGCGCAACACAGTATGTTTGTTTTTGATCCATTAGCACACAGCACAGACAATAAATGGAGTTTAACAGGCTCTAAACAGGTGTGACGTAATTATACAGTGTGTTCCTCGCTCACCAACAGGAGTCTGACTCATATGGCCTTAAGCAGTGGTTCCCACCCAGTGGGCTGTGGTCCCAAACTGGGACATTCTCAAAGCGAGAGGAATAGGATCAACTTGAGATGAGATCATTTTGTGTGACCTGTCATGTTGGTGTTTCATCCGTTCATGACGGGAACCCCTTTTGGGCTTTTGTTACTATATGTAGAGTATATAGGCAGAAATATTTTTTTTACTATTTGAATCATTTCATAAAACCTAGGACAGTGTTTTTTTGAGTGGTGCAACCACTCCAAGGAACAGCAATCTCCATCTCTCCCTATAAACGGTAAATGGTGCATTTATAAAACACCATTATCCAAGGTGCTTTACAAATTACATTCACCCGCACATTCATATACCAATGGCTGCAGAAACCCTACATTGGGAGCAATTTAGTGTTAAGTGCCTTGCCCAAGGACACTTCAACATGTAGACAGGAGGAGCTGGGTTTCCAACCACGGATACATGGATCATTGGACGACCCACTCTACCTCTTGAGCCACAGTCGCCCCATGTGCCTACGTTTAGGGTACCAACAGGGGCCGCTATTACACCACTCACTTCAGATCAGGTCTGATTTTTAGAACCGGTTTTAAATAGGAAGATGGCTAAATATGGTTTTAAATAAGGTATCCTTAGTGCCGACGAGTGACGAAGAGGAGGAAATACCTTCGGGAGCCATCCATGCAGGACAGTACATACGACCAGGACACTGGAAGGAGAACTTTGCATCCGCCATGCTTATCCTGGCGGTCATGTCTTCATCAATCTGTCAATAAATCACAATAAATAAGATCATTTAAAATGATCAAAAAGGTTATGGGGCATGAACATGATTAATGGGCAGAATCATGTGCTTAGTATCATAATGAAAATATTTTGAGGCCCCAGAAGCGATGTGGACGAGTCTTACCATGATGTGCTTGCTGTTGAGGAACAGCCGTGAAACCATTGGTTCTAGAGTATGGAGGAAGGCCATGCCACTGGCAATGTCCAACGCAAACCTCACGGCTTGAGTCTGGTCTACCACCAAAGCTGTGAGAGGAGAGGCGACATTTGAATGACAGAATGGTTGGATTGACAAAGCTGTGCATTTGTCAAGTCAAGCTCTCTCTCTCTCTCTCTCTCTCTCTCTCTCTCTCACACACACACACACACACACACACACACACACACACACCACCACACACACACACACACACCACACACACACACGCACACACACACACACACACACACACACACACACACACACACACACACACACACACACACACACACACACACACACACACACACACACACACACACACACAGTACTCACTAGTGCCCTGGTGCAATATGCTGTGGAGGGAACCGTAGGGCATGTAGTGGCTAATGATGATGGGGTGAGGTGAGGGTGGCGACTGACATGCCCCCAGCACAGGTAGAATATTGGGGTGAGAAAATATCCTAGAGAATGGAGAGAAGGGAGGATGAAAAGAGAGTCAGGGAGGACAAACCACACACCTTTGCCACGAATACCTACTTTGTAGTGCCTGGGAGATAGCTTTGCAGATGGTAGTTACATGTAATATCCATCAAATACATCTTCAAAGTTGATAATATTTAGTATAAACAATTTGGCTCTCCTACAATTCCAAACAAACTGAGTCCAAGCAACACTTGTGTGATCCACTTGATTGGTAGATCGTGTTGAGCCGGATATTAAGTAGTAGTAGATGAAGTACTGTAGTTCTCAAGTCAAAGAAGTTGGAGGAAAGCTTGACCAGGAAAGCCTGAGCCTGCATAGGAACAATTGCTGAACTATTTTTACTGGCATTGGACAGTGACTAAACTCCGCCCCAAAGGGTGGGGTTTGAAAAGGGCTCATTGTGATGTAATTTATGGGACTACAAAGTGTAAACACAGACCAACAAGAACTGACCAAACTGAAGAGCTGGCAGCTGATGTGTTCCCACCTGAGTTTGGGATGTTCCTCGTTAAAGTCTCGGCTCTTCCTTGTGGTCCAGTCTCGCACCTGCAACACCTTCACTACGATCTCATCCCCCTGCCAGCGACCCTGCCATAGCTACAGAGATTGAGAGAGAGAATAAATAGAAAATTACTTGTGTGTTACTTACTAATTGTATCTGCTTTATCATAGTGCTATTCAACTGGTTAACAGGTTATCTGTATCATCTATGTTACAAATGTTTTAATCCTTTAAAATCAAACAATGTTTAATTTGCTGTTGTTTGACTATTATTATACTGCGGCTTTGTCGACGAGGCTGGCATGTTATGATAATGTGGGGGATGGTGGTTTTGACTGGGCTCCGTGAGCCCTTCCTGTGTGCTGTTCTTCCGCATCAGGACGATGGATTATTTTTCTGTTTGACAAGTCATGGGACTATTTTCCATGCATATATTCATAGATCAAAGGCGCAAATACTTCAGTGTATGCTCCAAAGGTAATTATACAATCCCGCCAGTAATGGTATGTTGTCATATTGGACTACAACGCAGGGAAACTGTTAATCATAATTAAGCAGTCAAAGATGAGCAAGAACAGAGAGCGAGAGCTGACCTCTCCAGACTGGTTCTCATTTATCTTGGCCAGGAGTGATAACTGCTTGTAGTCAATCCCCGCCTGCTTGTTCAGAGTGCCATTACCTGATAGGAGTGAGAGAAAAAAAAACATTAGTCGATCACAGATATTGATTTAGTTCATGGATGAATCTTGCATTAAACAGAATAGCATGCTACTCACGGGGCCGTGTCCGCATGGTGCCCTTCCAGAAGGTCTCTTTGTAGGGGACTTTGGTCAGACTTAGGCCCTGTTTCTCTGCCTTTTCTACGAACAGTGGAAATTAATAATTAAATACAAAAACAACACATTTTACTTACAATATAAGTGTATTTTTAAATCCACTGTAAATACAGAAAGTGCTTTAATTCAAAAGTAGAAAAACAAAGAGCATATTAGGAACCCTGGTGAAATGTGCATAAATGGTCAGACAATAGCGATAACCCCTAGGATGACCCTAAAATGACCTCTGACCTTGCAAGAGCTGTTGTAGGTGGGGCTTGGCCTTGTCCATGGGTGTCTGTCCATACCTGTTACATATGCACACCTGAGCTCCACTGGCCACCAGGTCCTATAGGGGAGAACAGAGATAGATTTACCACCTTCACTGTGCCATCCCATGTTCCACAATTTCTAAATGATAATAACCGCAATAAGAATATTGTAGACACACACACACACACACACACACACACACACACACACACACACACACACACACACACACACACACACACACACACAATGGGCTCCACTTTCGTTACATGCTAAACCCCTTATCCCTTTTTTACTATTTTTTTTAAAAAACCTTTGGGAATAGTTTGATGTGTCAGTCTATTGACACGTGGTGAGCATGTAAACTGGCCATTTGAACTATTGAAAAATGTTTTTTAATAGTTTAAAAAGTTGTGAAGGGATAAGGGTTTAGCGGTGACAAAAATCTAGGCCTATGTCCCTTATTACTAAATGTTATTGACATTTTTACTACTACAAAAATATTTTAAAACAGTAAAAATATCCACTCTAAATCCACATGTTGAGTTGTGAGCTTGTATATCGACTACTTATAAAAATATTTTTTATTCATGAGAGGTATGACAAGATTGGGCCCATAGTCCATCCTATAGAATTTAACACACGCATCACTTGTTTGTCTCTTCTAGGATCCAGGGAATCATTCAATTCCCTGAAAATCCCAGTGATGAAAGTGAATTCCAGCACCCAAGATCAACTGTGCATTGATTACTTTATTCAGGGTAACACAAGGACCTTTCTCGTCTAGACAAGTTGTCCTTGGGACTGAATAGCCAACCTCAGTAAAGTAAATCAATCAGTCGAGAGGTGAACTTGAATGTGTTCCGGAATTTACAATTTAGACCCGCTAGCAGCAAGGAGTGCTGTAAGGACATCCAACAAAACAACATTAAAAAGATCATTGCATTCTCCACCTCCAGACTAATGATGGTCACCATCCTTCCCAAACATGATATTATGAAATGGAATGGGCCTTATTGGTTTTGCCAATCCAATAGCCTTTACACTAGTACCACAATAACCAAAATAGACAAGTTAACTCAAAATCTAATGAGTGGAGTGGCATGGAACCTGCTAAATCATTTTAGTGATGATCTGTCCTCTGGTGCCATCCTCAGGCCAAAATGCCACTTTAGCATACACACAAATAGACAGAGTGCAGGAAGATTCCTAAAGATTTTGCTGACCCCTGTGGCCTGCAATTTAACTAGCCATTCTCTCTCTTTTGTTAAAGACAAAAATTATATTAGGTAGGGTTCCCACAAAGACATCTAGCCTGTATTAGCATTTAACAACCATTCAGCGCAATGATATTCTATGCATAGAAGTAAGAGCATAAGCATAGAATAGAATATAGAACGGTAGTCCAATCCAAATGTCTTGTCAAATGATGTGTGTGTTGGTTGTTGTCGTACTACAAGAAGCACAAGTAGGACCTGGCCTTACATCTGGCGTGAAATGCATGCCAAAACCAGCAGTCTGTTGTGCAATGAGCACTCTTGGAGTTCGAGATGTTGTTGCCCCGGCTGCCCAGTGCCAACTAAAATGTTTTGATGCATAACTTGCAGTATGCTCAATTTGAGTGACGGGGACATTTCTCATTTCAGCCTGTCTCATTAGTAACAATTTGTAACAAAGCCACAAATTACAATTTCCAGTCATTGTGAATACTAGTTCAAGTGATATAATATAAATAAGAGTTCAGTTTCTTATGCTTCATCACCATGTTGCACTCAAGAGTTAGGTTGCACTGTGCAGGTTGCTGTCACGTGACAAAGGACCAGATCTACAAGCTAACTCTGCATGATGCAGAAACATATTCTTTTATACATGAAATTGTTTTTGTAACAAATAACAAATTCACTGGCCTAAAGCAATCCATAGCCAAATATCTTTCCAGGGCCCTTCCTTCCAAAACTTTTCCAGACTGGAAAAAGTTTTATTTCATGAAAATATTTCCAGGAAATTCACCACTGTGGGGACCCCAAGAGCAATAAATCAACAGTCAGTATTTGTTTTGTCATAATGAAGACCAGCACAAATATTTGAA